>JAWNLW010000591.1:180000-677500 GCA_035042075.1 Drosophila macrospina
AAGTAATTAATATATATTATTGTAGATTGTGATAAATGTTTGCAACAGTTGATTATTGATTATAATTACTAAATAAATAGAGGGACTTCCTGGAGCTGTGCCACTTGTATGGCCATGACTGTAGCTCGCGCAGCTCTCACTTAATGGGCGTACATGGCTAAGCTTAAGCCTAGGAGCTAAGGGCTAAGTTACAGATAAATATTGCATACGCTATAGCCTTAAATGGTGATGAGGTAAGCCGGCAGCTAGAGCTGTGGACGACCTACGGCCGGCAATGAATAAATAAAGTATTGTTGCGAGTACCCGAATGAGTACTCATACTCATACTCACACTCGCACTCGCATTCGCATTCGTACACGTACTCGTAATTGTAATTGTAATAGAAATAAGTGAACGATGTGGGGCACCCGCTAAGTATTAGTTACAATTTCTGTTTAATTTTAGGCATCCACACACAATTGTTGTTGCTGTTGCAATTACAGCTTGCAACTTACAACTTGCAACAAAGACTTCGGTCTCCGATCCGCAGCCATGTGGGTGAGCAGCATTTTAACTTTGGTTTTCGATTTGTCTTCTCTTTTTTGTTTTTATTTTTATTTACTTTTTTTGTTGCCTTGCCGTTGTCGTGTCTCAAGTTTCAGAGTGCAACATGAACGGCAACGCAGCCCTCCTGCCTCCCCTCCTTCTCTACTCCACGCCTACCACCCTACCGCCCACTCAGTGGGCAAGGGGAATTGTCGCTGTCAATCAGAAACGCGCACACAACTCAAGTTTTATAATTAGAAGCTCTGACCGACAGTCGGATTGGAGTCCGCACCCCACCCCCGCGATCTCCCGATCACCCGATCTGCCGACCCTGTCCCACTAGCGGTCATGCTTTAGGAGCTGCAGCGTTGTCGGTGCATCGGAGGATGACATGCGAGTCACTTTTGCCACCGGCGACTCAATTTCACCATCGGAATCGTCGTGCACGTTGATCTCTTCATCGGAATCCGACGACGAGTTGTCCACAGTCACTGTGGAGCCAGCAGTCGCCATTGCCGCACACTCCGCCCCGGGGTAATGCAGTCGAGAGCGCTGCTCCTCGGCCACCGTGAGGGAAGCTGCCACAGCATATTGTCTGGCCAATCCCAAGGCAAAGGCCGCTGCGGAGGGTGAACCTACCAGGCTGCGGAAGGCGCTGCGTTCTCCGCCCATGGACAGACTGGACGTCGGACTGCCGCAGACTCCGCCCGATGTAGGAGAGTGTTGTTGTTGTTGTTGCTGTTGTTGTTGTTGCTGCTGCTGCTGTTGATGGTAGTGACTGAAGAGCTGCAGGGCAGCAGGATGCGCGGGCAAGTGATGATGATGTCCTGGTGGACCAGGCGGAAGCGCGTGCAGCGGATGCATCATAACGGAAGGCGGAGATTGTGCCGTGGACAGCGGAGAGTCCGCACAGAGGACCGATTGATGAGTGAGGGGTGTGGTTGGAGCTGAGGTGTTGCTGTGTGTGCTGGGCGTGGGAGAACTAGTTGCTGGCCCATCATTGGACTGCTGCGAGTGCATGGGATTCGCGGGACTGGAGCGTTGTCTCTTCAGCAGATTCATGCGCTGATGCCGACGCCACTTTGCCCGACGATTCGAGAACCAAACCTGCAGAAGAAACAAGCCAAAGAGGATGCATCTTGCGTTAGACATTAGACTCCACAGTCTCCACTCCTGCAGAGCTATTTACCTGGACACGCGCCTCGCTGAGACTCGTGCGACTGGAGAGTCTCTCCCTTGTGCTCACACACGGATAGTGGCTCTTGTCGAACTCCTTCTCCAACTCCTCCAGCTGCTCGGGACTGAAGGTCGTGCGATTGCGCCGAAACTTGGGCTCATCATCATCGTCCAGATAATCGGAATCAATCTGTCGATTCTCATCCGCCGACTCGAGAGTTTCGTGGCTGCCTGAGCCGGGAGAGATTGGTCTGTTCATGGACGCTCCAACGCCAGCAACGTTTCCAAGGAGATTGGCAGAGCTTAAGCTGAGACTGCCTGGTGTGGAGTTGCCGGCGCTTGGCGGCAGATTGGCCAATGTAGGAGCAGCTACAGGCCAGAGCGCGGACGGAGGATGGGGTACAGGAGTGCCACCCGGAACATTGCCCGGATGCCAGGTGAAGCTGCCATAGGGATGTGGAGGAGGCGGATAAAGACCATAAGCTGCCGTGCGGGCAAACTCGCTTGCCACACGCTCCGCAGCACGATTCCTCAGGATGCGATTGATGCTGCTCACTGAGGGAGCCGTGGCGTTGGTGCAAACACCTGCAAGTAGTCCAAGGAGTCGCACAATTAGTTGGCTTCCCCGTTGCAGAGGAGTCTACATCAATTGCTGCCGCCGCTCATTGATCAATGAGCTTGCCACATTGAAGATCAGAGATCAGAGATCAGAGATGGCCAGCTCCAAGATAATCCCTCATTTGATTTGCAACTGCAATTACGTGGCCCACTCAAGACCTCCACTTACCTTCTGAGATTAAACGCTCTCGTATCTCCCAGGCGAAAATCGTTGGATTCTCGCGCTTGTACTGCTCAATTTTGGAGACGACTGTCGGTGTGGCCACTTTTGGCTTGGAGCCACCAATTAGGCCAGGTGGTCGTAAGGAGCCTGTGTTCGAAATAGCGGAAGCACGAGAAAAAAACACCAAATTATAATAAGACAATTGTTATTGTGAAGCGCAGATCGACAGGGGATAAGTTAAATGAGGCAACCCACAACACACGTCAGTAAATCCTGTAATCCTCTCTAGAAGGAGCCTCCTCCCCTTTAGCCACCCTTTATGCGACTTATCGCACTCGTTTAATAGCTTTATCAAGGCAGCGTCATCGGAAAAGACAAGAAGACGCTCCCCTGAAGGAACCTGCAGCACACTGTTACCCCGATTGCACTTGCAACACTCCAAGTTGCGACTCTGGCTACGCACACAGGCGTTTAGGCCACGTTATGATTAATGAGCCGCCGCCAGAGCGATCGCGAGTCGTTCGAGGCGTTTATGCAATTTTAAGTGCCCAAATTATGCAGACGGACAAGGGACAGGGCCCGAGTCAGGCTGGGCAAGGGTTAGGGACTGGTTGAGGCAGGAGGCAGGAGGCAGCGTCGTTAGCGTAACTGACATGCATCGTCGCGTAGGGTAAGGATAATAACATTAAACATAATTGTGTTTATCATTGAAATTGGCAAACAAATCGACAAAACAAAGTGTTACGATTGCCAGGTGATCGAAGAGATCGAGAGAGAGAGAGAGAGAGAGAGAGGGAAGCTGGCTAAAGAATGGGACTTACCTAACAACTTGGAGACTGCGCCCTGCTGCGTCAGCATGTGTTGGGCAATGTCATAGCCACGCAGGCCGCCAAAGCGGGAGAACTCCAAGAGGCGGTGCTGCGACATCAAAGCGCCGAGTGTGTTGCCAGTTGCCGCTGCTGCTGCTGCTGCCGCTGCTGCGGCGGCGGCTGTTGCTGCTGTTGGGCCAGCACCGTTGTTGGCAGCAGCACCACCACCGAAACCTGGTGGTATTTGCACAGTTGTTGGCGCTGTTGTTGTCGCTGTTGTTGCCGCTGGCGATGAGGCTGCTGCTGCTGATGCCGACACTGCAATTGAACGAATTGAATGATAATTGGCCATTGTTATCATAGTGTTGTTATTGTTGTTGCTGTTGATACTGTCGCTGTCAGTCACAATGGTTAATTATGATAAATTAACGGTTAATTGTGTTGACGTTAACTTAACTGAGCCGAGACCCAGCAAAGTGGCCGCAACTAGCTGCAGCAATGGCGACTCTCAATTGTCGCCAATCGCCAAAAATCGTTCAAAATTAAACATTAATAAAACACAAAAAAAACAGCCAATAGACTTGTTTTTATCAAACTTAACGCGTGAATGGATTGTGATTCTGAAATTCGGGTGAAATACCCAATGTAGCTTAATAAAAACTAAATTAAAATATTTAACCAGCTGCGAGACACACAATAAAAGTAGTATTTGTGTGTAAACTCACTTATATTTATTGTCTTTTTTATCAACACATTTATTCCGCTGCCAATTTGACATATTCTCCCCAATTGTTAATTAGCAATAAATGCGATAAACTCGAATGCGCGCTTTGAAAAGCAAATATTTTTCAAAATATTCCATTATATTTTAGCAAGTCGAGACAATTGTTAATGTATAATATGGCATAATACATAAAAGTATCTACGTCTTGGCTTATTTACAATTGATGTAGTTAACTCTGATAGTTTATCGCAATTATAAATTAAATGCAGTTATATTCATCTATTTAGTTAGAACTCATGATTAAGTTCGAAATAAATATTATTTAAAGTCAACTTATGCTGTTTTACATATTATTTTGACCATTTTAACCGTATGTATCAAGAGTTCAGTCGCTTTCTATTATAAATCGATTGATAAATGCCGTCGGCAATCGACGACATCGATTGGCTTTGACATTACTATTGTTTGTTTGCAACTCACCACTTGACGCGTGCGTTCCAAGCGATGGCAATCGTTGGGGATGTGGCTCCATTTTCCAGTGTGCGGAACCTGCAGCAGTTAGCGAGCCAAAGTCACGGTTCAAGCTCGGCTCTATCAACATGACAGTAGCGTTTGAATCGATTTGATTTAAATGTATTAACAGTTTTTACAATTTACATAGCTCTAAGTGTAGCGTTCGCACAGTCACAGACACAGTTACAGTTCACAGTTCACGGCGGCAATTATTGATTATGGTAACAAAAGCGGAGCATGCAAATTGTTGTGCATGGGGACACTCAGTAGCAAACGGAAACGCAATGCGGCCAATTAAATTCATAACGTTGAACCACCGTTTACCTCGCGGCACCCGCGTACATTGCACAACCGATTGATGATTGATATTTGTTGCCTTGTTGCCGTCTCAATCGACGTTGTTCCGTTTTCCGTTTTAACGTTGTTCTCGTGAAAGCCGCTCTCAGCACACTGAGTGGCAGCCGCAAGTGGCTTTCATTTCACCTGGGCCTCAACCTGGCGACCACTCCACTCAATTCTCGTTTCACTCAACGGCTTGAGTGCATTTGAAACGCCAACCGGTTTTTCAACTTCGGCGCACATTCATAATGGCGGCCGTATTCAGGCGAGTCGTACGCGTGCGAATGGGATGACAATATAGCATACAGCTGGCGCACACAATTGAAGCAATTACATCCCTCTCTCCCCCTCACACTGACAATCGAACGGTGCTGAGCGCGCTAAGTAGGCAGTGGCCAACGCGCTCATGACTGCGTCTAAGCGTATAAACAACCAGCCTCAGGAAAAAAGAAGAAAACGCGGCGAATGTGTTTGTTGCACTGGTATCTGTACGTGTAAGTGTGTGTGTATGTGTGGCAGGGGAAGTGCAATTTATTTATGAAAAGGAAATGCTTATACATATTCATCAAATACTGATATGCTTAGTACTTACAAAACAGTCACATACCAAATAAAACTCTGAACTGTTCACTCAACGATATGCAACAAATGAAAATGATTTGAAAGAATATTATTGAATATACGAATATTTACAAACAAAAGACTATGTCTCTCTTTAGAATCTCATAAAGTTGCATATTTAATATTTATTAAGTTTCAATTTTAAGTTTAGCTGAATAAATTAATATAAATGAAGTAGTTCGAAATCATTTGGACTAAATTCGTAAGCAACTATAGTTAACTTATTTATATCAAGTCGATGATTAATTAAATTTATTTAAAAACATAATTGTCTAATAGTCGACACAAATATTAAATTAGAATTATAAATAAAAGATTTTGAAAAATAATTTATATTAATATTTAAACTGTGTTATTACTATTATGAATATTAATATGTATGAATATAGAGTGCAGAAGATGTAATTTCTGATTCTAGAAACTATATTATTATCAACGATTGTGTAGAATAAATATATGTTTATTCACTGTTTCCCTTCTAAAGAAGAAGCTTGAATACAAAAAGTGAATCTACTTAATCCACAATTGATATGATATATATTGACAACAAAGATTATAATTATATATGATATAAAAATGTGTTCTTAAATTTGCTGAGAATATGTTGTATTGGCCACGCCTCCTTCTTTGCATTGCGGTGAAATGAAGCACCTTTGAATCCTACCATTATAAGTGCCAAAAAAATAACATATTAAAGTTCCTCAATTTAATATTTATTTTGATTCATCCCTCATACTTTATTTCAAGCATGATCAGATAATAAACACAGAAGATATAGAGTAAAGTATATGTATCTACATGTAAATTAGCATCGTTATTGCAATAACTGCACTGCTTGCTGATTGCTACTTCCTCTTATTAGGGCAAGCAGTGCATATAAATTTATGGCCAAAAAAGGTCTCTTGCTTAAGCAAGTAGACATTTTTAGTCGCATAATAACTCAATTATTATGGTTAACTTGTTTCTGCAAATGTATTTGGATTCCAGCATGCAATAATATACAAATTATTACATAATACTGTAGAGAACACATAAACAGAAAACTACTTCTCACTCTTTATATACATTTGAGCATCAGAACCAGCTGCCTGAGATCGCATGTATCCAGGATAAGTCTACTTATGTGATCAGGTTTGTGAATTGTCTTTTCTTTGGTCTGTTTCTTGAGTGCGTGATGAATGATTGATGCGCTGCTTGGGCAAGGCGACTCAAATCTGAATTCTGAATCGAAACTGCAACTAAGCTACACATGGCGTGATTGGCAAACCACACATAATGCCTCTTGGGGGCAATGGCAATAGTGGTGGCTACACAGAAGCCAAATTGCACAGATCTTTGTGTATCGAATAGCTCTCGGCACTGTGCTCTGTGAATAAAGCAAAGCAAGCGGCAATTACCTAGTTCCTGGATTAATAGAACATAAAGATGTGCGCCGTTAAAAAAACAAAGAACAAAAAGCAAATGTATAACAAGATATCTCACTAACGGATCCAAAAACTATCAATATATATGTGTAATCGCTCACTGGTAAATCATATTAGATATTTATCTACACATACTTTCAAATGTATGCAGATAAATCAAATTGTGAAAGGTAAATCATGAATGAACTGACGACGACGATGAAAGCTGACGATGACGCTCAAGTGTTTTCATGCCAGAGATCCAGAGCAAACGCAAACAATCGAACAGGAATAATTTACTATGTAAATAAGATGTGAACCGGAGGAGTCGAAGTCGGAGTTGGAGCCAGTGTTGGAGTTGGAGATGGAGTTGGAGATGGAGACGGGGCTTGAGAGTAGCGTGCGCCCTCGCGCCATCAAGTGGCACTTCAACAATCAAGCATTCACACAAGCAGATGGTTCGCAGCCGCAAGCGACCACCTAAATGAAATTTCATT
The DNA here is from genome assembly GCA_035042075.1 of Drosophila macrospina. NCBI lineage: Eukaryota > Metazoa > Arthropoda > Insecta > Diptera > Drosophilidae > Drosophila > Drosophila macrospina. Next base: position 187,390 of record JAWNLW010000591.1, read on the forward strand.
TAGTTTTAGCCTGTCATCACGACGCAATCGCAATCCCAATCTCAATTCCGCTGCTGACTCGTCTGAATGTAGATATCTACATATGCACGTTTGTATGTATATGTTTGCAAGTGTATGTATATGTATATATGTATATATGCATGCATACGTACGCGTATGCACAACGAACACTCGCTTTATTGAGTGTTTGTTTACCTAATTCGATTACCGATCGCGTCCGTTCGCCATAATCCACAAAACACTTGACCATTTGGGTGGCACATATATATGAACATACACAAATATGCAAGCGACGGCAACGATGACGCAGAGGAGGAGGAGAGCCGTGCCGTGGTCTTCGAGCACACAATCATTACGGGGAGTAATAAGGTTGCTGCCTTAATTTAAGAGCTTTAAAGTATGCAGATGGTTGTTCAGCGATAAAGATACCTTTTATTTACTGTGTGTGTGCGAGTATCATAACGCAATTGAAATGTTGACAGCACCAGGTGTGCGGTTGAAATCCGCACAAATGCTACCTATTTAATGCTCTTTAATGACATGCAAATTATAATTATCATTTATTTGTCAATGAAAGTAAAAGTTCAATGTTCACCAAAATAAATGTATATTTATATAAATAAATATAAATATTATGAATAGTAATAATGAATATTATTACTATATAAATGCGTTATTTATTTTTTTAAATACACATTTTTATTTAATAAAAATTAGCCGATACACAGACAAACTTTATTAAATATACTCTGCAGTCAAACTAATTAGTATTAAAATGCGATACATTCCCGATTTACATTCACATTATTTACATTATTATTATAATTTTAATTATCTTCTTCTTCGAAATACATTTTAAATTTAAATTTTGATTTGCCGCCTACGGGTATCTACGGATTCTTCTTCTTATTTATTTCAGAAACTATCGCAACCAGTTGAATGTATCGATTCTTCATGTATTCAAACATCGCTTAAAATATATTGATGTTGTAAATAAATTATCGAATTATCGATAACTATATATATCAACACAAAGCCAACTCGAATTGACACATTATTAGTATTGTTGAGAAATAAAAAGCTAAAATAATGCGCACCGTGCTTTTAAGCAAAGCCGATGAGGTATATCTGGAAAAGTGCGCCCAAGAGCACAGCTTCTCGTATGGTATAATCGTTGGACATGTAAGTGCATCAATGCTATTGCGCCGGGCCTCGCCACGTAGGTTTATTTTGATGAATGCAATCTTCCCCCACACTCCACCTTTCAGCAAGCTGATCTAACGAAGAGTATTGTTGTACACTTGGCCCGCAACAACGAAGAAGATGCAGACTTGGAAGATTTAACAGACATATGTTTGACAACTAGCGACATCAACTCGCAGGCATTGGCATCCCAATGGCTGAGCGCTAGCAAAATGTGCCCCGGCTCCTTTGACGTCATAGGTTTGCCTTTTTTGACCGTGCAACAACCTGTGACCCAATTTAAATTTCGTCCCTATTGCAGGTATCTTTATATCCTCTGCGCGTCCCGACGTAGCCAACGAGAATAGTGACGAATTTAAAAACGCAAAGAAACTGTTCTCAGATGTCTATGAGTAAGTTGCATATTTTATTGAGTTTCAATTACTTATGGTTACATTCTTTGATTGCAGTTTGCTGCTGCAGAGCAACAGCTCATTTGGAGTCTACACCACAGACATGGCACAGACTGACTATGTATTTCTAGCGTACTCGCTGGCCGATAAAAGCCTGCTCTGCAAAAACTATTCCTACGGGAAGTAAGTAAAAAACTGTTTATACCATCAATAATTGTTCAGTGCTTGAGTTAGGGAATTGACCGGAAAATCACTGTTTACTTATGTATCTTGTATATTCTTTTATCAATTATCTTGTTGGCTACATTCGTTAACTCTCCTTAAGACATTGCAAAAAATCGTATTTTACGGCAAACATAAAATGCATCATATGGTAAATAACATAAATAACATATTTAAAATTAAAGTACTTACAATACACTGTTGAATGTTTTACGCTCATTACTGCGAATGTTTTCATATTAACTAAGTTTTTCGACCTTAACTTCATTTTTATTTTATGAATTGCATTTTATGTGTTTCGGTTTATCTCTAGATATACTCGTATATAGTATTTGTTGTACTTATAATCGATTTATGTAGTGCTTTGCCCATAATCTGTGTGATTCATTGAATTAACTTATGTATTTCTCTTAGCGGAGGAACTTTCACCAAAATGGACCATCGCTTCGTGGAGAAGCCATTTGACTGGATTCAGCTAGAGTGCAATTATGATCTGGATGATGTCATACCTATTGTCGATCCAGCGAGACGCATCAATATTGAAGAACAGTTCCAAAACATCATAATGACGATTCGGAAATACCTTATTGCGAGTGAGGTGTTTCTACAGAACGAAGTCGTCGAGGACACAATCGATTTGCAGACCTACATAAAGAAGAAAAAACTTTTGGACACTAAGCTGAAGACTTCATCGAGTAGCAACAGTGCAGCCTCTGCCACAACAACAACAGCCGTGCCTGCTACTGGATTGCATATATTAACATCCAATGAGGACTCCAACAGCAATGTGATACGTGCCAGCATTGTGATGCCAGTCAAATGTCAGCTAAATAGCCCAACCAATATAAAAGTGAACGAATTTAATGGCACTCTACGCATGAGCGGGATGATCTTCTCAAGGATATATTGCAATTCACGGAACACCATTGCAGACGTAAAGCGTTTCGTTCGAGATGACGTACTGCGTTCGCTGATCACGCGCATTCAAGTCTATTGCGATGGCCTCACTGATCCTCATGTGTCCAACGAAGCTGTTTATATAAGCGAGCCTCCAAGACGTGTATTCTTTACCATTCCCGTCGATGGGGCTAGCAGCAGCAACAGCCCAACACCATCAACTCACTCAATTCAGTTCTCAGAATATCTGTTCCGTGGCGAAGCACCCACCGTCGCCGTCGCCCAGGCTAAACAAGTACTAGACGTAGAGCTCGATCCGGAGGCAATCATTTTAGATGCCGAAGGTCTGCCGGAAGATGGCAATTTTACCAACAATCAACCAGATACCGACCACGCTGATGATAGCCGCAGCATGGCCAGCTCGATGCCAAAGCGTGAACTCTCTCGCAGCCTGTACATGGTTGGCATTGCAGTTGCTCTCCTAGTGCTGCTCGCCTCGGTGGCATTGCACTACGCAATGGCTGGATAGTAGGGGGGATTTATGTGCAACATTATATAGATTACATGTATGTGCATACACGTACGTATGCAGGTGAATCTTGTGATGGTTTTTTTTATAATACACAAATGCTATACTCTAATGTCTAGTAGAAAAAGAAAATGTAAAAATGACCCGTTAAATAGTTTTATTATTGAAGCCTGAACGGGCAGCATTTAATACTTATGTAATAAATTAAAGTAATGCAAATTGTAGTTTGAGAATTCGTGGCATTTATTTTAGAAAGGCTGAGTACATTTAATTCATATTACATAGATGTTGATCCAAAGCAAATGCATTCCATTTAGGAAATACTTATGCTTTAGCAATGCTTATATTTATGTATAGTTAAAACACCATTATTTCTATTTAATCATAACATATTACTAATCTTCAACTGAGCCTCCTCCCCAAAGCAGCTTCAGATTATACACATATTATTGATGATGATTAAGATGAGTACGTTATATCGTATACCTTTATTAAATAATATATATTCTGCTAGTTTAGTGCTCAGCTTAAAGCTATTTACCAACTCTTTTCCACATATCAAGCTTTAGTTAGTTGATTAGAGTAAATTTCAATAGATTATATTTGTAAACTGAATATACGTATTTGATAATGAAACAGGATCTGTATTCCTCTTTAAAAGGGGAAGCTATAGACTCCAAGTAATTCACATTTCCTGCTCATATAAATGAGAACTTATAGAAGTACGAGTATTGTTTAGTATTAAATATAAGTATATAAGTCTCTCACAGCCTCTGAAACATAACGAGCTTAAGCCTAAGCTAAATCTAAGTTTACTTTCGTAGGGATTCAAAAAAAAAAGGTTCTATCTAGTGCAATTTGCAGTTCCCATTGCAGTTGACTACAGACCACACCCAGTCCACGTAGTTGGGCACCTTGGCGTAGATGCCAAACTTATTGCGCTTGGCGCAGCCATCGCCAAACGAAGTAATGCCAAATATAGTCCATGGATGATTGGCCTTTGTGGTATCGCGACAGAGCAGTGGACCTCCCGAGTCCCCGGCACAAGTATCGATGCGTCCACGCCGATGTCCGGCACAGAACATGTTCTAAGGATTGCAAATTAATGAATTAGTTGAATGATTCATGAATATCTCATGCCGCACCTTTGTGATGGTGTAATCGTGATAGACACTGCGGCAATTGTCCATAGGAATAATGGGCACATCTGCCTGATGTAAAATGCTGGTGCCAATCACATCCCGGTTGCGTCTCTTGCCCCAGCCGATGACCGTGCAGTCCATATTCTTGGGCAAGGGTTGATAGGGACGCGGCAGGCAGGAGTAGCCAATCCAGCTGGTTGAGTTCACGGGCTTGGGTAGCCTTTAAAGTGAAATATGTTAGTGATTGTAAATAAAACAAAGAGAATGCTAGACCAGGAGCTACCCTGTGGTCGGTGCTAAGCATAAGGATAAACTCTTTACCTTAACAGAGCCACATCGCTGTCCACCGTCTTCTTATCAAAGTTCGGGTGCTTGTAGCTCTTTAGCACACGCAGCTGCACCTCAGTCCCATCCTCGTAGTCCAGATTGTGCTCTCCGAAGCGCACATAGAGCACCTTCCTTACACAATGGGCGGCAGTTAGCACCCAAAGAGGAGCAATCAAGGTGCCACCACAGAACGCCTCCTTGAAACGATTGAAGATCGCCACTTGCCACGGCCACTCGCCCTTGCGAGCCGCCTTGCCACCAATGATTTTCAGCATGTTGTACATGTTGCGTTGTCCACTCCGCACCAGACCACAGTGCAACTTGAGGGGGGAATATTCGGGTCCCCGATACCCCTTCCCACTCATGATGACATTCACATCGTTTTTACTTAAGGTGCCAGCTCCCGGCTCCGTATGCATGCGTCTCATGGCACTGGCAGCTCCGAGACCAGAACCAGGTCTTGCCTCATAGACTGGCGCCTTCTGGGCTTGCGTCTGCAGCCATTGCTGGCAGAAGCTGCCCTCCGTGTAGCAGTAGGCGATCTCGCGGAGCACCTCGCGACCACACTGCTCGCTCACTCGGCACTTTCTGCGGAGAAAGAGAAGAATTTCTTAAAAGTTAGTAGAACAAGAAGTAAGAAGGCTGTATTGGAGTGTGCTCGATTGAGCGATACCCTGCACCCATGACCCAACGAGGTACACCCGAAGTTATACACATTATAGGTTCACAAATGCCTCTTTCTGTCTGTTACAAACACTCCCATCAACTTATAATACTCTTCTACCCTTTGCATAGCGAGTATTAAGAGTCCACTTACTTGTAGCGGCGTGTAGTGCACTTCGGGGAGCACCTGGTCCAGCGACTCCACTTGGAGTAGATGCGTCTATGACGTGGCTGCAATCCATCCGGAGTGTTGCGCTCCTTTGTCGGCGACAAGCCGCTGCTGTTACGATACTCCGAATACTCATCCGACTCTCCATAGGCGTTATCCTGCTCCAAATCAAAGTCCTCGTATTGAAAGACGTCACCTTCCAGGCCAGCGTCACTATCCACTCCTCCCAAACTGCGCTGCTGAGAAGATAACGATCGCTTCTCCAGATAATCCTCGAAGTCATCATCAATATAGTTGGGTCTGTGCTTGGGCTTGTTCCGATATCTTTGCCTAGGATGCAGTCTTGCATCTTGTAATCTTGGCTTCTGTCGATCTCTTTTTCTGTGTCGTTTGAGCACAAAGAAATCCCCTTGATCATCGTGGTAGTTGGAGTCGTCTTCCTCTTCCTCCTCGATGGGATACACGCGTGGCGGCTTTCTGTGAATAACCTCAACAGAGTCGTGATCAGGGTAGCTGGGATGGGGTTGAGATCTGTGTGGTTCAAAAGCATGTCCACTCGACGCAGCTGCCGCAGCATTGATGATGATGGGAGGGGAGTTGGGAATACTGTGCCTTAGGTTACCCTGGTAGTGATGCTCCTCCCTTGGAATGTGCCACTTCACCGAAGGAGTACAGCTGGAAGAGATTTCAGTTGAGATCATCATTCAGCTAAGTGTCTAGTGTAATCAACACTTACTGCAAGCACTTGCGCTGCTCCATGTGCTTGGTGTGTCCACATTTCCGCTTCGCCTTGCAAAAGCGTTCCCTGTGTCGGATGCAATCCTCATCACAGCTTGTCCATTGTGTCCAGCGGCTAAACGGATGATGATGGCTTATGGCCTTCCTGCGGCCACTCCATCTCTGATGGGAATGGGGCATGTAAACCCGATGCACCCGCTGTCCATTGTGCCAATGGGATCCGTAATGGCTGCGATGACCCAGTGCATCATTGAACTCTGCACGAATGTGTCGCTTTGCCTCTTGAACAAAGCCGCCCTGCAAAAAATGGCAAAATATCGGAAATCTTTCATTGATTAGGCCTTTCATTAAGATCGCTTGTTCCCCATTTGGACACAGAGTCGCAGACATGTTAACGATTGCCAAGGCAAAAAAGAAACGAGTCCACAATTGCATGTATATATATATACATAGTTTATATATATAGTATATATATACTTATAGACATCGCAACTGTGGACAATTCAGGCCGTAGACAAGCGAAAGTAGTGCAGGGGATGGAAGTTGCGCTTGCATTGCATTTGAGGTGTCATTGCTCTCGTCTGACTCGGGGCCCAGAAAACTGATGCATTTATGCTTCCAGCTCGAAGACGGGGCTGCCTTCTAGCTATAAATAACATAGAACTGCTCTGCCGGCACGGGAAGACGTGGCATAACATCGCCAGGCGGTGGCGTATCCCTTTTTCCTGTTTCAGTCTAAGCGAAAATAGGTTGCGACGTAAGAATTGGCACGACGGTTCCTGCCACGGTCGACGGGGAATGTAAACTGCTCTGATCACACTCTAGATACCCTTTATTTAGTAAAGCTACAGGTTGTTAAGGTCACCTAGATCGATCTCAAGATACTATGTTGTTGTAACACATGCTAAATGTTACTTAACTTCAAATATATCTAATTCTTCACACGTTTTCTATAATGTACAGTCAAGCTTCCTTATAATGAATTCACACAGTAGCGAAAAATGACATCATTATACAGCGAAAGAACTATTTCGTTTTCTAAATCTGTACAGAACGATAAAGCTTTGAACTTGAAATCAATGCACAAGGGAATGAATCTATTTCATAGAAGTTTCACTGTTAAATTGTTTTTGTATATTATTTGTTTATAAAATATGGTTTATACATTCATGCTGAGTTGGGAGATGGGATTTGATGGCTATTCGACAAAAGGCTGCTTTCATCACGCGCATCAGTAAAGCACACGTGGCTCTATAATACCCTGTAACAGACTGTATAAAAATAACATGGATTTACATATATTTATGCAATGGATAGGTGTTGTATATTAACATACACAATTATGCGTATTGTTTATATACTTAAGTAGTTGAATGTGAAACATAGATATACATATACAGTATAAGTACATACACTGAATTGGTCAATAGTATTTATACAACGATGGAAGTTCCACTAAATAAGCTAATTGTTGTTGATCTCGTTGGGAGTGAGATGCAAAGGAAACTCTGGCTGTCTCATAGTTTGATTTATTCAGAAGCTAATGAAAGAAGAATTGGATAAGATAACGGTTGGTATGCTAAAAATATAAGCATGTGAACTGATGCTTATCAGTTGCCAAAAAACATACGCGCGTTTTAAATGCTAGACGCTTAAATTGATTAGATCTATGTGCACATAAAAGCATAGACTTCTATATATAGTACATACTCTCGTATTTATTATTCCATACATTTTACATATTTATTTCCTCTCTTCATTCTTTTCTGAATAACTTTCTTATCTAAGAATGCGAACCTAATGAAACTTGCAGGATTGTTTTACAAGAGAATACTATAAGCATCTGTTAAGCTGGAAGAGCGTACTTTCAGAAATATGGGGTACAATTAATTTGCAAGTAGTGCTTATTGATTTGCGGATGAAGTTTGTAATATCTTGAATTTCAAAATTTAAGGAGAATTCATGCCAAAACTGATGACTCTACCTCTTAAAGTGGCTGAGATCGATACGTTCATATAGCTCAATAGAAATACTCTTGATACTACTGATACTGATCAAGAATACGTATACTTTATAGGGTCTGTCAAGCGTACTTCTGTCAGTTACTTACTTTTTGCACAAGGTATAACTTTTTGGCCCAAGGTATAAACATATAAACTTGATAGACTTCACCCTTATAAATGTTATTCAAATATCAGCGTATTATTCACTTGAAGGCAATAGGAAAACACCTATATTCTATACCCTTTAAAATAAGAACCGCTTGTAGGGTCCTTTAATGCGTAAGGTCTGTTTAAGAGCAAATTACTGTAAGCTTGGGGCGACATCCTTGCAATCTTTTAAAAAGTTGAATTGATCATATTGCTTGTAAACACACTCAACGCTCTCTTATCTGCCTCCAGCTATGCTAGGTCACGCCAGAGTTGCCTAACCTTACCAATTTTGGTAGTTCAATTGCGGGTAACTGTAACACTCACTCATGCGGAAATACAAACTGCACGATAATCATTCAAGGGCATTTGATACCGTTTCGTTGTCGGGGTCACATAAACAATATCGATGAGAATGTACAGAAGAGATGTATCTAGATATATAATGGACCTACATATATGTACATATATTTATATATATATGAGAATATAATAGACCACAATGGGATTACTCAATTTGGGGGCTGAGATAATTGGTGCACAACTTGTGAGTAGACAAATTTGTAAATTATTCACAGTTTGCCAATCGCTGAGCGTTGATTTGACATCGAATCGAATTGTTTTCGATTGACATCACGATTTTGTACATTTGTGTTGTGTGTCAAGTGGGATTGCCCCCATTGTACTCACCTGACTTTGGGCCAGAAGCTGTAAGAGTGCCAAGCATTTGAATAAGTTGTAAATTAGCCACATGCTTTATATGGTATTGTAAAGTTCTTTGTGCGATTCTTCTCTTAACAATGGCGAATTCTGGGAATGAGAAGAAATAGAATAGATATTTATTTATTTAATGGCAATAAAAAGCTGTTAAATTTAGAGAATATATAGCTTTTAAATTAAATGTTTAAATTCAGATTAACTAAATCAAATTGAAAAATTAAAAAAATGTACAGTAACTAATTCAATTGAATAAATGCTATATAAATTAAATTAAATTAATCATATACTTTTAAAAATGTAAGAAATATAAATCAATTTATAAAATAAATAAATTAAAGTAAATGAAAATCATATAAAATAAAAATAAATCAAACAATAATTTCACTCAATTAAATAAACTAAATAAAGAAGATATCTATTGCAAATATAGATTATCAGTGGAGTAAATTAAAGAAATGTTTATACTTTTGTCAGTTTATTATTTATGTTTATGTGAAATGCAGAAAGGATTATTTTCTAATAGTATTTAATTTAATTAATCTATATATGTTGATCTGGCACAGTCCCATGCTATGCGGCCGCAATTAACTTGTTTAATTTGGCCTAACTAATCGGCTAATTTGTGGCAAAATCACAATCACAACGAGTCAGATCTTTGGGGAGGTTCACAATTAAAAACACAATTCCGAATTTTTTGCTGCTTTTTTTTTCTTTTTTGAATTGTGAATTTATTTAGAGCAGACTGACGCAGTCCGATTGCCCACCAGGGCTAAGTATCAACTACAAAGCAAATATTTGAACTTGTAAGAGACCTTAAAACTCAACGATCAAACGCACAAAAAAATAGTGAAATTATTTCATGTACTCGTGTAATTACAAACAGACGAAACAGATGAGCAAAAATTAAAAACATAAAGATAAATTATTTTTAAAATTGAAACTGAGGGGCGGCTGCTCTTTTTTTTTTCTTATAATTATTTTTTTGTGCCTTTGACGAACGAGATGAATGAGTTGAATAAGTTGAACGAGACTCACTCTACACGAGTACCCGTATTTATGCATTGACTTATGGTCCGTTCAGATGTGGTCCGGTTCGGGTTCAAAAGTTCCCCCTTCACCTCACCGATTAATAACATTAACTTCAAGTTGCACTGTGGAATTTAAAGTGGCAACAGCAGCACTTGGTAAATGCTAAAAAACAATGTATATTTATTTTTCTGAAACAAGTACAATCGATCTTACGTCAATGCTGAATGCTGACCAAATTCAGATAAATTCGAATACAAACTCTTTACTTATATGGCCACGAACCCTTTAAGGATGCAAACAAAAGACAGACGGTAAGAACAGACTGCAGGCAAAGCTGAAAGACTATCGTGGCTTCCATTTCCAATTCCTATTTTTCGTAAGCTCTATTTGTGCTATGTTAAAGTAAACTGATTTAACAATAGTTTTGCAACAATTTCCATTCAATAAATTAGCTTTAGAAAGCGTGAGAAGTAATAGTTAAAGTTGCTTCCAGTTGAACCAGTAATGTTTAATCAAGTAGTATCATAATAATACAGAAGTAATTTAATATATATAATATAAATTATGATTAGAACATAAATATTCATTAATTATCTACTACTACTACTACTTCTACTCTTAATTTCAAAACTATTTTATTCACATATCTATATTATAAATTTACAAAAATAAAGAACGAATTTCGAAAAACTTCACGCTTGTTCTCTATATTTCTATAAAATATCTAATTAAAATTATTTTGATAAAACTTTGCTGAAATCTGTATATCACTTTAGCTGTCAGAAGAACGACTTAATAGTTGTTTGACAAAACTGATGTATTCATAAATATATCTTGAACATTCTATAATTAATTTCTATCTGAATGATTGCATCAAAAACTATTTGGATTTCACATAAATTCTATATAAAATCAGAGCATAAATATAAGAACATAAATTATGTGTACCTAAATCTTTGGCATGCAGAAATCAATGGTTTTCCCCTGATTCAACAAGATGTCTAAGAAAATAAGATTTGCTATAAAAACTTTAATCAAATTGTTGACATCTTAAAAGTTCTCTAAGTTTTTTAATGGTTTTTCAGAAATTAAAAAAAAACATTTATATATATATAAATATATTGCGAATACTTTGCAAATGAAAGTGAATCATCAATTAATTATATATATTTATAGTCGCTGTTATAAGATTGTAAGTTTCCCATATGGTTTTGATTTGTTAATGTTTGTCATGTTCATATGATTAGGTGTGTATTTATGCATTCAGAGGCTTCTGTTGTCCCCATCCCCATTTTAATGCTCAAATTAAACCCAGTTGAGGCCCCAACATGGCTATCTGACAGTGCCCCGATCTCATATGGTTGAGTAACTGTCACTCTGGATTGCGTACGGAATGCTCGTATACTTATAACATTATCAGAAAACAAGCCACTAGAAACTATTCTTAAACACCTGACGACATACGCATACGTATTTATGTATTTACACACACACACACACACGCACACACACGTAGATGTACTGAACATTCTTAATTTAGAACGCAGCGCAGTCGCAAGGCATCCACAGCAGCCCGACGTCGCGACGTCAGCGTCAACAGAGGCAGAGGCAGCGACAGCGGCAGAGACTAAGACGTAGACGCGGATGCGCTGCCGGGTGTAAACAAACCGTTCGTCATAGCCATTGTGGCAATCCCACCTCTTTAATACCCCACCGAGAGACTAAGTGCGATTAACCTTTAAATTATTAGCGAGAACAAATCTGATAAACATTGGGTATATCTATCATAATCTCATAAACACTGGATATATCTACAACATTTCTCAAATTATGAATATATGAGGAATATATGGGTCACAAACAACAAATAAACTAAATGTTTATCAGACCTAAATCAGGTAGATCAAAATTATAATATTATCCAACTATTGTGTGAAAGCATAGAAAACTAACATCCGTTAATCATAAAAGCAAGCACAGGACTACATAAGGAAATACAGGGTAGCCGCAAGTCGTGTACGCTGGCCTTAAATAAGTCTCTATACTCCTATGAATGAAAAATCATGAATGAAAATGTACGCATTTGGTTAACCAACAAAAATAAAAATAAATGTGTAATAACACGTTAGTTAAACGCTCGATAGTCATCAGATTGATCGCGTCAGCTGCCAAGTGGCAACTGCCACAGGTATTGCAGGTATTGCGAGCCACAAAGTCTGGCGCAGCCAAATGGCCAACAGAAGCCGGCAATGGCAACGTCAAAACAGTCGTGCATGCCTTCGGGCCTATTTAACGTAATGCAATTTTAATGGCGCTTACGAAAAAATATCGAAAAGCGAACTGCGAACTGCGAATTGCCGCGCTGCTGTGGGGGGTTGTTGTAGTTGTTTGTTGTTGTTTACGTCTTGAGTGGGCAGCGCCAGTTGTTAGTGGGCAGTTCTTGTCTTTCTATTCGTGTTTACAAACACACCATACACACAGGTTTGTATGAACGTCTGTGTCTGTTTATACAACTCGTGTGCAGATGGGCAGCCAACGACGGAAGTTGAAAATGTCAAGTTGTCTGGCATCCAGTTTTGTTTTTAATTTTTATTAGTAGTTCTTTTATAACAACACAACAACAACAAAAATAGCGATTAATTTCAGTTTCGATATCTGCTGTAACACGCAAAATCATTAAGTTCGTTTGGCGGCTGGTGACAATTTGATACACAAACACACACAAGCGCATTTATTTATATTAGCGGATGTTTGCTGGCCATAAATCATGCTTCGTCTGCCTCACACGCGTTGCGTTTCAGTCGTTGCGGCGATGCAATCGCAAAGAAGCTTCGATTAGCGAGGGTGAGAGCGCGGGAGCGAGAGAGAGAGAGAGAGAGTGAGCCTCCCCCTTCCCAAACCCACCACAGCAGCACATTTTCAACACATGTATGCGTTTATTGCATTTCATCTACTGGGAAGATATGCACACACAGGCATACAGATATGTAAACATATATGTACACACTGTTCTTTTTTTATGAATGAAACGGTTATGTTCATAATTGGCGCAATGTTCCTTGCAGCTGCACTTGGAATGTTTAAACAAATATGTACATAATCACAAACATACGTATATGTATATATATCTGTATATGTAAGTTTGTTCATAATAATGTAAGTATATTTTCAAAATCAATGGAACGGCATGACGACATCTAATAGAGGGCGACGCATTGCTAATGCTATTGTTGCGTTTTATCGCCTTTCAATTGAACAGTTTTGAGTACGAGTACGGTTAATGATTTTTTATTGTTGTTATTTGCATGTTAACCAATCGAAGGCACCTTTCAATTAGAGGCTACCGCTGCCGTTTACCTGGCAAGCGCATAAATACAGGGTGCCGTTTTCTGATTTCCGATATTTTGGCAAAAATAAAAATTACAAATTAGAAATTACAAAGTTTTCGTAGTCCTCTCGTTGTGGAACTCAAAACGAACTCAATCATTGGTAACCGACACTTTTATGCGATTTTATTTTTACATTGGAAAACGTGAAGGAAAAAACGGAAAAGTGTTTTCCCGATACGCCAGCTTGCAGCTTCAACGCACAACGTAAACACAACCGATCGCGTCGCTGTCTTCTCGAGAACTGAACGCCAACGCCGAACGCTTCAAACTGAATTAAAAAAACCAACAACAACAACAACAACATTACGCCGCGTTCGAGGCGAATATTTTCCGAACACACACACAACATGCTTAGTGTGTGCTCTCGCACAGTGGGCTGAAAGCGTCGTCATGTGGGAATATACACAGAGAATATGTAAAAACCCTTAAGCGTGAAATGGCCAACATTTGGCCTGGTTAGCAGTCCCTAAATGAGCATTGACCCTGGCAATAAAGCAGTTAACGAATGGTCTTAACTTGGTCGAAATATAAGAATGTTACTTTATTAAACGAACACATACAGTTATAACTATTGTTTTGGCATTAACTTGAGCTTTTTCCTTAGAAATCAATGGCAAATAGCTGAAACTGAACCTCACTCAATCTCAATCTCCTTAGGTGTAACAATGCCAGGCGGTTATGCGTTGATTGAGGGGGGAACTTTGTAGATGCCGCATTTGCTCCATGCCCGTGTCGGAGGCATTGTTGTTGCCACCGATTAGAACTGTGCCCAGCACCAGTTTCTTGGCCATTTTCAGCTTGGTCGCCAGCGTGATCCTGATCATAATGTTCTCCAGCTGATCGAGGTTGCGCAATGGCACAGATATTGTCGCCTCATCGCCACCCGCTCCATCCCACTTGGTCGAGAGTGACGGATAGAAGAGCGGAGATTTCCACGCATCCACATAGATGCCATGCTCGAAGACAGTAGTCTTTACGTAGACTCCTCCGCCAGCCGTCGCCTCCAGTTCGTCTTTGACCTTATTGGAGCAACGCATGCGGGAGGTTGTGATCCGCAAAAGAAGGGTTCCTCCAGGAGCACTGGTCACATTGCTAATGCCCATTTTACGCTTCACCTCGGCCGTCATGCGCTGCCAATTATTCGCTCCCGCTGCGGAAGGCGCACCCTTGGCCACATCCTGCTGCTGCTGCTGCTGCTCTGGCTCCGACTGCACCACCAATTGTTGATCACCCTCGCTGAGATCACGCACCTCGAGTGCCAACTCAACCACGCCCTTAGCTGAATTTGTGAGCTGCAAAAGAAAACAGCAAACACGGGCAAGGGTCAATCTCATGTCATGTCTTCTGCTTTCGTCAGTTTATTTGTCTTGTTACGAGTTTTGTCGCAATTTGTTATTACTGTACTTTCACTAGGCCAAATTGAAAGTGCATCTTAATTACATTTTCAGCTAACACTCGGGTTATATGACATTCAGTTAAGTCATTGTTGTTGTCGCTGTCGAGTTGTAGTCTAATTGTCCAGCTTAACCTGTCACCAACTCAACTTACATAATTGTTGTTGTTACTGGGTGTCGTTTTGGCCACAGTCGTTGTTATATCTTTAATTGGTAGCCAGAGTTCCTCCGTCGCATAAGTTCCAGATCGGGAATTGCGCTTGAAGATCTTTGGCTCAAGATAGCAGGTAACGGAGCCTGGAAATGTATGTCATAGATTAAAGATAAGATACGTTAGGAAAGCAAATGTTGATTGGGGAATATTACAGTAGTCATTCACAAATTAGAACCACACTCACTAGAATTTACAAAGCTCTTTTATCTTAAACTATTTTAGTTCTATAAAAAGCGATAATAAATGAAATCTATTGTTGTTTCATTAATCTAACTTCTTTATATCCTCAAGCTTTCCAATTGCTGAGCAGTTCCAATGAGTGAGTCTCTACTGTAGTTTACTTATATTCCCAGATAACACTTTGAAAATTCCCCCAATTTACCTATATTTCTGCGGGATTCGCTTATCGTCAATGGCGGCATGGCATCTCTGGGATTCTCGGACGACTTCTTGCCCTTACCCTTCTGTGGAGTTGCATTTTCAGTTGGGGTTTCATTCGTCACGCCGGCGGAGAGACGTTGCACGAAACTGGAACTCTTATCTTTCAGGGAGCGATATGTCTTGTTGAATCGATTGAAGCTCTGGAAGTGCTACTATAACTCACATACAAACATAGATAAGTGGGGTAACTTACAGCGGCTGGTAATTCCAGTAGAGCATAAACGGTAAAGACCAAAAACTGTCCGGCAAACAGTTCTTCTGGAGTGGAAAAGTCGCCGTTAGCTGAATTCGTTTGGCGGCGGGAGGAAAAAGCAGAGCCGTGTTTTAGGGAGGGCCTTTAAAGAGAGTGAAGAACGATTTAGCAAATGAAAATTAAAATATATATAAACTTACTTAATGTCTGGCACCAAAGGAAACTTGAAATTTTCATTGAACTTCGGCCAAGAATTCGTTTGTATGCTGCTGTCCAAGCGCTTTGTGCCCGGAAACAGTTTAACCTGCAATAACATAAAGAGAAATATGATTACTCTCCTCTCTCTTCAAAAGTTTGAGTCTCTCTCTTAAAATTACCTTAATTAGATAGCCTTGAACAATCTTAAAGCCAAATAGAGAGGGAAGGTGCCGCGCCGCAATTAAGTGAACATTCAACTCAGGTATTGCAGTTGATCCTCCATTGTTTCGGCTAAAACCCAACAGACTGTCATTTTGGCTTTGATTCTGTTGGTCATGAGTCTCGATGGTGATCTGAAAGCCAATCTCTGGTTCCAATGTCACCGACTGCTGCGCAGACTCCTTTGATTGCTGTCCCGGCAGAAAGTTTCGTAGTTTGTTCATGTCTGCACTTGCAATCGCACTGAATGCACCGTTGCGCACTGAACTTTTCCATTCGATTGTGTAAAAGAAAAAGGTGTTAATTTGTATAAATGATTTCAGAGTTCTTATCTACGACTCGCACTTCGTATTGATAAAACACGAGTCGCCCCAGTCAAAGCTACTGCCGCCACCAATCTTCCACTTCCAATTAGTTGGCTCTCTCACTTAGAAGTGAAGTACACATAATTCCATGGCGCTTTCAACTTATCATTTGCTCACGGAGACATAGAGAGAGAAAGAGCGAGCAAGGCTACTTAAAAGCTGCATTTGAGCAAACTAACTATCGAACAGCTGTTCGACAAAAGCTTTGTACTCTTGCGCTCCTCTCTTACTCTCTCATTCACACGCTGTTCAAAGCTTGATAACGTGAGCGTTCGCTCTGCGAGTGCGCTGACAGCTGCCGCTCGTAGTTTGTTAGTGCCCAGTAGCGAATTGGCTAGTCACTTCAATTTAACGCACTTAGCAAGTTTAGCTACGGTGTACAATCTTACAAATATGCATTTATACGTACGAACACATTTATAATCTTTAGAATCTCACTTCGTTATTATCAATTACCGAAGACTCAGAGGTATTTACGTTTTCAGAGAGCCTGAAAACTAAAGAGTCTTTTGACCCCCTAAAAAAAACCGCACAAGCACATGTATGTACTTTATGTACATATGTATGAATGTATATAATATATTGTTGTAGCTGGTGACTAACACCAAATATTGGTGTAAGCTTTGCCAATAAGAGTCATACCTATGTCAGAGATAGAGTTATGTATGGGAAGTTCCAATAAAAACCCGGTTGATATTCTGCAATTGTTCAATGCGCAGATGATGATGATGTTGACATGCTTAAGTTCAGCCCACAAAGCGATACATTAGCACAGTCACAAAAGCGCAACAACAACAATTAGCAACTTGAGATGAGACTGCGGCTCGCTCCACGATCGATGCTCGCGTTCACCAGCTGATTCAACGCTCAACTGAAATGTAAACTTGGAAATTATTTCGCTGGCAGCAATAATAATAAAGTGTAATGCCGACAACGACTCGCATTCTCACAATTCTCTTAAGAAGTATGTTTGTATATATGTATGCCTTCATAAGAAGTACATACACAAGCACACAAACACTTGAACTTACGCTTCATACTTGGAGCTTTGATTGTCGTCGCTTTCTTGCTCAAAAATGCAATAAGATTCTCTCACCGCTGTCGTGTCGCTGTCTGTGTCACCGTTATAGTGTTGCAACAAAAACAATTACGGGAACAACAACGATCATAACGTTAAAGCTTCTGCGACAGCTAAATACACTACGTCGTTTATGAATATTATTATTATGAGCAGTTTTACAGATATCGATTTATAAGAAAGTAAGTAAAGACAACTTAGATTCTTTCTCTCTTTCTACCTCTCTTTGCATACGTATGTGGACATATATTTAGGTACACATCTAATTTACATAAGCTAATCTATACAAATAAGAGAATATACTACAATGCAACATTCATAATTGAAATAAAATTTCTAAATTTTTCGACAAATATTTTTGAAAAGGTTTGTAAAAACTTATGAGAGTCTCCACTTATTTTATAGCGTATCTGCCGGTCTGTCAACTGCACTAGCATAATCTTGTTTCCATTTTATACATAATGCCCATAACAACAACTCAAAGCTGGAGAACACGCTTTAGGGTTATTCACCTCTATGACATCAAAATTGGGAAGGTTTCTAACATAGTTATAGCTGTATAAAGAGCTAACATTAAAAGACATTAATATAGCTAGGAAATACAGTCAAACTTCACTCTAGTGAGTTCAACAAATCATTTCATTATATAGAAGTTTCTTTATGAAAATGGAATTGCAGGGAAATTCAACTGTACTAGGGAACTACAAAAAGTTCTTCTAAAACATCATATGACTGTCAACATATCAATTGTCCCCTAATCGTCTATAATCAATTTGAGAAATGATAGTAATTGAGACACTTCTGTCAACAAGAAGATGAACATACATGTATGTATATATTTAAATAGCATTCATACAAAATTAAATAAAGGTGTGTATGAATATAATAAATGTATTTGTATATATATATACCTCTAAGTAAGCTCAATTAATCGTACAACTTCAGTGTCCGGTACCTGTACCTGTGCCTTGTGCTTGGTGCCGTAGTTATATATTTGTGTATTTGATATAATTTTATTTCATAATTTAACGATTCTGTTTTCAGAGAGATAAAGACACGACAATTTTGATGATTGTGTTTCATGTGTGTGTGTGTGTGTGTGTGTATGTGTGTGTGTGCGTGTGTTTTTGTCATTTGTATCAATGGTATTCTGACTTAGTCTAAATTAAAACTAACACCAAAGTCTGGACACTAGTCCACCTCCAGTTTCCTAAAGCTACCCACAACGCCGGCATCGATGTCGCCGATGTCGTTGCCCGCAAAGTTGGCTGCCTCCTTGGTTATCTCAATGTGCATATCATCCAGAGCGAGAATTGCGGCACGGCGTTGTTGCAGCTTCACTTTAAACTCGCGAATCATGTCGGCAATGGGCATCGTGCCCCCATATTCTTTAGGCAGAATGGCGGGATCTATCTTTGTCTTGAGCGCCTCCACATTCTTGTGAACCTACAGAGGGAAGCGTTATGTAAGTGGTATGTAGAACAATCTCAATAAACGTGGGCAACTCACAATGATACGCTTCTTGAGCTTGTCGCTAAGCATGGATACGCCCAGCTCAATGATACGGTTCGCATAGTGGGGTATATTGACGAAGTGAGTCTGTTTGTGACGCATTGGCGTTGAGTTCTGGATGCATTTGATGATGCTGCGCAAGTCGGTTAAGGACCAGAGACTGACAAATCCCATATTCATGCCGCTTTCATCATTCACATAGACGTAGCCCGCCACCTGGGAGTCCTCATCATCCAGCAACGCCTCACAGATCAGACTGTGCACTCTCGCCATTTGCACCGACGTGAACTTGTAGGGATCGAACTTTCCGGCCACCGAGAAGATGACCTGACGACCGCTTTCATCGCGCTGTGGCAGCGGTACCAGATATCCAGCCTCAAAGATCTCATTAATAGCCGGATCATTGATGTCCAGCTGCTTGAACCACTGTGGAAACAACTGACGAATGGTCAAATAACGCTCCAGCATCTCACATGCCGAGGGAACCGAGAACTTCTTGGTACGCAAGAAGCGCAACAGGAAAACTGCATCAGTGCGACACTTCTTAATGTGAGGATGCTTCGCAATCCATTCCCGGAACTGTGCCAGCGCCTGTCTCCTTATATTCTCATCCTCGTGCAGCTCATCCTTGGCCACCTGCTTCATGTCGGCACTCAGACTGCACATATAGGGAAACTCATAGTCTGTGGTACTTGACGCGGGCCCGTCAAGTTTGGGTTGTTGCATCACCTCAGTTTCCAGCACTATAAATTATAGAAATTATATATAAATTTAGTAAGATTCATTAGTAGTAAATGTTATTTATTTGCGCGTATTTTCTATTGAATAATAATACTACATCTACACATTCTATACAACAACATTAATCTTTTGCGTTCCATTAGACTAATTAGTTTGTTGAAACAGCGAATCATTATGTAAATATTATAAAAGCATTTCTTTAAACTAATTGTTTGTTGAATAAGTTTAATGTATATTATGAGATCACATGAGATTTCAGGAATTTATAGTTAAATAACTAAAAAGTACTTCTATAATTATAATAATAGCATTCGTTTATTGCGATTTTAAATAACGTTGGTCATTATATTTTCAAAGCTTATATATAAATGCTTTTATAATAATTTTGTCATTGCTTTTTAGACTTTTTATCTATAAATCCTGCAAATAAACATTAATCTCTTTGGTTCCATTTGACTAATTAGTCTCCAAAGTAATTATATGAATATTATAATCAGATATTTTGCTGATATTAGATGATTAAAGCTCCCAGACAACTTTTGACTGTTCCTTTTCTTTCTAAATCATTATTATTGTTTGTTAATCAAATGTTAAATTATCACAAATATTTTGAGAGAAACTAAAATTGTATTATTTTATTTAAATATTTGTGTCGACTGCTTTTAATTGATGTTAAATAAATAAATAAATAAATCACGGAGACAGCACTACGTTTTACTCTTTAAAGAAAGATTTACTAATACTATCTAAATTTATTATCAATTCACAAAGCGATTTTCAGGCAACAATAATTTGAAATACATAGATTGGAGATTCAGACACTTATAGATACTATACTATAAACTTTGTAGATTATTATCATGTTAAGTATTTTTGTAATGCATTTTTAGTTGTACTTTTTTTTAGATAATTAAATAAATGTATTTTCTTTGACAAATTACACTAAATGGGAATTTCCTTGTGCAGTACGAAATGCAAAAAGCATTAATAAATTACGAAAACCTATAAGATTCGTACTTGGGTACGTGTCGTGACGAATTGGCCATCTCCAGCGCAGTGAACATACAATTACCGTTTATTACGTATACGTAATAGCAGATACCGGAGCCTATAGTGTGTGTGGTGCAGATATCACTAATTGGGTGGTTGGCCTTGGCCAGCACATACCACTGAAAATCCAACGAACTCCAGCAGTTGGATCACACATAAACATATTCACATGCATGGTGGTGTAAGTGTCAGAGTCAGATTATTGTCTAGGGCGGGAGCACAACATGTGGGCATTGGGTCATTGGCATTTAGTGAGGTCTGCAGAGTGTGGGCTATGAAAATAAGTGAACAGCCTGATGATCATCACATAACCAAGTTCAGAGACAACCAACCAACAAAAAGAAGCAATTTGAAATGGAGCTGAACGCTGCATTGCCACAGCAAAAGCTCATTAGCTGCTTTCCCTCTCTGTCTCTGTCACTCTGTCTCAATATCTTGCTCTCTGTCTCTAGTCAGTTGAGTCAAATGGGTACCGGTCCATTGACCATGACCTAAAACGAAGGGCTAGTCGATGTTTTGCATATGAACACATCATACGATCGTTCATTTCAATTTCTAAATGACCAAAAACACATTTAAAATACCACGAAGGTCAGAAGAAAGATAAACCAAAGTTTGCTGCAGAAATATGCCGACTGCTGTACCAATTGAACTTATTTGCATATGCATGCATGTACCTATATATGTTATACATATGTATATATAAATATATATGCGTATCAAGTGATGCAACTGCTGCCCAGTGATGTACATAGCGCACATTAAAGCAAAAAAAAAAAAAGAAAACCCACCATTTTTGGTCAACAAACTGTTTATGACCAAAGCCTCATACCCATAACCATAGACGTTTTGTAGACGCGGCCGTCAACTGCCCATTGGATGCGAAATCAGGTTTATTTTTTCACTTTCATGGCCTTCACACAGATTTCAATGTACACGCTCCAAAATGAAATTGGTAACATGCCCTGCTCTGCCTATGCCCAGATTACATATATGTACATGCACACATACACATACACACACGCACACACTTACATGCAAGCACGCTTAGTTATGTTTGTATTTGTTTGTACATATTCGCAGCATATTGATGATTGCGTTTTTGGGTCACACATACAAACATGGTACATGTGTGTGTGTGTGACAGCTGACAGGAGGAGAGAGCTTCAAGTTGAGCTTGAAGAAACGTGCAATTTGTATTTTCTTTTTGCTCGCTCTTTCTGCATCCGCTCTGCCAATTAGCCTAGCGATTACATAACAGCATAAAACCCGACAAAACGTAGTATACTTAAACCAACAACAACATCAAAAACAAATTTACATATACGCATATCTGCCTGTAAGTATGTGTGTGTATGATTATTGAAAAGGAGAGGAAGAGCGCATGAGCGACGCCGCGCAGCGACGGCGACGGCGACGCAAGTGCAAAAGCAGGAGAAAGAAATGACTCAAAACTGGTTTGAACTATGGGGAGGGAGCTTTCAACTCCCTCAGTTTATCACTCACTCGAAATGTGTTTTGTTTGTTTTGGTTCAATCTCAATTTTACAATAGGGTTTTTCTTTCCGGAAACTCATGTAACAATTGTAATTGCCCCACACCCTTGGCCTCTCTTTAGCGCAAGTCCAATGCTGGACGCATGAATTGTAAATTGTACAAAACATGTAAATATCTGTATATATCTAAATATTTACTTAAATATGTTTGCTCATATACATATACATATATATATGATGTAGTCCACGTGATCAATTAGTTTACAAGCTCATCGTTTGAATGCAACTTAATTAACATAAAGTAACATCATCAACAATACAAATCAGCATATTGTATAATTAATAAGTCGCTTCACGTTTTAATTGATCGTTTGCGTTATTTTCATTGGTCAAGATCGTTCCACAATTGCTTCGAGGTGTGCGGATATAAGTTAATGATTTGGAGCTGTATAAAAGCCATAACTGCTACAAAAAGTATGTTTCGTTGTTATGAGTTTCAGTCGAGGTCACAATGTTGACCGTTAATGCAGTTGCCAAACGGTGCTTGCCATGAATATTAAATAACTGCTAGCATATACTGTATCTAAGTATCTGTATCTGCATCTAAGTATATGTATGTTATCTATATATACACAATTGCTTGAGCACATACGCTTTTCATTTACTTCGTTTTATGGCGTTGGCCAACTTCGATGGACGAGACCTTGCATTGGCTAAAGGCCTTTGGCTTAAAATTCAAAACTGAACGTTGAATGACTGCCTACTAGTTCGAAATTTTAATTGACTTTGCCATTGCAATCGCACGAGTATATGTAATTATATTGCTTAATAGTCTCTCGTTGAATTTACGACTTTTGCAACAAATGAAATTGTAATGCGCAAGAACATAAACAATTGTGCATAAACTACAAATTACACAATAAATTAAACTACAAAATCCTTATTCTAATTGCTGGTAAACATATTGCATTTTCGCATGGGAAATACACCATGGGAATCCCACAGAAAAGCTCATGCAAACGGCTACGATAAACGGTTGCGCTTGCGCTTCGGTGAAAGCGAAAGTTTTTCTTCGGCTTCAGACAAGTCACGACTTGCTTGAGTTTATTTCAATGTGTAGGTGTTTCGGATTGATATCCTTTCCCCATTATGTAACCTGCTATGAACTTATTGACTTATTGGGGACTGCAATGCGATGAACTCACTCTTCGATATCCGTACAAGAAATCAAGGTATTTCAATCGCGCGATCAATTTCACAACTTGCAAAACTTAT
The DNA here is from genome assembly GCA_035042075.1 of Drosophila macrospina. NCBI lineage: Eukaryota > Metazoa > Arthropoda > Insecta > Diptera > Drosophilidae > Drosophila > Drosophila macrospina. The sequence goes on from JAWNLW010000591.1 coordinate 211,135, forward strand.
ATAAATATGGTTTACTTTATACGGCGCGGCGTTGCAATATGCCAGTGTTTAGTTTTATCTTTTTTCTGTTTTTGTTTTTTGGCTATTTATATTTAAAAGAGCTTTCGAGCTGCGCAGCCGACGACGTTGTGAACGTGGTGACGCTTTGAGCGAAACTGTCTATTTTCGGTAACTGAAAACTTATTTAAGCCTCGCTCACTTCAATTTCACTCAATTGGGCTTTGAGCCAACGCCTCTGCCGCCGTTGAGCTTCTTTGTGGGGTGAGTTACAAAGCGATAATTACAATGACAGTCTGCTCGATTCTCAATTAAAAATAGCTCTTCTTTTTTTTTATTCCTGACATTCGACCAACAATTGAAGGGGGTGGTAAATATATAGATACATCAGGAACAAAAACAAATGTTTTCAAGTCTATATAGGTATGTTATAATTTATGTAATTCACTGTCGCTGACGTAATAATTATTATTCATAAGAATAGACTTAAATTGGGACTGTAGAGACGTAACAGTTTGTTGTGGTATTAGGTCGAAACTTACCTAGCGACTTTCAAGTTATGGAATTAGGTATTCATTCATTAATTGTATTGATTTATGCGTATGTCTGGTACATCTAAGGAACCAGTGTAATGTGTTCTCTCTTCTAATATCCATTTGCCACAATATCTTCTTTAATTGCCCAAATACTTTATACACTTTAAAAATATTTATCTGGCGTCGAAAAAGTACTTAGCGCCCGAACACTTTATTGTGGAAGAAGTTAAGTGTGGAGTAGAATGTTGTGTCAAGTGTAGTGTAAACTGTATTATAGATAAGGCTGTGAAACGTAGTATACAGTTCAACGAATTATTCTATACTACGCTTTAATTAAATGAATTCGTCAAAACGTGCCTCCTGTTATAGAATTAATATGTAATAAAAAAAGGTCATTTCAATAACCCTTCTAACAACCTTTAGCATCACACTTTACTACAAATCTACAAATATTCATAACTACTAAGAGAAGAGATGAATTAGAATACTTATACAGTTTTGACGATCTTAGACATGGGGGGCATGCTTTTTACACCTTTAAATATGACTGAGATAGGTACATGTACATCGATAAATGTAAATCAACTATTTTTGCTGCTTTGTTATATTATCGACATATCGATACATTTGATGACATCGTAACTTATGTTAAAAACTAACAGAACTTATAAATTCGTTTACAGAATCCAGATTTGGCAGTATCAACGGTCAACGGTTGATACATTATTGCAATTTGACTGAATAATTATATTTAGTACTTCGCATAATCTGCAAATAATTGGTAAAATCACCGAATTGTTTCAATCCGCACATACACACAACAATTATTCATGTATTTCATGCATCATTTCAGCTTATGGCGAAACTAATCGCTATCACATATAATTTATCAAGTTTTTAATTAGCTACACAACAATTTTGTACGACCATGTGATTAGAACAGATTAATGTACCATTCTCGATTTTATCCATTGATGCCCTTATTCATCGCCTTCGTCACCCTCCTGTTCTGTGCGCTCAGGTAGAATAGTTCGTCTCTTTTGAGACGAAGATCGCCGACTCGTGGGTTCTGGAATTGCTTCCTCCTCTTTCTCATCTTCATGTTCGAAGGGATAGAATGGATGATCCTTGGCAGTTTCGTACTTCACGATTCTATCCTTCGACTTGATGCCACGTAAAGCACGCGTATCTGATTCACTTAACTGAAAGTCAAATATATTCAGATTCTCTTTAATGTGCAAGGGATTTGCAGCTTTGGGTATGGGAACAACACCATAATCAATCTATTAAATGGAGAATATTAGACTGTAGACAGAATCAACAATGTTATTATAATATTACCAAATAGCGCAGCACAATTTGGGAGGCGCTACGCTTGTATCTCTTCACCAGGCGTTTCATGCCCTCCGAGAAGAAATAAATTGGTGTATGAATTTCCCGATTTGGTTGCCCCAAAGGTGAATATGCTGTGACAATAATGCCATTGTAACGGCAGTAATCGACCAAATCTTTTTGCATGAATCCTGGCCAGATTTCCACCTGATTAACCACAGGTTTTGAAGAACTACATTGTATGATGCGTTGAATCTGCTCCATGTTAAAGTTGGAGACTCCAATACTACGCACCAGACCCAGCTTGACAAGATCCTCCATGGCGCGCCAGGTGTCAATGTAATCGACGTCCCTTTTAGGAAAAAACTGATTATATTAAAAGCATTTCTGTACAACATTCAGAATCAATTATACGAAAGATATGCAGAGAGCTCTCATGTTCTCAAAATAATGCGTCTACGGATTTTACTTAACAAAAAATGGTACATTTATTATTACGTTTGGAACTGTTTTGTTAAATGTACCTTTTTATACAAAAAAATAAAGAATTTGGTACACATCTATCGATAATCACAGTTTCTCTTTTAGAATGTGAAATTTAGACAACTTACGTGGTTTGTGCCTTTTCGTCTTGCATGGGATAAAGGATCTCATCACACATGTGCTTATACCCAACTGGGAAGTGCATAAGATAAAGATCGATGTAATCGAATCCTAGAGCTTCCAGTTGCTTCTCGCAAATTCGTCGCACGTCGCGTGGATCGTGGTGCGTATTCCAAAGCTAAAAACTTGGGAAATATGATAAACAAATAGGAAATGACAAGCTCTTACCTTGGTAGTCAGAAAGATATTCTCTCTGGAGACGTTTCCCATTTGTATTTGCGTACGAATCGCCTCTCCCACCTCCTTTTCGTTCTCATAGTTATACGCCGTGTCGAAGTGCCTAAATCCAGTTTCAATAGCGCAATGGATCGCCGATGAGCATTGATACCCTCGCAGCTACAACAAAATATATTATGATTAAAAATTAACCCTAGTTTAACTTCTCATGTTTACAGCATATGTTCCAAATCCCAAAACGGGCATTTCAAAGCCGCTGCTCAGCTTGATCTTTGGAGCCATAAGCAAGGCTTCTTTCCCGCAGATGGGCTTATCGCCCAGTATCAATGCAACCCGGGAATTATCGTCCTCATCGTCGTCGCATGTAGTTAAACAGCGTGCTGGTATCATATCGAAAAAGATTTCAAATAAAATTTAACGAATTTCTTACATACAAAATTCAAATTCAAAGTTTATTTGAAAGGAATTTCAATCCGTAAATACTACATAAATGAGTTACCATTTACTCATAAAGCTTTCCAGATCTTGCCAGTAAATCCAGATGTCTTTATTTACAGTAAAAGAGCAGGTGTTTTCGGATCGCTGACAAAGCAATAATAGTTCTTGGAATTGTAATGACTATAGAAAAGTATACCTTAATAATTTTTAAACAATTCCCTTACATTTCCCGACAATAATTCTTTGCAAAACATGATAGTTCCTTTACAATGATGCATTTTATTGAATAAACAAGTATTTACAAATGTACTTTTAAAATTCCAGCTTTAAAAGTCAATGGAAAATGGGTAATACTTGTGATTCTGACCCTTGATAAGGTTAAAGGGAACCATACGCTCGCCGGTGTTGAAGGCGTCGAGCACACACCTCTCCTCATCGGTCAATTCAAAGTCAAATATATCAAAGTTTTCGCTAATGCGCTTTGGTGTAGACGACTTCGGGATGGGAAGAGCACCAGAGTCAATCTGCAATAAATTCAATTTATAATATAGAGTTTCCACAATCAAGAAGCCACAACTTACCAAATAGCGCAGAGCCACTTGTGCTGTTGTCTTCTTGTATTTTTCGGCAATTTCCTTCACTTTGGGTGAGAATATAAAGTCTGGTTTCAGTTCCTCGGGTCTTGGACGTCCAAGTGGCGTATATGCGGTTACGGTGACTCCATGCTTCTTGCAAAATTCAATCAATGGCTTCTGGTTAATTGTGGGCGAGCACTCCACCTGATTGGTAACCGGCTTGATCTCACAATTTTCAAGCACTCGCAACAATTGTTCGCTGTTAAAGTTGGACACGCCAAGGCTGCGAACCAGACCAATCTTAACCAGCTTCTCCATTGCCTTGTATGTGTCCACGTAGTCTACGTCACTTAATTGCAGTGTTCCGTTCTCGTCCTTGGGAAGCAAGGTTTCCTCATCGACGAACTTGTAGCCTACAGGCATGTGCATCAAATACAGATCTATATAATCCAGACCAAAGCTGCTGAGTTGCTTGCGGCAAGCTCCCTCTACGCGATCGGGCTCATGATGTATGTTCCACAGCTGGAAAAGCCTTGATAGAATACATATTTTGAATTGCCAATTGTCGAACTTACTTTAGTGACCAAGAAAATGTCCTCGCGCTTTACCACGCCCTCAGAAATCTTATCACGAATTGCCTGGCCCACTTCAACCTCATTCTGGTAAAAATAGGCGGTGTCTATATGCCGGTATCCAATATCAATGGCATGCTTCACAGCAATTTCGCCTTCCTTATTCTGGGACTGAAAGTATCAGGGAACGAGCGTTTGTCAGTACAAACATAGATAATGAAATAATTATCGCTAATGTGACAACAAAGCATCTACAATATGGACACAGTATACAGTAATCAGTCTCATAAACAAGCAAGTAATGTACGGTAAATAAGATAATATATGTATACATATATGTATGTAAGAATCTTATATACTTACAGCATATGTACCCAAGCCCAAGACAGGCATTTCGAGTCCATTGTTCAACTTTACAGTAGGTGCGAGCTTCATGACTAGTTCATAATTAAGAATTTTAGTTAGAAAATAATATAAATCATTACTTACTTTTACCAACAATTCGGTTCATGTTCTTACCGTCGAAGAAATTTGTATTTTATTTCTTTAGCACAACCGGCAACACATATGTACAAAAAGCAAGTGTGATCGATAACAAAATAAGCTCAGTACTCACTTGGTAATGTTTAGATTTTGTTAAGCAACAGCTCTTATACATGAACTTAATACATTCGATAGCTGAAACATAAAGGACTTGTATACCAAATCAGCTGTTTTATCTAAATGCAATGTTTAATATATCGATTACAGTCTAAAACTATCGATTATTGGGAATACATTACAAACTTTTTCCTTGTTATGAAAAATACAGACGCACCATGGAGGATAACACAGATACGACACCAGATGCAGAATCTTTCAATGGCTATGGATTCAACAACTACACAGCTGCAGAAGCATTTATTCAAGGCCTAGCTGGCATGGTAAACCAAGGCGATGTTGAAACAATGATAAGAGCACAAAAACAAATGTGAGTTCATGATACTGGTTTAAAATGATACAACCCACCACCCACTTAAACGAATCCAAGTTGGTAATAAATATCTGTGACTTTTAGGCTCCAACGTTTTGAGAAGACGAATGAGATGCTGCTCAATTGCAACGCTTTGTCACAAAGTCGTTTAAAAAGCGCTAATGAGGACTTCAAGCGACATGTAAAATTGCTTAGTGAAATGAAGAAAGATCTGGATTATATATTTCGCAAAGTGCGTATAATTAAACAGAAGCTACAGCAGCAATACCCTGCTATATACGCAGAAGTACAACCTCAACGAAGCAGTTTGGCTGAAGAAGCGGAAGATGACACTGAAGGTGCGAAATCATCACAGATTGTTGAGCCAGCTAAAGTTAAACCAAGCTCGGAGACAGCGCCTAAGAAAAGCGGAGCCACAATAGAGTATGTGCAAATGCAGGAGGCTATCGAAAATGGAATAGTGGAGGTAGAGAATGAGCTCATCAAGCGTGTATGCTCAGTGGAGACTGCAAATCCCAATGACTCATCAGATTGTACTTCAGAGGACACTGGCTAAACATTAACAGTATTAAAATAGTCATATGTAAATATTTATATTTAATAATTAGTTAATTACATATTTTATAGTTAGAAAATAATTTGGTATTTGTACTGTTTGGGTACCTTTGAGATTATAACTCGTCCATCATAACTTAAGGATGCAAATATCCATGGATCCACATTACTCCATTCTGCACAGTAGACAGAGTCCTCATGCTGATCAAATGTTTGAAGCAAGCCATCTGATAGCACTTTATGTCGTTCCTGTGAAATAGACGCAGTGCCGTCACTAGTATCAGCAGGCAAGGCTTCTGAGCTGACGGAACCCGCACAGGTCAGCAAAACCTTGCAGTCGCTTGAGCTGGACAGTATTAACTGGTCGTGGAATGTGTTAAATCGGACAGACCAAACCCAATGTGAATGATCACTGCGTTCGAAGACCGGTGACTTAACCATGCGACAGTCCCATACTTTAAGGCATCCATCGTCTCCACCAGTCACCAGATGACACTGTTTGTTTGGATTGCAGTCCAAGTCACGAACCAACTGTCCATGTGCTTCATCTATGCTCCAAGCACAGTGCTGTGTATCTCTGACATCGTAGGCCCGAACACTGGTGTCATGCAGCACCAAAAACTGATGACCTTGATGATGATGCGACCATTTGCCAGTGGTAAATGATGACAAGTTCTTTGCACCGCTTGAGCTGCTGCTGCTTGCTTCGGCAACCACACGAGTTGACGCTTCAGCGCGCTGCATGATGGCCAACTTATTGCCAGCAACACAGGCTATAGTCTGCTCTTGATTTGGATGAAATTCAATTGTCCTGACGCGATCCCCCAAATTGGCTGTGTCCAGCACCTCAACCTGGGCCCAAGGAATGTATTCGCTTTTAATTGGTTCATTGGCGGAAGCAGTTGGATCGTCCACCGGTAACGTTAATAGCGCTGCCTGAGATAACACCTGTGCTCCTTTTTGGACATTATATACAGAGGCCAGCAATCTTGCATCGTGGGGACAACTATTAAGCTTCCAAACTTCGCCCAGAGCATGTTCAAATATCTACACAATAAGAAGAATCGTAAATAAAACATAAATATAATTTGTTTATGACAATCTCTCTTACCTTAGACTGTATGGTTCCCTGTTCCTCGTCATATTGCAGTAAATGCAACTGATTAGTAGGCTTTAATGAATTTGTGGCTATAAAGAAGCATACATCATTGGTTTCTCCATGTTGTGGGGTCAGAGCACGAGCTTGCAGTTCCAAGCCATATATCATGCTATTCTCCTCCATTCCAAGTGCTTTTCACGCAAGGAATCAGCAGACTGACAACTCTTTCTAAAATGATTAAACGAAATTCATTGTTTAGTACCAGTAGGATACAGCGATCAAACTATTTGCGATTCATGTAAGTAAAGTAAATTCCATCCGTTACAAGGAAGTGTTCGTAGATAAAAGATACGTACGTGTTCATTGAAAAATTTAAAGTATTTTTAAGAACATGGATAGATCATTTTCTTATTATCTAAAAATTTCAAAAATATTCTCACCAACAAAGCAGATCTAAATATGTATAAAGATATATTTCTGTTAAGCACAATTTTATTAGAGATGAACTTATAATAATAAAATATCGAAGCATATGGTAAATATTAATTGAATATGATTCATACTAGAAAAATAATGTCAAGGGCAAATGTTTTTTCTTTCAATATAAATTCCGCAAAACAATTTTTTGAAAAAGTATCTTTCGTTATTAAAACTTAAAATATCTTAACTTAATATGTACCAATTCCAATTGTTACTCGTTATTGAGCAACCTACTAGTTAGTAATCAGTTGTCATAAAATACAACCCTGTGCACGCTGAAGTCAACACTGTGTTGTCTCCATCCATTTTGTTTTAGTGAAAAAAGATTCTCAAAAGTAACAGACGCGCAGTAACAAAATTTACATTGCAGTATAATTAGTGAAACATTTAGCATATTCCACAACTTACTAAATTCCCGGAGTGCAAAGCAATGGCACAAAACATCAGCCCTGAACAGAGTGGTGCTGGTGGCAGTAGCAAACACAGCGATGACTCGCTGCCTGTCAAAGACAATCATGCTGTGAGCAAAAGGTAAGGCGCCAAATTTTAATACATGTACATATTAACGCACCATGTATATGTGCATATCTATGTATATGCATTCAATGCTCAAATGATATGCAATAATTTCATATACATATTTATGTTTGAACAGACTGCACAAAGAACTCATGAACCTAATGATGGCCAACGAGAAAGGGATATCGGCATTTCCGGATGGCGAAAACATCTTTAAATGGGTCGGCACCATTGCGGGCCCCATAAACACTGTGTACGCGAGTCAAACCTACCGTTTATCGCTCGACTTTCCTAATTCTTATCCGTATGCCGCGCCAGTGGTTAAATTCCTCACTCCATGCTTTCATCCTAACGTCGACCTGCAGGGCGCTATTTGTCTCGATATATTAAAGGACAAGTGGTCAGCGCTGTACGATGTACGCACCATATTGTTGTCGATACAATCGCTGCTTGGAGAGCCGAATAATGAAAGTCCACTTAACGCGCAGGCCGCAATGATGTGGAATGATCAAAAGGAGTACAAAAAATACCTAGACGCCTTCTATGAGAAGCACAAGGACACCTAAACACCCAAAACTGGCAGCGACCGTTTATCCTCATTCTATGCTCATATTGCGGCGTATTTATTTACATTTGTATGTATGGTGCATGCAACACCTACACACCACTCATACCACCCACATCCTCTATATTAGTTTATGCTAATTTGGCACATAGGCATTTTTTCTAACTGTCATTGATAGACGCGATTCGTTTCGATTTTTTTAATTATTTCTCAACAAATTAATTATATATAATGTAATGGTATATGTATGTAATTCTCAAAACCGTCTGTTTCATTAAGCTTAAGCCTGAGTTTTAGTTAATTGTTTTTATAAATGATTTTTGAACTATGTAAGCGGGCTTGTGCCATAAATTTGTACTGATTTAATGCAATTATGCAAGCCCGGGCATTATGTGAATGTTAGCTAATTTTATAGTAACCTCCCAGATCCCCCACTCACTACGTATATGTATTTACTTTAAAAGCAGCAGAGTTTCGACATAAATATAATAACAAATTTTTAGTATTTCAAATGGATTGTACTTTTTACATTGTAACAAGTTTCGTTAGCAAGAAGAGTTATTGAAATTACATATATAAATAAATGCGAATATTGGATCAGTAAATGTTCTTAGCAATTGATTATGTTAAATGTGTGTTATCATTTCAACTTATCATTTGATTTGGAATGTATCTTTACGTGCTTCTTGTTCATGTGAATGGACAAAGCAGCTCGAGATTTAAATATTCGTCCACAACGCTTGCAGCGAAATGGTTGCTTAGAACTGTGGCGCCTTAAGATATGATCCTTTAAATTCTGTTTAGTGTAAAAACGCTGGGGGCAGTAACTGCAGGCGAATTTACACTCGCCTTTGCTTTTGTGAACCCATTGATGACGTGTCAGGTGAGCCCTTCGACCATAAGATTTGCCACACTTTTCACACATATGTACAGGAGTCCTTGTCTCGTCTGCTTTACCGTGTTGCCGCTTAATGTGATAATTTAGACTGCGAATCGCTGTGTAAACTTTGTTGCAGTTCGGTTCTACACAAGCATATGAGGTTACACAGTTTTGATGAGCTTCCTTCAAGTGTGCCTTCAGTAAATTAGCCCGCGCGTAAGTCTTCTTACATTTGTCGACTGTACATTTGTAGGGTTGTTCCCCTCGATGCTTCTGCATATGCGCCTCGTACAGCGACATTTTGTAGAAACCACGGCCGCAAATATGACAGTCCATCTTTTCCCGTACTCCGCGGGGGCGTGCTAGTTGTCCAGAAATGGATATCTTTTCCTTCGTAAGCGCTTCTTTGGTATCTTCATCTTCCATTATATAGACCTCTTCCTAGAATTATAAAATCTCCTTTGTTAAAAATCAATTATAAGCACTTGTACATATATATTAATATGTATTTTTAAATTTACTTCAAAAGGGATATTTAGTTCAGGACTAGTACAAATGATAAACTAGTAGAGCACTGGGCTTACGAGGGTTTCGATACAGCTGAAAGGTTACGGTTGAAGAATTCAGGTGTTGATGCAAGTGTGTTTGGGGGTATGTGTTCAATGATCGGTGTAAATAACAACAGAAGGTGGACACCATTCATTTAAAGCAGTAAAATGAGGGTGCGTATTTAGTTGGGAATGTTCATAAATAGGGCAGCATTGCTCATAATCTAAACAATATTAAATTGATTAATATAATATGTAATATATCTGTATCATCTGTATATCTGTATAATTCAATATACACATGTATACATAACCATAATATAACAACCCTGGTTGTAAAAGTTGCAGATTTCAATCCTTTAAAAAGGCGCGCGCCAAAAGCTTCCAAAGCTGCCATAAAGACAAACGCTGCCTCTGTACATAGGTATTGTATGCATGTGTATATATTATGTTTGTGTTTATACATTTTCAAAAAAATTATCATTTGTACATACATACACACATATATATGTAGATATAAAAATATCAACAAAAATTTGTTTCTATGTATTTGATGATGTTTAGATGCCACGTTCTCACGCCAGTAAATTAAGTGTATCATTTCACACACATGCTTGTGTTGTCTTCCGTATCCAATATACACACACACAATATTTACAGTTACACTATATATATGCACATTCTTACATATGTATGCGATGCTAATCAATCTAATGTGATTAGATTATGCCGAACTTGCAGACAATCAAATAATTGCTCAAATATACACATACACACATACTTACAATTTCTTCAATTGACTCCGATTGAATTTGAATAATTGCTGCCTCTTGAATATGAATATCTTCAACCGAGGGAGTTTTTACCATTGCTTGTCTTATTTCAGATTTTGTCTCTTCGTTTTCCTTGGAATGTGTGGTTTTCGCATTGACATCCAGCATAATTTTCTCAAAGTTTCTAAGGGATTCTTCGCACATGCATTGGAAATCATAGAATTTCTGCACCAATTGATAGCAACACTCGCAGATGCAGTTAAGCATAATCTTCGAGCTCATATCCTCGTCGAGGGGCGTGTTCCAAAACTCATCGTCTCCCGTTGCCATGCAGCCAAAGAACTTGGTGGCCAAATCCTTTTCTCGGCACAAATCAAAGACGATGTCCTGGGAGCCGAGGAGCACCAAACATGCTCTACATAGCGACATTTTTCCAGAGAAACCACTTTCCGTGGTTGTAGTATCAGCAAGTGCGCGACGCGCGCTTACATTACGTTCTGGTTTAAACATCGCATTCGCAGTACCGGCAATGTTATTAATTGAATTCAATTACGACAATAAACAAAACAATAACAATAGCTCAGCGCTGTCCGTTCCCTCCGCGTCTTGTGCTTTCACTGCGCTGGATAATAAAAGCTCTTCAATCGTTCGTTAGATGCTGCTGCTGTTGATTAAAACAAGAAAAAACTGTTATGTCGCGCAGGGTGGTTCGGTTTAGGGTGTCCCAACGGCTGCCATTCAAATTCAAATTCTTTTTTTAAATACATGTTTATGAATTTATTTTTTTAAAAATCGCACAAAATTATAGAAAACATTCAAAAAATGAGGTTGATATAACTGTTAAATACTATATGAGTACATAAGTATATTTCTTTATCTGTATGTGTAATTAGGATTAACATTTAAATGCTGTCCGTCGTCATTCTGGAGCCCAGTGTTACGGACGTGCCCACTGATGATATTGTTTCCATGGACACGTTTAACTTATGCTTGAACGCCTGCAGGGCATCCAAGTGATAGATCTGTTGAACGCCAGCTTTCTGTTCTATGGATAAAGTATAAATATTTGTTTCGCCACTTGGATTAAGCAAGGTGGGCATGTAATGGGGCAAGTAAAGTCGTTGCATTTCCGGAGCCTCGCTGCTGTCAGAGTTAATGCCACTGGCGAGCTGTTTGCTGTAGGAGCGTTGCAGCCGTAAAATCTGCACGTACTGATAGTGGGATACATAAAGGAAGGGCTCTCGATATATGAAACCTGTTGGAGCGTAAACCCAATTCAGATCGTAGGGACGCGAGCGGCAGCCAAATTCATCGACAAAGACTCCACACTCGGCAAAGCAGAGCAGTAACTCTTGCCGGGAAATACGGACAGCCACAAACGGCTGACACTTGGCCGTGTGGTCCAACGTCTTGTCCGCCAGATCAATAAACTCCTCAGCCGCATAATTATCCAGATCGATCTCGTAGAACTTGTCCGAGCTGACAATGGCCGAGTGCCGTGTATAAAATATCGATGTCACAGGTGTGGCAGTGTCAAGAGCACGCACAGGCTTAAATTTGTGCAACTTTAGATCGTATTTAAGGATAACTATGCGAGAGGAAGTTGCGGCAATGGCCACCGAATCAAGAGCATTTTCCGATTCATTTGAAATCTGCACAAGTTTCCACTTCTCGCTAGCTGCTCGATTGGCAAACGGCAGCTCAATTACGGATGTCTCCAGGACCGGTTTCTGGCAGGGAATCGCGCTTTGGCAACGCGACTCCAACTGTCGATAGTCACATTGGTAAAGTTTCTCGCCATTTGCGCCCACCATGATGGCCTTGGACAAGCGTGTCGATATGGAAACAAAGCTAACACTCTCTATTCCAGCAATGTGCAGCAAACGCTGTGTATCCACATTGTAAGCATACAGTCCAGAGTTGCAGCCAAAGAGGAGAATCTTTTGGTCAACTATCTCAAACGCGCAGTTGATTTCGATGACGCCATCAACGGAGTCGTGGCCACCTCCACTATATGCAAGTGTGCCTATATAATCGCTATTCGAGCTGTTCTCACTGTCCGCGATGTTGCTGTGGCTGTCACAACTTGACTCTGGACGAGATTCACAATTTTCCTCAGAATTACGTGCAGTTTTACTTCCGCATCCTTCACTAACATTAGCCCGACACTTGCGATGTGCCACTTCCTTGCATTCCTTGCAGCGCCAGTAAGGGGAACCGACTATAATCAGTTGATCACAAGCCAAACAAGTGGACGCATCTAGTTTGGATTCCTGCAAAGCCAACTCAAAACGATGATGCGCCTTTTGCTCCGTTGCCTGCTTCTGTGGCGATCTCAGTTTACTCTTGACATCCCCCTGGCTTGTTGATCTTTTCACTGGCGTCTGTTCTTTAAGAGGCGAACGGGGCACCACAGCAATGCTGGCAGGACGCAGTTTCTTCTCATCCACGTTGCCATTCAACGCAGCTGACTTTCGTGGAGAACGCAAAATTGCAGTGCCTATAATAAATAATATTGAAATCAACAACTGAAGTTACAATTAAAAGAGTTTACTTACCATTTAGCTGCTCCAACTGTTCCTGCAACATTTTGGAGTGTTTTTGCTCTCGGCGCAGTTCTTCCTTTAGAGCACGATAAAGAATCGACGACTCCACGTCGTTGGGAAGTATGTTCTCCTTGGAATTGCTGCTGGAGCCAAAGATTTTATCAGCTAGTGTTTTCTTCTTTTTGGCCGACAAGTCTTCCACTTTAAGCTGAAAGTAATTGTGTTTTCATATATAGCCAAACTATTATTGTTATTTCATTGAATTTACCTGCAAATAATCAATCAGTTTTTTGTGCTGCGCCAGCGTTGCCATCGCCTTGATATCCCGCTGCACAAAGTACTGTTCTTTCTCTTGGAGTGCATTCTGCAGTTCATCGATCTCGTTATGTAGTCCAGACTGTGCATCTTGTAAGTTCTTCACCTCATCCTGCAGATGACACACCTCATCTTTGCTATGGAATAGCTCACTTAGAATACGCGCATTCTCCTCCTTCAGTTGGAACAATTCCCTCTCGTACTCCGAGTTCTGAGTGTGACAATTGGCGCTTTGCGCTTCAAGCTGATCCGTGCGCTCCTGGGCACCAAAGAGAGCGTTGGTCTGCTCAACTAGCTGCCCTTGCTGGGTGATTAGCTTCTTCTGCAGCAGCTGAAGGTTCTGCTTTAATTCATCAAGTTCAACCGTGAGAATTTGAGCACGTTGCTCGGCGAGACGCTTGACAGACTGTTGCTCAGTCAGTTCCTTGCGCAATTCACTCAACTGATCATTTCTCTCGCGCAGTTTAACGTGGCAAGCTTCCAGTTGCGACTGCTGCGTTTTGTTGCGCTGTTGCTCCGTTTCTAGCATCGCCTCCACTTCGGTTAACTGGTTATCGGTTATGCTACAAGCATACTTTAAACGCTGGAAGTTGTCCGTAAGTTGCTTGACCTCTGCTTGCAATGCCTGCGTGCCTTCTCCAGCTGTTGCACTGCGCTCGCGCTCCTCGTGCAGCTCCCGCTGCAGACGCTTCTGTTCCAATCCCAGGCCATCGCAACGGAGTTGAGTTTGATGTAATTTCTGCCGTAGCTCTGTTGCCTGCTGCTCGAGTCTGTGCACATTTGCCAAATGCTCAATTATCTCCGATTTGCACTTCATGCGCTCCTGTTCGGCTTTCTCCCACATGCGATGCTCCTTTAGCACATCCCTCTTGCTGGCAGCCAACTCTCCTTTCAGTTCCTCAATGCGCGCATCCCGCAGACGGTACTCTTCCTGGGCCGATTTAAGCGCCCGTTGCGCCTCATCCCGTTCGTTATGTGCTTTCTTTACACGATCATCGGTCAATTCCATGCGCCGCGCCAGCAATTTCTTTTCGGACAGCGCCTCCTCCAATTGCTTCTCTACTTTCCAGAGGGATAGATTAGCTGTACGCGCTGCCTGTCTCTCCACAATCATTTGCTCACGCACCGCAGAGAGCTTATCCTCCAGTTTCTCATTTTGCCGCTCAAGCATGTCACCCACGGCATTGATGCCATGGCCCGAATGTGACTTCATTGGTGAGAGACTCTGCTCGTTAAAACGTTCCAGCATCTTCTCCAGCTTAGTAACCAGCTCTTGCAGCTGATCTGCCCGTGTCTTTTGTACACATTCACCTTCCTTGGCGGCCTCCAAATCGGCGCGCAATTGATCCTCAATTGCATGCAGTTCTGTTAAAGAACCTGGTGCAGTTTCGTAAGGTGAGGCTTGAGATGCCAGCGATGATTCCGCAATATTGCAGCGACATTCCGCAAGCTATTGAAAAGGGTAATCATTATGAATTATTTGATATATTTGACATTAATGTTGTGCTTCTCCTACCTGTAGCTCACGTTCCAGCCTCTGACACTCCACCTGCGCTTCTTGAGATTCCTTCTTAATATGATTTAGTTGCGATTCCAAGGATGCTTTATTCGCACGCAGTTCGTTGTTTGCAGATATCTCGCAGTTCAAACGCTGTAGAATGTCTTCGATGCTACGCTCTGTGGCATGCTTAGCCTCCTGCGTGGACTTGCCCGAACTTATCGACTCATCAAGCTCTGTACGCATGTCCTGAAGCTCCAGAGTCATGCGACGATGTGTGTCCTGTGACTCGCGCAGCTTTTGCCGCAGTTCTGAGACCTTCTTCTCATAGTTCTCCCTTAGCTGATTCCTCTGCTGCTCATGATTTGACTCAGACTTCAGGCTTTGCTCCTTAAGTTGCTTCAGCATCTCCTTGTAATTGTCCAATTTGTCTGCCAAATGTTTACATTCATCATTCTTCGCATGAAACTCTAAATCACGCGCCTCTAACTTCTGTGTGGTGCAGGCGAGCTCTTGTTTCTTTTCTGCCAACTGCTTCTCGTATCTCTGCTCTGATGCGATCTTTGCCTCCTCGTACTTCTGCCGATTGAGACGCAACAAGTCGGTAATTGTGGCTTCCTTCTTTGACCACATTTCCTCATCGATTTTGGCTGAGCTCTGCAGCGTTTTGATTTGAGTCTTGCAGCTGGTCAACTCCATTGTTTTCTCCTTAATGATTTGCTGTAATTTCTTGATTTCGACTTTGGCCTCAAGTACAACCTGCGATTTACCGTCCGTCTTTTTGAGAGCCTGCTGTGCCCTCATCAGATCCTGTTTCAGCATAACAATTTCAGTTTCATTCGACTTTAGTTTTTGTTGCAGACTCCTCAACTTCTCCTGCAACTTTGTGGCTCGCGACGTGTCCGAATCGTCGGATGAGATACAGTCATTATCCATGTGAACAAAGCTGTAGCCAATGAAAGGCAAATCTTTGCCACTGAAATCATTTGATTTCATATTCGAAGTCAGTGACTTTTTAGTTTGCTGCTCTCTGCGCGCTTTGTGGCGAATTCCATCCTCGAAGTTGGAGATATCGTCATCCGACTTAATTGTGGGTATAATGGGAGGAACCTGCGAACGAACTGTGCTCCATTGTATAGTCTCAAAGAACGGATGCTTTACAATCTTTTCATAAGAAAGACGGTTCGTTGGGTTTGTGACCAAAGAACTAATGAGATTCTTTAAGTTGCTCGATATTTTCAAATCGCTGGGGAAGTGAATTATCTCCTTCAATCGATTTTGACTCTCCTCACAGTGGGAGAGTATCTTGGAGTAAGTCTCGTGCACGTTATCCTCGTGGAACGGGGTAATCTCACAAATGAGCTCATAGCCAATAATGCCCATTGACCAGTAATCACAGCTGACCTGCTTACAACAATTTAGAGTTAAATAAGAAACCAAAGCATAAGAACTCTAAGCAGAAGTGTAATCATACAATTAAACTCACGTCATGCATGGATTTTGAAAGTTTATATGTGGATATTGTTTGCAGCAGCTCCGGAGCAATATAGTCTGGTGTGCCAACGGGTGAAAGGCTCAAAACATGTCCATCTCGATCCAATGCAGCAGCATTACCAAAGTCTGCCAACTTTATATGACCAAAGCGATCGATCAAAATATTCTCCGGCTTGATATCACGATGCACATATCCCATTTCGTGCAGCGTGTGGAGAGCCAAGGTTAATTCGGACAAATAGAAGCGCACTAGGTCCTCGTCAAAAGGTCCGTGGCGTGACATTAAACTAAGAAGATCGCCTCCTGGCAGATATTCCATGATCAAGTATAAGTTGTCATTATCCTGCAAGCAGACCAAGTTAATTTATAGAAAAGAAGCTACCTCAAGTTAATCTGTAGCTAACCTGGAAGGCATACTGTAAATTCGTTAGCCATTCGGAATTGCGTCGGGACATTATGTCACGTTCCACTTGCGAGGTGGTCACCATCGACTTCTTGATCTTCTTCATGGCGTAAACATCAGATGTTTGACGCTCGACCACCAGATGTACATTGCCAAAATATCCTTTGCCGATGAGAGCCTTAATGGAAAAATCATCGGCATTAACGCGTAGCTGACGCGTTTCCTCAACAATTGGCCGAACTGAAGAAAGAATGGTATCGAGAATGAAAAAATACAGCCAGACTGTATTATCAACATGAGTCTCTTACATTTACTAACAAACTCCGCTATATTGCGGTCGCGTTTCTTTAATGTTTCCTTGTCGCATTCATTGTACAACAGACAAAATGCGTCCAGCAATCCTTCCCGACAGATGGCTTCTGCGACAGCTGCACTTGTGGTGTTTAGGGGCACAACGCTGCGTCTTGAGGCGCCGGAAGAAGGTTTTTGTACGGCGCCAACTCCTTTCCCAAGTATGAGGTTATTAAGACGCGTCGTACGCACACTAATTGGATCGCGTTGCGGTGGCATATTGATTTTGTCAAAATAAACGAAATTTAGACAACCGCATAAAAATATGTGATCTATTTCAAGCAGATGCCATTGACAAAACACAAGCGACGCGCAGTTAAGATTTGGACGTTTTGAATGTTAAACGCGGTGACAAACACAGGGCTGCACACGCATTTTTCAGAGTTGTCACAGTTGCAATAAATGAAAAGAGTATTGGGCACATATACAAATGATTTATATATGAATGTAATTAAGCAACTGACATTTATAGTTTATCAGTTTATCATAAATATTAGAGCATTAGTTTATTAACATTAAGAATAATGTTAATTTTTGAAGCCATATTTGTTTTTGCAGCCCTATATTTTATATGTTTTACAACACTACTTT
The DNA here is from genome assembly GCA_035042075.1 of Drosophila macrospina. Lineage (NCBI taxonomy): Eukaryota > Metazoa > Arthropoda > Insecta > Diptera > Drosophilidae > Drosophila > Drosophila macrospina. The sequence goes on from JAWNLW010000591.1 coordinate 229,015, forward strand.
AAGTAGCGAGTGCTGTTGCTCGTTCAAGTTTCTTCCACTTTCGACGGGTAGGTTTTTGCAGACGGAAGGTGAAAATTTTCCACATTACGAATTGCAAAAATTGTACATTTTAATTAGTTTATTCATTTGGTTCAATTAATTTTTCGAATTGTGCTCTACTCTGATCATATTAAAGAACTGACTTCTGAAAGTAATAAAGTTTAAATTTTGTATTGGAACTTGGAAAGTTATTGCGTGCTTGTCAACGTCGAAAGGTTGAAACTGCAGCGCAGCAGGCAATACTCGCTCGGCAAACGGGGCAACGTCGCGCTCGTTATAATTGTTTGCTTTACTTGATTATTCTATTCGTCGACAATTGTCGGCCGTACGCAGAAACATTTCTTTTAAGTTCTTTCCAAGAGTTTGGTGCTTTATTTATTTGAATTGATACGCGAGTCATAAAGTGAAACAGTTAAAATCAACATGAGTGGCGGATTACCGGAGTTGGGCTCGAAGATCAGCCTAATTTCGAAAGCTGACATTAGATATGAAGGCCGCTTGTATACGGTGGACCCACAGGAGTGTACTATTGCTTTGTCGAGTGGTAAGTAATATACGAAATATGCATGTACAATGTAAATATATACAAGTAAAAGTCCGTACTTTCTTTTGTAAATTTTTTCATTTTGAGAAATACATAAGAAATTGTGCACACAGACACTGTGGCACATGCCTATGTATGTATGTAAGTAGGTGTACAACGTGTGCTTTAAAACTAAAACGGTAAATTTCGAAGGCGGGTGTTAAAAAGAAAATGGTTTCTACGGAACTTTTTGTTCACGTTTTTGGTGCTTCAGTTAGTTTTTACAGTAATTTGCTGTGCTCATCGGCAAAGAGCGGGCATAGACACTCACTCGGCAGTCGTCGACTCGCTCTCTCGCTCTCCCTTATGCTTTTTGTTTGTCATGTTGTCGAAGCTCAGATGCTGTCGGCACACAGATAGAGCTTCGGGTTGTACAGTGTTGTTCTTGCATCCCCATGCAAGCGCAAAATTACATTATGAGCCTACATACATTTGAACATTCTCATATATAAGTACGTTTGTATGAACGCTTCAAAATAAATGAAATGCATTGGTTTTTTTTTATTATGTATGTATAAATGCTTCAAAATAAATATGTACCCTATGTATGTATGTTCCTATGTACATTCACTGGTTTATCTGAATGTATTTGTCTGTAATTTGGTTGGCAAAACCCATTTTTGAGGCTTTACCATATTTTTTTGGCGCCATGAAAAAATAACGGATTACATGGTAACTACAGTTAGCGAAGAGAGCAGGTAAAGTGAACTAAGGAAACAAATTACAATAAGAAATGCACACGTGATGCTCACGCACGATCACTAACATGATTATATACTTTCATAAATTTAATATATATACATATTACAAGTGTGTTATATACTAGTAAAATAATAGACTAACTAGATTTCATGGTCTTAACATATAAAAGGTAAACTTTAAGTTATTAAATTCAAATTGAAAATCAGTGTGAAATGATCACTCGCAGGATCACGAATCACGCCCACATCCCTTGCGAACAAGTGTGTACATACTAACATATTTAAGTGTATATTTTGAGGTTATAAAAAAAATGTCGCCAAATTAAGTACATATGTAATATTCCTTGTATTTTTATATAGTGCGCTCCTTTGGCACGGAAGATCGTGACACCCAGTTTCAAATAGCGCCACAATCGCAGATCTACGATTATATTCTATTTCGCGGCTCCGACATCAAAGACATTCGCGTTGTCAACAATCATACGCTACCGCACCATAATGATCCGGCTATTATGCAGGCGCAGTTGCAGAATGGTCCTCAGGTAATGCCGCAACATTTCCCAATGAACGCACCGCAACAACAGCAGCAGCAGCAACAACATTCTGCTCCATCAATGACTGGTGGCAGTGGAGGTGCCTCGGGAGCACCCGCCGGTGTCTTTGGAAATGGGAATCCATTTGCTCCTAGTCTAGGCCCTGGATCTTTGGCGCCTGGTGCAGGAGCACCTGGCAATGGACCGTTTATGAACATTGGTGGTAATCAGCAGCAGCAACAAAAGCCTCAACAGCAGCCAAAACAACCAAGTGAGTAACATGAGCTCAATTGAATACAAAGTAAACTTCCAAACTAAAATAAAAATAGCTTAATTTACTTAAGATTAAGCAAATTCTTTATTTATGGAAGTCAGCTTAACACACCGGCTTACACATATACCTTACACAAATACACACACACAAGCAACATTAATACAAACATACGAACGTTCCTGTCTATATGGAAAGTTTCCGTTTTAGATATGCTGGCGAGCGCTTCGCGTTCGACAACGCCTATTAGCCTGATTATCAGCCCCACGGCCGACATGACCCAGCAGCACAACCAGCAACAACAACAGCAGTTACATCAACAACAGAATTCTGTACAACAAGCTCTCGGTGGTGGCAATGCGCGCGATGCCGGTCATAAGCGCCAAAACCACCAGCAGCAACAACAGCAGCAGCAGAGATCTGGACCGAACATGCAACAGCAGCAAAGGAACAACAACCACAATAACGATTTCTACAATCACGCGCACCCACAACAGCAGCAGCAACAAGGTGGACAGCGTGATCGCCGTGATTCTGGCCGTCAATTGGATAATAATTATAACAATTACAATAACAATCAACGCAACAATCGCGGTGCAGTAGGTGGCAACAATGCTATGCAACAGCAGCGTGGCGGTGGAGGAAATGGTGCATGGAACATGCATCGCGGCGGCCCACAGAATTCCAACAATATGATGATGCGCGGTAATCGTGGAATGGGGGCACGTGGCCCAGCGCGGCCCAATCAGGTAAATTTACCATAGATCAAAATACGAATGTGTAACACTTTATACCTAGGAATCTTATATATTGATATTATATAAATCTAGCTATTTCAGGGCTATCGTATGCAGTCGACTAATCAGAATAGACCCCGCAACAAGATCAAGTTTGAAGGCGACTTTGACTTCGAGCAAGCTAACAATAGGTTTGAGGAACTCCGTTCGCAATTGGTGAAACTCAAGGTGGGCGATGAACCCAACAACAAAACCACTGCTACTACAACAACCACATCAACCACAACAACAACTTCTACCGCTACTGATCAGGTATTATACACTTTTAGTTTCAATTTTTTGTTTATTTCAATTGCAATCAACACAAACAACACACTAGCCTAAACTACTTTAAGAATCTCTCATATAATTTTTAAACTTGCCTTTTACTTTGCACAGTTGAATGGTGAGACTGATAAGAAAGATGATTCCGGTAACGAGACCGGTGCTGGTGAGCATGAGCCTGAAGATGAGGATGTGCATGTAGGCTATGATAAGACCAAATCATTCTTTGACAACATCTCATGCGAGGCTGCTCAGGATCGCAGTAAGAACAAGAAGAATGACTGGCGTCAGGAGCGCAAATTAAATACTGAGACGTTTGGAGCTTCTTCTACCAGACGTGGCAGGTGAGTAACAAAATCTGTCTATTCTATTCCATATATAATATACAATAATTTATATTTAATATGTCCTTATAAAGCTACCGAGGGCGCAACCATTACTACAATAATGGCAACACGATGAGCGGCGGTGCCGGCAATGGCGGCATGAATACTGGCTATGGCGGTGCACCTGGCTATAATCGCAACAACTATCGCATGGGAGGTGGCGGCAACTTCCGCAACCGTAGCAACAATCGTAATAATAATGGCGGTAATCGCGGTCAGAATAATGTAACCAATGGAAATGGTAGTGCAGCTGCTGCTCTTAAAGCGGCCAACAATGCAGGAGGTGCAGGTGCGGGCAATAATACGGACACCACGGCATCCAATGCCGCAACAACGAAGACGGCCACATCTACGCTTACGGAGCAGACGCAACATGTGGCGACAGTTTGTAAGTTATACAATCCTTAATTATTTATACAGCAATTTATAATCTTGATGTATTATCCTTCATCTTTTAGCTCAATAATGTCGCACTGGTGGAATTTCCTTGCCCAACTTTACAAAATACAAAAAAACTGTCCTACTCAAAAGCTAGTTACCCGAAAGCAACCTAATCAAGCGACCGATCGACGACAAAAAAAGGCTCTTATCACCAACAAAATGTTACGGAGTTATGGATCTAACGGCAAAACCGAATAATTGTAAAATTTTACTTAGTGTTGTAACGCTCATGACGTCCTGCGCGCACTCTGCTCGCCCACCGTGTTGCTTTGCTTTTCATATGATCGAAAGCGTTCCCAGCAGCCATAAATGATATGATAGGTTTTATGTAAATGGCATGCAAAAAACGTACCTAGCGAGGCAGCACTTGATAGTGAGAACATACACACCTCTACATATATTTAGTAATAAATGTGAAGAAAAATATTAAGCATAAGTCTATGAAAAGTTAAAGAAAAAAAAAACTCTAGGAGTCGCAAATTATGAAATTAAAGGAAAGAAACATTAAAAATCCATGGAATTCCCAACATAAAATAAAACGCAATTCACATGTTTATATATTTTAAAACAAACAAAAGTACATAAAGCATCAAAACTATTCAGCATGTGAGCAAACGACATAAATAAATTAATTCAAAGCGTTACTAGCATTTAAACTTTTTTAAGAACATTTTAATGATGGAAAAAATGGAATTACATGCATATATTAAAATTAGAAGCAACACGTACATATATTGAACCCAAAAATTGTAAAAAAAAAATAATAAATCACCTATCAGCAGTAGTGTGGGCAACAACAAATAAATCTACCTAAAACTGGTGTTTATAAAAACGAGAACAACAATTATAGCGTGTCCTTAAAAGCATTAGTTCAATTCCCGATCAATTTCAGTGTCTATAGCCAAACAATCTAACAAAACTTTAGTGTGTAGAATGTCTTTCAAAACGGGAGCTAAAATATATATTTTTAATCATGCTACGGCCTTCAGCATATTTGCAAATTTGCAAATGGATAATATTCTATGTTTCCAGTAATGCACAATAATGTGTCTCATACAATTACCACACATTTAGTTTAAGGCTATCATCAATTGTCAGCTATGCATTGTGTATGTTTGCGTAAGATTGCTAAATTTGAACTTATTTAAAAACAAAAAACTTAACTTTTATAAAGCTAACATTTTACTCACCATTTGTAATGATTAGTTTGAATTTAACAGAGATTTTACCAGTATCTAAGGATTGTACATCAAAAACATGTTTTTTTTTTCTGTAAATGTTTCGTATAAATAAGCCATCAAATGCATATTAAAATCAGAGATAAATAATTATGAATTTACTTTCGCGAACCTTAAAATAATACACAATTGGTTTTAGAGTTGCGTTAAATGCTAAAAAGCAAAGGGAGAATTTACTTCTATGTTGAGCACAAATAATGTATGAAATTGTAATAAATATGTATATCTCGCTAATAAGTGAAAACAAAAAAAAAACAACAAAGTAATATTTTCCAATAGATTCAATGTTTATGCAGACCGGCAGTTTTAATTTCTAAATTAGAGAATTCACATAATTAGAGGGAAACTGTGGATAGCTATTGTTATTTATTGATGACCCTTTCTAAAATGGCTGAACCCACTTGAGCTGTGACTAGGAAATGCATTTCTTTGGGTGAGAACTACCCATTTGAGGGTTGTGCAAGATTTGCAATTTATAGCCCTGGCTAGTTTAGGTGTGACCAGGTTTCATTTGTCACATTCATCAACATAAATCAAAGATACATCAAATGAATAAATTCAAATCAAAATCACTTTTATTTTCCGTTGCATTTGAAGAATAAAGATGAATTATTCTACAATAAATAAGGATTATGTATTAGATAACTTTGCTTAAGATGTAACCATAAGAATATTGTTGATTTTGTATCGTGCGATATCTGAAACAAAGAAATCAAAATACTGTATTCATAGTTAGATATTAGGATATATTCAGTTTAAACTAGACGTATGAGAAATATCATCATCACATCATTTGTCCCAAAGTCCTAGTTCACGCATTTTAGTTTGGAAATAACGCTCGAGGGAGTTGGCACATCGATAATACTCGGTTTCAGGGGAATTGTAGAAGCGGCAATTTGAGAAAATACGGGCCATATCTGCCATAAACAAGCGACGTGTCTGATAATATCCCTTCTTTAAGCGCTCGTACATTGTTTTCAGATCCATGGGATATTTGATATGATCATAGTAGTCTGGAACTTCTGCTGCTGTGACTGGGCGTAAAAATGGCCAAGCTGTGGCATGTTGACGCACAGATTGCAAGACAGATGCAAAAGAGGTGGCCAGCTTTTCTGGATCTGAAGATTCCTCCAGAGGACGGGATGCACGCGCTGGCCGCATTTGCGGCTTCCAACCGATTTCCCTTAGGCCAGGTATGGATTCAACGGGTATAGATGGTAATCCTTCCTTGAAACATGTTAAACCAGTCCTAACTTTTTGAACCTCGTTATGTCGCTGAGCAATGAGTTCCTTGAGAATTTCACTTTGATTCCGAATGACTGAATAATAAAGCCAAAAGAAAATGGATAAATTAACAACAATTTTCAACAAATCATTCAAAATCTACTGACCAGCAATAAACTGTGTATTCACTATACTTGGATGGAGTTCACAGTGCATAAGCGTAGCACTGTCATACTCCTTGATATAACCAGCGTATACGGGTCGAGCCAGCTTAATATCTTTTGAAAACCCTTGCTTCTTGAAATAACCGATAGCATCGCAATCAGCAAAGGTAAGCAAGTGCTTAATGCCACGCTGTATGCTGTAATCTTTTAAGTGATTCATCAGATGAGTGCCGTAACCCTTTACTTGTTCGGCCATTGTAACTGCGCAGAACACAATTTCCGTAAATCCCTGTGTTGGAAACGGACGAAAGCATATTCCGCCAATAGGCTGGTTTTCCTTGATGAGTGCCAAAGTCTTGTGTTTGGCATCAAACACCAGTTGACTTATGTATTCACGAGGCATCTCCGGAAGCTGATGGGCGAACACAAGCTGCAGTCCGAGGAGCCAAAGGATTGTCTGTTTGTCAACGGGCTTTGTTAGAGAGTTTCCCACAACATGGAACTCGATGGCGCGTTTCTGTTCCTCCGCTTTGACATTTTCATCACGCGAAACATTAACCGGAAATAGAATCTCCGCTTTATTGGTAGTCTTCGACTCCGCTACCGCTTTCATGGCACGCGCTACAACTTCAACAGGAAGATCATCTAGAGTCTCGCTAGAAATGAAAATATTATAAGTATAATAATAACGGAAGCATAAGTAAAATATGAAGATCTTACCTGCTACTGCGTTCTGGAACTTCCTTCTTTGCCCTCTTATGAAGAGGTTCTCCAACTGTTGAACGTTTACTTGTGCTGACAGAAGCAGCAGCCGCGTTCGATACAGTTGCTGTTGGCGCCACTTCCTGATGACGCTTTCTTTGTTGAATGACAAATGAATTTGGAGGTCTATAACTTGAATCCCATATTGGGGAATCATCTTTTAGCAATTCGGCTTTCAATGCCTCGAGAAATTTAGGCATTTGTGTGATTATCGACCGCTTATCCTCCGGAAAACGATCGCGTTCGGATATGCATTTCTTTTTCAGTTGCTGCGACATATATTGGAAGACGGTTCGCAGAAGGGTTCGTCCAAACACCAATGAAGTTTCGAACTGCCGCAAGGAGTTACAAAAAGCCGGCACATGACAAAATACAAGCCAGCGGGTATAATTGATTTTATAAGTCGAAGCATCCTCGTGTGTGAGAGTTAAATCGCCACGACGGGCGGAAGGTGACTCAAAGTTATAATGATTTAAGAAATTCAAAAATGTCTTTGCCACTTCAGTCATGGTTTGCAGCTCAGTCGGATTCAAGTGATTATACTTGTAGAACACCAATGATAACACTGCTTTTGTTATACACGGTGACTCGAATGGTGGGTCTCCAAGGGGACCACGAATAACGGCCTGTTGGCGTGTCAGGACACATTGACGTAGCAACCTAAATAGATACAAGTACACCTTTTTTGTATCTTCATCCTCTACACGTTGCATTGACATAAATAGATTTTCCATATCAATGATTGCGCCTAGAAGATCGTCCATACTCGACCGAGAAATTTCAGTTAAGTGAGCAATGTGAGACCTTAATGGATGACGACAACTAACGTTTCGACATTCCTCACTGAATTCCGGACAGTAGGAAGATTCCACATCTCGATGCCTATTCTCTTGTGGTGTCTTCCATCCAGTGCAACGGCAGCCTTCGGTTTGGCAGGCAGAGTACATTGACAGCTTTGCTAGTTTCTGTGCCTCCGGTAAGTTAAATACCTTTTGCTTCCGCTGTTGAATGCGTTGCAAGCTATTCTGCCTAGTTCCTTCTTGCGCTGGTGGTACATTGCCAGCTGCACCTTGGGATGAAGATGATGCCGCGGACGCTGCACCGTTCGCAGATTGTTGCTGCTGACCAGCGGCATTTCCACTATTACTATTGCTTCCATCAATTGGTTGGCTCTTCAGTGTTATTGCTGGACCGCCAGACATGCCTTCCAGATTTTTAGTTGTTAGTTCAAATATTAATTTCACAATCTGCGAAAACGCTGACGAGGGATGGTGAAATTATGAAACAATTGTTAATATAAAGAAAATATCGATAATTGTCAGATTTGTATTATTACTGCTGGTCCGCGGAAATTCCCCAGTTCCTACTGCTTACGTCTTCTTGTTAGCTATTTAGTGTTATTTCTAAACAACCAGGTATGCTTTCTCGTTTCAGATTTCGCAATATGCGAAAATAATGTCGAGGGATGGTATATATATATATATATAAAATATAAGACACAAGTTGAGACTGACATATATCGATAATTGTGATAAGACTATCGATATTCGTATACAAATTTTGTATTTAAAGACACTGAGTACCTTCAATGCTGTTCAAAATAAGCATTAACAATCTACAAATAAACAAATTCATATGCTGAATTGTCGAAATGACAAACCTGAGTAATGACGATTTCGAGGATCAGCTTGACAATTTCATCATACGAAAACCAAGAGACGAACAAAAAACATATTCAGTTGCACGAAAAGAATGCCGAAGCGGTCAAAAGATTCACGAGCATATACCTTTACTTGTGAGCGATATATTGCAATCATCCTTAAATTCAGACGATGAAGCCGTGTTTACGGTTTCCAATCCTAGCACACTCAATTATCGCACTTGCTTAGTCTACGGCTATGTGGCGGGTCGTGGTGTTCCTAATAAATCATTCCACAAATACATTATCGATGATGGAACTGGCACTATGGAATTTAGTATATGCATTAAACCTAGAGAATATAAGGTCATTACGTCTCTTCATAACGAAGCAGCAGCGTTGGTTAGCACTCCTGAATTAAATTATAAAAAGGTTTCGTCAATCATGGTACGACTTCTTGGCAAAGCAATGGAATATATTGATGGTTCCTCGATATTACCCGGAAGTAATATATTATTGTTTGGGCGTCCAAACCTTTATAGAAACAAAATATCCTTAGATGTTATCTCATTCGCAGTCGACAATCAAAAATCTCGCAAGCTTGAGATAACATTTGCAGACTGTTTGCTAGATTTTTATCAGAGTCATAAGGTCACATAAATAAGAACTGCATTGCATTTGTGTATATTGAAATTTTACTCGTAATAAAAAATCAAATTTTAAATATATACCGATTTTATGTTGTTTTTGCTCGAATGGCAGCACGCTTGCCCGTAACAGCTTGGAAACCAGATTTAATGCTAGCAACTGAGCATCGAGAGCCGCAGGATTCACATTGAAGGAAGAATAAACGCGTATCCTTTTGCAGTATTGTCTCCGGGGAGCGGCAGGTGTGACAGGTGACATATTCCTTAATATAGCGACGCAGCACGTTTTCGATCTGCTTTGGCTGGAAGCGACCCTTGATAATCAGCTGTTGGTTGCCGTCCATAGATCCACTAGTACCCAACTCCGCCAACAAGAAATCCAAAAGATGCTTTGGCAAACGATGCAAAGTTTTCGCAATATCCATAAAGTTGGCAAATGACGTTTTCTTGGTACCCACACGTAGCACCTGAGGCGGTCGCATAACAAACTTTGGCTTGCGTCCAGCAGCCATGTCTGGATTCTTATCCATAATAATTTCAAACACGCGCTTAAGTAATTCGTCATATGTGTAATCACGATCAGAGCCAGCCCATGTCGAACTGTTATCCTCCACTGCAAATAAATTTCCAAACTAAAGCATATGGATAATGACACTTTATATACTCAATATACCATTCTCTTTGTCTTCGCTCCTTTCGTCTTCCAATTTATCTGCAAACAACTCGTCCAAATCCTTCTTTTTGCTCTTCTTTTTCTTTTTAGCCATTGAGAAGTCCATATCGAGGTTGATTTCTTCCTCTTCAATATCTTCAACCGCGGCAGCGGCAATGATGTCATCCGAGCCATCGGGCAAGGCACCTTCCAGTTCATCTAAATTAAAAGGCTTCTTCTTTTTCTTCTTTTTTTTGCCGAAACTCTCTAAATCGAGATTATCTTCCATTTCGGCAGCTGCTGGATCGACAACACCTTCATCTTTAAGATCCTCTTTTTTCGCAGCATCGTCGAGTCCCAATGCGGCATCCAAGTCGAATGTAGTCTTCTTCTTCTTCTTCTTTTTCAACAAAGTGGGATCGAAGCCCTAAAATAAAAGTTAAACAGGAATAATTAATATACGCGTATGCACAATGAAAACCCCATGCACATAACCTCACACTCGGGAGCACAATGTTCGATTTGCATGTAAATATTTGTTACAAACAAAGGAGTAATGTTTAGTTTAGTTCAAAACTTACGTCTTCACCTTCCATTTTCGATTTTTGTTCGAGAAATATAAATTAAATTTTAAATTTCTATTTTACTTTTTCCTGGCAATTTTTGCGTCAGAAAAAAATACACATTAGTGACAGCAGGGCATAGTTTGACAGAACCCGCAATTTAACAGTACTCTGTAGTTTAAAATAACAGCGACAATATTTTTGAAAGTTTTTCTTTTAACTGCTTGTTATATGTTAAAAATTTATTGTTGTAAATCAAACACAGTGTAAATTCACATTCAAATACATGTAAATACTAGCCGTTTAAATAAAATACCTTAATTAAGAATTTATTTCTCGCTAACTAGTTCCGAAACGCGGTATCTAATATACAAATAACAGAATCATTAGAGTATAACATGAACCAGCACTGTTGTCGCTACATATTGATAACGTGGGACTGCGTTCATCAAGGGGCGTAATGTTCCATCGATATTCATGGCTTGTCATTAATCGGTTCCAGACTCATTATTCATTGGCACTCATGTTATTTTGAACTGTCAGCACGTTTTGAATTCGTGAACACCTTGCAGATGGAGGTTTAGTATGTGTATTGGAAATTCGTTTCATTTTTAATTTGAAAGAAAATACTTTGTTGATTTAGAGTGAGCATTATTGGGACATCAAATAAACTGGTAATTTTATTAAAATCTATAAAAATAATAATCACTTCAACGAATATGACTATTAATAAATGCACTTGTATGTGATAAGTGATTGGCTGAAAGTGTACAAATTGAGCTTACATTTTTAAATTTATATTTAAATTACACTAAGCTCGTCGGGTAAATGCGCCGCTGTGTAACATAAGCATATGCATATGTCTGAACACATCTAGATTCATAGAAGCCATTTGCAGGAATAACGACTACAAATGAGCATTGCTTGGGTTAACTAATTCTGGTCCAACTCCGCCTGCAAGCCTTTGAACCAACAGTCCTACTTCGTACGATAACTGCTGAACATCCTAAAATGAAGATAATAAATCTATTATATCAGAAAAACCATTATATCCATTGAATAAGATGAATATTTACTTCTTTCGTTGTAGCCTCAGCATATACACGTACTACATCTTCAGTTCCGGAAGGACGGACAAAAGCACGTCCACGTTTATAATTTGCAACGACTTTGTTGATTTCCTCTTGAAGTCCTTTTGGTTCCACGCAAACGCGTTCCGCATCCGTTGTTTTGATGACATTTCTATCCTGAACTGATATCTTAAGCTGTTGATTGGGAAGGTCATTATAAGCTGAAATCCAATCCTTAACGTCCCATCCCTTGTGGTTTAAAATGGTCTCCACTAAGAGCATATCCGAGATGGCATCGCCAACAGTTTCATTAATGAGATCTATGATGAGCAGTAAGGTCTTGGCATTGTCATTGGTTTTAGCCGCTTCGCCAATAATGCTTTTTGCGTTATCACTAAAGACAATTGTGCCGTGGCCATTTGCCTCGAAATAAATGCCAATATCATATTCTAATGCCTTGTGATGAAGATGCTTAACGCCAGTAGGAACACAGGAAACAGGAACCTTCAATTCGTTAACTATATAATCTGTTGATGCACCATTGGCATAGGCAGTCTGTACAAGGCCAATTCGAAGATCAATCTCGCTGCTTTTGATCAAATCCATTAAGTAACCTGCTACCAATGTGGCAATGCGATCTCCGTCTAGCAGATTAAATTGTCCCTCGTCGTTCGTAAAGAAGTAGACAACACGATCAGCATCGCCATCGACACTCACACAACGCGTGTAGGGCTCTACTGCAGGCATAGATACAGGCGATCTTTGTTGGACTTTCACGTGATCGGCTCCACATTGCTCGTTGATTTTCCCATTTCCAATGCCTTGATTTATGACAGTCACACAGAGAGAATTATTCATGCGCTTGATAAACTGAAGCATTTTTCGAGCACCTACACCATTTGCACCATCAAAGATCAAAGTATTACGATAGTTGCCATTTTCGAGACGACCATTACGGAGTTTCTCAAAGGCCGTAATGAGCTTCTCGTAATAATTCTCCTCCGTGGGCTTTCCATACGCTTCCTTCGTGTTCGCTGCAACAACGAAGTAATGCATCATTGGCGTTGTGACTATGCCAAACTCTCTTACATTCCCCTTTAGGGCGATAACTCCATCAGCCACCGCTTTCAGCAGACGCGGACTGTGATACCGATTGTCCATGCCAACGTATACGTGTGAACTTGAGGTGACGTCTATTTCATTATCTTTTATTATTTTTCCTACATGTTGCTCCAATTCCTGATCGCTAACATTAACCAAATCTGTGGCAATTTTCTCCCAGCTGGATTCTAGCATTTCTCCTTTCGGATCGATGAGCTTAACGCCATTGTCGGGTTCCGGATTATGCGACGCTGTGATCATCACACCGATCACCGAACCCTCACGATAACGGGAGCGTAGTGTAGCCAGTACTCCCATTCTGAACATTACACTATCCAAAAATTCCGCCCTAAACAAGAAATCAGTGGAAACGTTAGTTATCAGACTATTTATGATTATTTTATAAATATTGGAAAAGATATTATTCATCACACTTAAAATATTCGGGTTCATTTAACTGCCTTCGAGTTCGAATTCGAATTTGAATCAACCTTTCAAATAGCAATGATTCCGTGAGGCATTTGAAATGCTTAGTTCGTTGGCCCGACATTGCGTTCGAATTCGAATTGGAATCAAATGTTTTAGTCTTCTTAAATGCAAGTTTAAATGATATTAATTAAAGTATTTAATTAACCTAAAATGTAGCATTATTAATCAATGTAGAAATTCTTATCATAAGTAACAGATACAAGTACATATTTCAAAGATAGCTGCACCCATTCGTAGTTCGTATGTATGTGTGTGTGTACCTTTCTTTAAATGTGCATGTCGAACTGATAAAGTGTATTCGTAAGAAATTCTATTAATAGTTTCAAATGCCAAAATAGTGCACCCGTCGTCTTACTCATCTTCACCACTCCCAAAACATACACATGCAAACATATTTCGATATCTGTGTGACTGGGCATGTGTGTGGGTGAACTAACATGTAGCTAGGTTGTTGCATTAGGAGCCACTTATGTTTTTATACATATACATATTTATGAATGCACACACGTCCATATGAATTTGAAAGTAATGAATGTGTGTGTGTGTGTATGTGTGTGTACGCCAATAAACTCACTTGCCGCGAAACCCAGCTGTTCCATACTGAATAAGCTCCGTAGAATTTTTGGGATACATTTCCCTTGCAAAGGCGTAAACGGTTCTCAAATTAATCGACATATTGCAACAACTTTAATACTACCGTCTGGTTATTTGTGACACAAAAATTTATGCTATTATGCTGTTGTTGTATTTAATCATTAACCGGTTGGAAAACGTATTTCAGTCTTCACGCTGTTGTTGTACTAAAACTACTCTACAAGAAACCAACAAAAAGCAACGCGTGTCAGTGCAAGTGCCAGCTGAATTTTAACAAGAAGAAGAAAGTGTCAATATCATCGAAGCGGTAACACCCCGAATTTAACCACACGTATGACGTCAACGTTGACCCCGCAGCTGGTGAATTTGATTTGAATTTACAGAGATGTCTTTATTCATTTCCGTAGTTTATATAAATAAAAAACAGTAAAGGGTTATTGTAAAATAATTTTTTTAATATTGCCTGTGTATAATTTGGGTCTTCATTTTGTAAAAATAATACAATATAAATACATTTTCTATATGTATATTAATATGTTTGCATGGCTTGTAAAGTTAAAGTTAATATAGTAAATTTCTTGGACGGAAAAGTTGTACGATTTGACGTATTAAAACATTGATAACAAAACTGTATACCTATTTGTAACGTTTCGCGTTATGCTTAAAATATTTTACATTTAAAGTATAGAATAGAATAAAGATTCGCAATATTAAACAATCTTGTACTGAGGACGGATATTAAGGCACTATAGTCTATATTGCTAGCAGCTTAAAGACCGCTACCATTAAGATTTCTCCTATCAAATTGTGAGTTTTTTTTTAAAGTAAAGCTACCAAAAAGTAGTTACTATAGATATATATAGATATGTTTGTGTTTGTAGTGTAGTGTGAGATTCGTATTAGATATTCGAAATGTTACGAGTCTACAAATTATTCGGATAATGTAATCCTGTTTGGAATGGTTTTGTAAAATCTTCAATCTTCTTTTGAAATCAGAGTATGGTTCTCACAGCAAAGGAGCTGGTTAATAGTAAGAATATTGAAATAGTTATTTGCGCGGCGCCAGCGTAACAATCTGTAATACGACGAGCTCTCATATAATTTCCACCCAAGTACGTATCATATCGGCGACTTTCTGGCGGAATAACTTGCAATTGTCGCGTCGCGTCTTGGAAAATTAAATCATAATGACCGGTTGGCGATGAAAACATGCTAAAGCTGAAGGCATCCACATCCTTTCTACCGTACAATTGTTGGGCGTAGGTTAAGAGGTTAATATAAGCATGCAATTGTGTCTCATTGTAATTGACACCTCCACGTGTGACGACAGCATTGGCCTTAACTTTGCCCAAATTGCACCGTTTATAATCGTGTAGCTCGGCGCGAGTGCCATCCGTGCACAGGAGCTCAAAGTCATCGTTTAGAGCATTTCTGGCCCACCATTCCTTACGTTTTCCGCCCGTACTTTCCATTACTGTCGTGTGCTTCATAAATGCAACATGGCCGCCGCCCTCAACGAGACACCGGAACGCACCCGTGTGACCATAATAATCCTCTGATGCATCACGGCGACAGTACCTGTAACTGGTTCCATGGCAAAGGTCACACATGCTGTCGTATGGAACTCCAGTGTTATATTCACTGCTGATCGCTCCAGGCACACAGGATTTAGTAAAGTACTCTGCTGCGGCACGTATCGAGTCACATCCATAGGGTCGAATCCAACCGTTTGAAATCAGAAAAGCCATTGGATATGTCCAGCCAGCGGCAGTATTAATGCCAGTGTGGCAGGTGTTTTTCCCCTTTAGATAGGTTAGTTCCGTATCGGGATCTTCTTCTTTAGCCACAGCCACAACATAGTACTCTGGCTCGCCCAAATTGTACACCTCGGACATAAACGGAATCAATTCGTAGTTTAATCCGCCAGTGTAGACATCTCCGGCATCTAATACAGATATGTCAGCCTTTCCAGATTGAATAAGTTGCATGCAGTTGATGTGGGAATGCATTTTCTTGCAGATCAACTCGGGTTTCAGTATTTGCGCCTTAAGTGCGGTCTGCGAGAACAAAACATATAAAAAACATTGCCACCGAATGGAAACTCTATTAACTCACCCGCATTTTTATGCACTTCTCCAGTTCTTGGTCTGAAGTCACACATAGCGTCATCGAGGGAACGGGACATTCACGGATGCCATATATGTAATCAATAGAGTTTTGCAGATATTTCTTAAAGGACTGATCGTCTTCTGGGATAGCAATGAGAGCTTTGGAAGCGTCCTACAAAGTAATTGTACTTCAAGTATAATTAATAAAATTATGTCGCAAAATAAAATACCTGGAACAACAAATTCGATTTTCCGTATCGTTTTGATTCAAATATGCGGAACTTTTCGTAGGGAATTGACATGTTGTTGCCATCGAGTGGATTTCGTTCCGTTGTAAAGCTGCTGTCCAGTCTTTCATTACGATAATTATTGTTGTCGAATCGATCGTACGGGTTCTGATTTGGATTTCTATCGTAGGCGTTGTTGCTGGTGTCATACGGGTTGTTGAAATTGTCATAGGGATTATTGCGTCCTTGATCATTGTAGTTGTTGCGATCATATGCGTTATATCCTCCGCCATTCTGTGGCTGATTGCTTGGATCCTCGCGCACGCTATCTGAATACAACTCAGTAATACGTTTCAAAAACTGTTGGTACTGCTTTCTGTCATGGAAGCTCCGAGCGGAGGAAGTAACAATGGCATCTGAAGGTACTTGACCCCAAGTACATTGAAGATAATCAGCGATAGCGACTCGACGACCATCTCGACAAAGCAATTCAAAGGTATCCGGTGACAATTTTTCTGTGTTGTAGAAAATGTATGATTGATTATATTATCTTAAATAATAAAACAACAAACTCACTAAATTCGACGGTTTGTAGCATTTCGGAGACAGTTGAATGCCTCAAGAAGGCCACGTCTCCCACTTCGAGTAGACACCGGAAGGCACCTTCGTATCCAAAATAGGGATCAGCAGCAGAGCAACGCCCTCCAGATATTTTTCCCGTACATAAAGCACACAGCCTTAAATGAAAAAAGAAGTAAATATATAAGAATATTGGTAAATAGTTACAGACAGCATTAATTACTTGTCTGAATTGTCACCAATTGGATTGTATTTGTCAATCAGCGAATATGCAGCACAGGAGTTGTTAAAATAGTTGGCAGCGGTTTTGACTTGGTTATTGCAATCGACAACTTCCATATTACCATGATGTTGCAGCTAAAATTATATAATTTAATTATTTTTGTTTTAGTAGTAAGTAGTAATAGACAATTTCTAACCATATATATTGGAACAATCCAACCAGCTAAACTGCCAACCCATGGGAAACAAGCTCTCTTGTTCCGCAAATGTCGCAGCTCAGTTACATCTTGGAGTGTATTCTTCTTTACAACTGCCACGGAATAATATTCTGAAAATCCTCCTTCTAATTTCTCCTGCATTATGGGGATTAGAGAGTTGTATCGGCCAGCTGTAAATACATCGCCAGCGTCTAGAGACGTAATATGTGCCTTTTCGCGATCGAGATGATGAATACACTCGTCTGCGCTGTAGGCCATGAAGCATGTGAGATTCAAAAATACATCATCAAAGAGTGCCCTATCCCGCTCGATTGCAACAGTCAAGTTTTGGCATTTGTACTGCTCCTCAAGGCTTTTTGTGCACCAGATAATGCTGCTTGTTTTGTGTTCATCATAGTGATGTTGTGCTAAAATGTATAAGTTATTTAAAACTATAAATTTGGAAAAGGAAATTCACTTGTAAGACTAAAATCAAGTGTGTGTTCATATGTATGTATGTAATGTCTATTACATTATGAAAAGATAAAATTGTATTTGTTATTAACGGTGGAAATCAGCAAATTAAGGGGAACATTATGTATATTATTATGTATAACCCTGTTAATGAATGTTAATGAATATGAAATTCATTTTACATAAATTTAATAAGACTGTTTGCACATGCATACAAACATACATATGTACACACTTTTAATAACAACGCCCAAATGTTTAGTCAGCGAGCTGTAAATTTTAAATCGTACTTACCGTGAGAGACAAAGATGTGCAGTGTGCATAATATGCTTAAGTAAAACAAGACTCTAAACATTTTTATACACATAAAATAATGCACATTTATTGGTTTTAAATAGCTTTTATTCACAAAACTAAAAATGAATGAATTAAAGTACGGCGACACGCCCGCAGTACATAGTTAATCGATTGTCTTTGCTTAGTAATTATCGATGACGGAAACAGTGTTGAGCAGTAGTCGTTCGCATTTGAGATTTTTTAGAACATTTCAATTGACATCAGGTGTTTTGTTTTATAATAGTAAAGATTTAAAACATTTGTGAATTAAATAAATTGTGTCTTTTAGTAAAATGGCAGTCCTGCGCGGGTGGAGATTTGTTGGCTTTGTATCCTGTTTAGTTGGAGCTATTGGAGTGACTCTGTATCCGGTTATCGTGGACCCCATGATCAACACGCAAAAATATAAATCACTGCGAGAACACAACAAAGATTTTAAATAAACATACACAAATGAAGCTGTGTATTTTATTATTATAATGTAAATGGTATTAAATGTTTGAAATATTTAATATTAATTAAAGAAAAAAGGTTGTCTGTTTATATTTAATTTATTTTTTTATTTGAAAAGTGTGTCATTCAATTAAACATGTAAGCATTCAACAAAATTAAATAATGTATAGGTCTAAAATAACCATGTGTGTGTTGCATTTCAACAGTTTACGGCTTTCATCAGAACGTTAACAGCACTGCAGCTCAGTTATCAATTTCATAATCAGCTGATGTTCGTAAAGTTTTGTACACACATACGTGGTCGATTTGTGACTAAAAAGTATTTTTCTGTTCTGTCTGTTAAAAATTGCATTCCAAAAAGCAAAATGTCGGCAACATCGCCAAAACGTGAGGATATTTTGCTACTCTTTGATGTGGATGGAACGTTGACATTGCCCCGCTCGGTGGTTGAACCAGAGTTTGAGAAATTCATGTACACAAGCGTTAAGCCTCGGGCGACAATAGGAATTGTCGGTGGATCTGATCTGGAGAAGATGTTTGAGCAGCTGAATGGCAAAAGGATACTGGATGAGTTTGATTTCATCTTCCCTGAAAATGGCTTGGTACAGATAGAAGGTGGAAAAGAAGTCGGTAAACAAAACATTATACAACATTTGGGAGAAAAAACATTACAGCGATTCATAAACTACGTGCTACGTTATCTATCTGAGCTGGAGCTCCCCATTAAACGAGGGACGTTTATTGAGTTTCGCAACGGAATGATGAACATCTGCCCTATTGGGCGACAATGTACTCGGGAAGAGCGTAACATGTTTGCTGCCTACGACGATGAACACAAAATTAGAGCTAAAATGATTGCGAAACTAAAGGAGGAATTCTCAGACATTGATCTTACTTACAGTATTGGAGGACAAATTAGTTTTGATGTGTTTCCACATGGTTGGGATAAAACCTTCTGCCTACGACATATTGAAGCCTTTTATAAATTTAAGGAGATTCACTTTTTTGGCGACAAGACTGAACCCGGTGGTAATGACCATGAGATATACATAGATCCACGCGTCAAGGGACATAAAGTCACTACTCCCAATGATACTAAGCGAATACTTAGCGAGATTCTAAATCTTTAATAACGTTTTCGGGTATATTGAAAAAAAAGAGCTTTGCATTTGATAGATTGTTAAAAATGTAAACATATATTTTTAATAAAAGTCAATAAAAAATATACAATGATGTTAGACTGAATATTTGAAATGCAATTGCAATTTAAACACAAACTTATAGAAGATTATATAACTGATCTGTTTGAGTCATTCGTTTAAAATTAAAGTTCATACAGTTGTGAGTTTTACAGAAATGTTATAGTTATATGCAGTTGATTTAGGATTTTAGAGTATTACTGTTCAAGGAATTTCGGTCATTAACAGACCAGTTGGAGTCGAAACCACACGCGGAATCTGAATCCGAATCAGCTGTAATAGATGCACCAATAGTCTTGGGCGCACGTATTTGATTCGGAGTTGTGGGCATGCTGCTGTAGCCAGAGTTTAGATTTGAACTGGAATTGGATGAACAGATCGAGTCCCGCGGTGAATCGGTAGCATTGGAGGCGTACGATGAACGTTTCGAAGATCTATAGCGTTTAGATATAAAGTCCACCGACTTTGGGGGCGGCATTAGATTTTCTGAACGATGCGTTATATTATCCGCTGAGCCCCACGATTTGTGAACGGCGTCATATATATTCCTGTTGATTGGTACACTTGATCTGGAGCCCAGTATGTTACTCATCCCGTAGGGTACTGTCGCCGATGCTCTCTGATTCTGAGAGATTCGATCCCGTGTCGTACCATTGACATGATGATGATGACGCTGATGAGGGTGACGGTGAGTTCGCTGGTGATGGCGATTGGCTTCTGTTGGCCCGCCAGGTCCATACGGCATCATTCCACTGCCATTGCCCACTCCCAAGAAGTTGCTGAATGCCTCTGTTGTTTTCTTTACCCGTACGTTCAGTGATCCAATCCGAAGGAATCCCAAATCTTTTTCGACTACAAAGAATTATATATTCAGTTAAATTTCTTAAAAACAAAAGCCAAGTTCTTCACTTACTTGTTTGCTTTTTGCGTGCCTTGATTTCTGTAAAAGTTGGTAAAAAGTTGAAAAAATTAATTAATTTATTGTTTTTAAATATCTTTACATGCACATGCTCAAAATTAAATGGAAAATATGCAACCCAGACATTTTGATAGCTTTTTTTCACAAGGACAAATGATAGTGCGATTAACAAAAGTTATTAAAATAATAACTTACCAAATAAATGCTAAGAATAACAGGCATCAAAATCAAATGCTTTTAACAATAAAAAAAAACTTAGGAAAACTACAAAAAAGCATAAGTTTTGGAATTGCTTAAAACATAATAAAGTGATTAGTGTAAAATTTGAAAACGAACAAAATCATTTTACTGAACGCTAACTGATTGTAAACAATCAAATTCGTTAGTTATTTCAACCTGCCTCCAGGTGCCGTTGAGTCCGCTGCTGTGTCGCATCGCTTGAATTTCTACACGAGTGGATTATGAAAATAAATAGAGGTTCTCCTTTTAGATAATTGAGAACTTAGATACATACAACATAATGCCATTGATTAAGCTAATATTATTCAATGAGGAACATTTGGTCAGTTAATTAATATTATTTTTGAACGCAAGAACAATTGGCCTTTGTGAAACAAACAATTTGCATTACTATTATTTTTGCGGGAATACCACTTTGTCTTCCTTTTGTGATATTCAATGCGCACACATGCATTAGTTTAGTATTGCCCTTTTTAGTAAGTGTATCTGTGTGTATGTAGATTGTTCTGAGGTATTAAGATAAATGTTATTTGTGTTTAGTTTGTACCTGGAAAAAAGTTAATCAATCGATCCACGCTTGAACATGCTAGTGTAACCCGAGTTTAATTTCATTTTTAAAATGTTAACGGCTATTTTGAACTTTGCACACAGATTTATTGACGCAGTGTTGGTAAACAATTGTCAGCTTTAGCCGTTCTCATGCCTTAACAGCTCTGCTTATTTTAACGGTTAATTTAAGAAATGTGCTAAATGCGATTAACTTGTGCTTAGCATTGACCTTTATAATGTTGTCTTAAATCATACTCTTATATTGCATTTCTGTTGAGCGCAAGCAAAAGACGCAAGCAGTATGCATTACGTAATTTTAGAAATATATATTTGATTATTACTTTGTAAGTTTTCCCACTGTGCCAGTTGTGTAAAAATAACATACATTATTGTATTATACAAGTTTAGAGTAGTTTTGCTGTTGTGGTTGCAATATTTTGCAATTAGAAAAAGCTTTGTTATAGTTGTTATTACAAAAGGTAGTTATTGTTAAGCACATGCTTGGATTAATTAACTAAGTAGTTGGGTTAGTAACAGGATCTTTATATGGTCGGCTTCCACCGGCAGCGGACCGAAAAGTTTTACGCAGAAAGCTCTCTTTGCGCCTAGGGGGGGCACCGCGATTACTGCCCACAGCTCTCGTCTCTTGCTCTTTGAGCTCCACTGTTGTGGGTTGTGCATCCCTTTTATCTGAATCAGAATCCTCATTCACCTCTTTGAATAGTAAAGAATGCACCGATGGCTTCTTATAGCGCCGCGATGGCGATGAGACCATTAGAGACTGAGTGCGCGTCACAGTGCCCCCTTTTGGGGCGCCACTAACAGTGGCATAAAGCAATTGAGAGCGTTTCTTGCCGCGTGTCAGTGCGCTGCCGAGTGTACCGCCGCTGATCTCATTTACACCGCTTGGGACTGTGCTCTCAACGTATTGGGATCCCAGATAGTAGTTGTTGTTTAGCTCCATGATGGGGAAATACTTTTGATACTCACTACTACAGGTTGAGGCCGATACGCTGGGCCGCTGACGACTGTAATCCAAAGGTTTATTACCACTGCAATCCATAATGTCACGATTGGCCTCTAAAAACGAAGATAAATCAATAAAAAAATCAAAATAATTAATATTTATTAAAGCAATCTAATTATAGGGAATTAAATTAATATTGCTATGTTGCAATAGTTTGATTAATTATGATGTTTGCTCATAAGTCAGACTTACTGTACACATTCCACAGTAGCTCGAATATATTATCCCTGCCAAACTGGGTGGCCAAGTGAAGCGGTGTATAACCCTAGATAAATATGAAAACTTATTAAGAAGCGGAAACAGGGGTGTAAAATGTGGGTTAATTGAAGTACAATTGCAAATTATACTTTAATTTACAGAGTAGAGCCTTAGCCTACCTAATAATTATTCGGAAATCTAATAGAAAAGTTGTCTAAACTATGGATGATTTGTTATACTTTCACATAACATATCATTCATAAAATTATTATATTTAAATATGTAGGAAAATATATTTAAAATATGAATAACTGGAAATAATCGCGCAGAAAGTATTGTATTGTATTATATATATATATATAAAAGGTATATAAAATATGGATACTTTAAATACTTTCATTTTACAAAGACATTTGTGAATTGTAATTTTAGAAATATAAATAAATATAGCTTTAAGAAAGGATATCAGATAATCAGTATGATTATCAATTAAAAATCTCCATGAAAAGATGAGTAAAATATGGAATATGCAAAAGTGTTTTACAGACTATATAGTTCTTTAGTTTATTATTTAAATATCTTCTGTAAAAGGTGTAAAATATGAATAAATCGAAATACTTTCAAAGTTGTCAAATGATACCTGATAAAATATCTAAGGTAAAGCGAAACATTTGTGAATTATAAATATTGAATCCTTTTCTTAATAAATTCGTAACCATTTGGAAATCGGAATGAGGGGGGAGAATAGAATGTAACACACTCGTCGTGATTGACAATTCACTTTGTCTCAGTTTTGAGAGTGACATTTCGAAAACACATTTGAGAGAGAATTTAATTTGTTTGGAACACGGCATGGTTCAATTTAAAATTGTGTAAACTCTCATGCATAAAGCTAAGGATCTGAGGTTGGGCATGTTGTGGCACAATTGGATTTGCTCGTCACGATTTGTCACAGCTTGCCTTGTGCCTCATGTGCCCCAACTGCCAACTCTCCTGCGTCTCGCCTCCTGCCCTCCTGGGAAGGGTTAAAGGAAGCGCTTTCACAGTGTGACATGTGACGCAGATTTTCGCGTGATTGTGACTTGTGACAAGGCAATCACTCGATTCGTATATTATTAAATGTATTTCAATCTGAGCAGGACACAAAAAGTTACACTTACCCCGTGCTGAAGCAATAAGTCGACAGTTGTTGGATTTCATCGGGGCGGGAGAGCAATTGAAAAGTGTAAATATTTATGCATATATATAATATGATAATTTGCAAACTTGAAACCTTACCGTTTTGGCATTAACATCAGCTTTGTAGGTGCCTGCGATTAGTTTAACCACATCCTCATTCCCGTGCTTGGCAGCCCAGTGCAAGGCGGTCTATGGAAGGAGAGGAGAAGACTTTAATTAGTCAACTGTAAACTGTAAACTGTTAAACTGTTAAGGGTATTAAGCCATATTCATAAGGGATCAATTGGTAACAAATCACCACTACAATCAGCAGGGCGTCGATGTCCCAATATGCTGCACTTCACCAACTATTTGTTCGGCCATCAATTGCTGTCTCCAGCGAAATACAAAAAGAGCGCAGGAATGAATAAGAAAAGGGATTCAGTGCAGCCAGAGTCTGTCGAAGATTGTACGATATAAATAAATTGGCCACAGCCACTGGTCGAATGCCGAATGCCGAATGGCGAATCGCGAATGCCTCTTGCCTCAATTATTTTCATGTTAACATAATAATTTAGTAAGGCGCAACGATTCGGCCAACTCAGATAAGCTAAGCCACAAACTGAAAGCTGAAAACTGAAACTAAACTGAAGCCGAAGCTGAGGCTGAGACTGAAGTGAACTGCAAGATCGCCGCGAGTGCACGATGATTTTCTATAGAATTGTTTGCCACAGAGCGCATTGCAAGCGAAGCGAAGCAAAGCCATGTGTTGACAATGAAGACGGTCAGTTTTTTGAACAGCGGCGACAAACAAGCAGCCGGAGAAGCTGCAGGAGGAGCAGGCGGTGCAGGAGGAGCAGGAGGAGGCGAACAAGGAACGGGAGCATCGGCGGCTCGGCGGCGGTAACAACCAGATTGGGGTACAACAAATAGAGTTTCAGCCAATTCCCGCGGAGGATCGGTATGTAATTCTTTTCAAGGGAAATTTGTTTCGTGTCTCCCAGTTAAAGATGCGGCCGATGTGGTAGCACATGGGATCCGATGCTGATGCAGATGCAGATGCAGATGGAGATGCCGACTGCCCCAACAGCCCCGACCGACTACCGGCTGATACTGACATAGCTATTGCTGTCGATGCATCTTAATCTGCACTGTTTGGCATTTAATCTCATCCATTGTCTTAGCATTTCGTGGAGAAATGTTCATGAACAGAAGCTGCAAAGCAACTCCGACTCCGACTCCAACTCCAACTGCAACTCCAGCTCCAGCTCCGACTCCAGCTCTAACTCTGACCATCTTATCAACAATGTCAACTGATGAACGCATACTCGAGAGATGCTGCTTTACTCGCTTGCAGTAGGAAAGACAAATCAAAGTCCATATGCAAGTGAATATTACTTGGATTAATTACAAATTAGTTAATTGCAAACTGATAACAATTGATTGACTTACAATTATGGAAATAGTTAAGAAAAACATATAGGAGTTATAGAAAAATGTAAAGAAAATAAAATATAACTAATCAAACCATAAATGAGGAGAGAAAAACTGAACTTCTTGTAAAACTAGATCTATGAAATTCATCTTATTGTATTCAATTTGCTGATGTCTTCAGATGACTATACTTATAAAAGCCCACATAGCATATGACAAGATCTTCTAACTAACTACGTTTAATACATATACAAATTATGAATTAAAGGGAAGAATATAGTTATTAACTGTTAGTGTATTATTTAAAAGTTATAGAAATACATAAAGGAAACAAAATATAGTTAAAATTATGACGAATTCAAATTTGCAATTCTAAGAAACTTTAAATTTTATTCATCGTATTTTATTCACTTTTCTGAAGTCTTTAAACAAGAGAAGATAGAACGTGGAGAGTTACTTAAATTAATTGATTTATAATTAGTAAGAGAAAGCAAATGAATTCTATTTTAAACTGATCTATGATAAAATTCAAAAACTATTGAAAAATTTGTAGAAAACATATATAATTAATTTGCTATAATTATTAAAGTAGAACTGCATTTACTTAAAATAAAATTATTGTTCAACTTATCTTATTAAACTTGCTTATTAAGATAATAAGATATCGAAACTAGATTATTATGAAAAATACAAAAAAAAAGAAATCATTAACTAACTGATCTATGCTATAGTAAGATAGAATTTAAAAAGAAAATAAAACAAGTATATTTAATTAAACTATTATGTGAAATAAAGAGCTGCACTTTTCCAAAACGAAATCTTATAAGTGTGTTCTTATTTAATACAACAAAACTACAATCAATGATCGGAAAACAAATAGAAGTTAAGTGTAACTTTATTAATGGCAAAATGATCTACAAGTATTTTGCATCTTTGTATCTAAGGACTCGCATTAGTTGATTAGATTCCTTTGCTATTGTTACTCTTTAGTGACAGCTAATGAAGAACACTCGACTAGCAGATACTATAATAATTAATCAAATTTAGATACAGTATACTTAGAAACAGTTTATCATCCTACAGATCTCATTAGAATAATCATTTTGTAAGCATACAATCTACTTAAACTGCCAGAGTGTTAATAGACAATATCAGAGCATTGATTAATATCATTATTGATCAAGAATTGCGATGAGGCGTGAAAATAATTGTCGCTTTGTCATATGAGGGACTCTCGGGGATTGGTTTTGCATTTACAAATCGTCTCACGCGCAAAGTAACCGTAAGAGTAGCGATTTTGTCCACTTCGTGAATGTGGCTTCTACACAGGCCACAAGGCACAAGGCACAAGGCACTGGTCCCTGGGTTGAGGGCTGAGCTGTGGAGCTTTGAGAGTTGAGAGAGGCTCTTTACATATGGCATGTTGTCCGTCTGCACGTTTAAATTTATTGTCCATTCCATTAATGGTGGCAAGGGACAGAAATTCTGCGTCTCTGACAGTGAAATGCCATAAATTCTTGCGTCTCGTTCGGATGTGGCATTGTATTGCCTTCAGAAACAAAACAGAGCGATTTGCTCTCTAGACTGGGCTACCATCCAAAGTCATGGTGGAATCCGAAGACGACGACGATGAAGTCGAAGACGACATCCGATGGTGTTGGCAGAGATCGCGGTAAGGAAACTATAAGCTGCTGCAAACGCATTGTGAAGGAATTCCAGGAGTATGGAACCTCGAACTGGACAAGTACTGAGCGCTAAGCGCTGAGGTCGTGAGACACTCAGTGCTGCACCCAATGGACCATGGACTTGTCCTTTTAATGCCTCACGATCATAAAAGGATGGTCAAAATATTTGTCACTCGTTTGGTTCAGTGCAGCAGCAGCAGCAGCAGCTTCAGCAGCAGCAGCATTGAAGGTGTCACAGCTGGAATCCGATATGGTAAAAATGCGGTAGTATATGTGTGCATCTGGATCATGATAATCCGAGTAGATGATTGAAAACTAAGATAACACTTCTCGATGCTAATCTCGGTCCCCCAAAGAAGACACAACTTGGCCTCAAATCATTGTTTGTTTTGTTTAAGTCAACTAAATTTGTACAGTATTTGAGTTAACAGAAGTTAACTATATATTTATATATGTATCTTCTATTCTATTTAGATTAAAAATACGAACTGAATCTGAGCGAGAAGAGTGAATGCGAATTTAGTTGCTACATTTTAGAGTAGAATAAAAAGAAAGTGTGTGAAGTTTTAGCAACATTTTGAATATGACAAACTTTAACAAATAATCTTATGTATTATTATTGTAATTATACTTACATACTGCATGTGTCCCGTAGAAATTGCAGAGAATATGTAAATGGATAAAGATAAATCAAAGAGTTAATATAAAATATGAATAATAATATTGTAAATAAATTAGTTACTTTCTGATAAATCAAAGAGTTAATATAAAATATGAATAATAGTATTGTATATAAATTAGTTACTTTCTGAGGGAAGACAAACGCAATTGTTGCTGCTGATCTAGTTAAGCTTTATCTGCTTTTTCATATGAAGTGCTAAATATAGCTCTCATGCTAGCTGCCATTTCGCTTTTAACAATTTAATAACACATTGGCAAGCCTCAACGGCAATTACGCTGTCCGATCCTGGCAGATGTACATATCCTTCGATGTCGATGTCCATCGTCTAAACTGGAAGTGCGCGCAGTGCGAAAAACTGATCTTCCCCTAATGGTGGCAACTATGATAATGAGGGTCATGCGAGCTGGAATGTGGGCTGGCAGCGAGACAACGAGGTAACGTGGTCACATGGTAACCAGGAAAACAAGGTCTGATGCACTTCAGCGCTCGTTTTGCGCCAAAAGTCGAGCGCCTGCGAATGCCGTTCTTCACAATAAGAAGTCGCTCGAAGGCGTTTTGATCGAAATTCGATATTACATTGATAAGACACGAGTTGCTATTCAGACTGGTAGTCCTGGTATGACAACAGGCAGACCAAGCAGACCAGCAGACACTGGGACTACAATCTTTTTGGAACCCTGAAACGCTGCTATCCAGAAGCTGTCGTTTTGATCGATCGCCGGGACATGAAAATTGTCATGTTTAACAAGTATTTTGCTGGTTGTAATTAAGGCTTGCTCCTTCCTCAGTTCACAGCTCAGTTGCGAGCTACCGATCGTCAAAGTGAATGGTTTGAAAACTTTAAAGACATTTTAGTAGGTGTCAATTGTTTGTGCAATTCATTTATCATTTCACCGGACAGTCGGCAATTTCTCTCTTTCCGGTTCCGACTTCAACATAGATAGATACACAAGTCTTTCAACTTAATGGTTATTTAATTTTTGTTTGTTTTCCCTCAAAGTGCAACTGCTTATTATAATAATTGTAAATACTTGTACTTACACCCTAGTTTCGGAGGTAACCATTTAATGTTGACAGCGTAGATGCATTTTGAAAAGAAAATAAAAGAGATTAGCGATCAATTTTATAATAATTAAAAGTAGTTTAAAATTTGTAAGGAGAGAAGTTCAATTTAGAGTTCAATTTAATGTAGTTATATAGTTTAGTTTCAGCTACTCCTAAGTATTATTACTTTTGTATGTCAATGTTTAATTAGGCCTCCTTTTCAGCCTTCAATTCTTCTATCCCAATTTCCTTTGATTACAGACATCTCCCTTTCCTTGTTAAAGGCAAGAACCTACAATTTCCGTTAACAATGCATACTTAGTTTCAAATGTTTGGTCTAATAAACCATAAGTAGCCTTAACTAAGCGAACAAGAGCTTAACGCTAATTACCTACTATAATCTGGAATCTGATACATAATCTGAGGCTATTACACCTAAAAATGTGCGCAAGTTCCCAGAGTAATAGAGACAAGCGCATTGAACATGAATGTGAAACAGAAACAATTATTTTCTCCTTATGCCTTGACTGATTAACTAAATTGATTAGAAATTATATTCATAGTGTCCTGTGGAGGACCTAATCGCAAACATAGGTGGCCATAACGGACACCATGTTAACTTGGCTGGCATACGCACCCCATTGTACTATTGCAGTTGAATGTTAACAAACCAAACAAGCAAACAAAAATAATCAACGACTACGATAAAAATATAAAAACAATAATAATGACAGCAAAAGTCCTCGCTGCGTTTTTATCTGGAGAAAACAATCTAAATGATATATTAAGCGCAAAGCAAATAACGCTCTTTTTGTCGCCACCATGCTCTTTTTCCTCTCCATTCCATTCCATTCCGTTTTCCCTGGCGAGTTAAGTTCTCCAATTATGCGGATTATTAATTTAACTGGGTCGCGGTCTGTCCCTGCTCAGTTCTCTGCTCTTCCCCACTCTCCACTCCTTCTGGCCCTTTGTCCAAGTGTGTGCGCTTGCGCTCGCATGTCTTTGACAGTGGCAAAGTGTTGTTGTTGTTGTTGCTGCTGCTGCTGTTGTTATTGTTGTTGTTGGTGGTGTCGTTGCTGTCGACCAGCCACTGACCACTTGTCGTTTCACAAGTTGTCAAAACTTGTCATTTAACCGACAATGAGCCTTGTTTGCTTTAATCGTGGTTATTATGCGTTCGACTGAATAAGTCCGCTAACCGCTCCCCACGGTCCGCTCAGCTCCCGGTTTCCGAATTATTAATGATACCCAGAGTTGGGTTGAGTGCGTCGCATCGGCAGGTGCTCGGGACTTCATGGGGAGTGCCTCTAATTAGTCGCAGTCGCAGTCGCGTCGCAGTCTACAGGCTCACACAACGTCGAATTGCTGACAACATGCTTTTTGCTGACGTGGCATGAAATGGATTATTAGTTTGATAATCCAGTTTAGAAACTGTGCTCATGATTTACTTTTACTCCATGTAAAACAGTTTGTGCTACAATTATTACAATTCACACCTTTTAGTTTGCACTTGGAGCAGCCTTTTGACATCGTGCCTATGATTCTTTCCTTGTTCCTTTTGATCCGCATTATTCGATCCATCTTTTAATTGGTTTCACAACGGCAACGCGTCTCATTTGTCAATGGGGCAATCGATAAACCTGCGGACAGGTGGAATCCTATACGAGTTGCAAACTGAAACTGATGAGGGTTGTTTTTCTCCCTTTGCGCTGTCGTACCAGTGTCGCCTTCGGACCTCACGATCACTTCGTAGATCAGCAACAGGTGATCGAGGTGACGTGTTTTTGTTTTGTTATTAAGTTGTTAACTTAAATTATTGTTTTTTTTTTATATGTATATATTCTTTAACTTTCAGCCCGTCGGCGACATTTAACAGTTCATGCACTTATATGACCTGTTGCAAAAGTTATTGTCAATATTAAGATGCAACCATTATATTGTCGCGGTCACGTCTTTCTCACCAAATGACGAGTATTCAAATAGTTGCTTTTCACGCTGTTTACTTAATTTGTTAGGAATGTTCTTATTCTGTTGCAATGCCGATATTACACTTGAAAGTCTAATTTAGATCCTAGTTCGTTTGTTCTTAAAGTAGTTCTAGTTCTCATTCTAGTTCGTTCTAATTGTGTTCATTCGTTCAGTCCCAGTCTCTTTTGTTAAGTTCATTCATTTTCTACGCAAATTTACTAAGTTCATTTATCGACTGTTACATTTCTTACTTAGTTTGAAATGAAGCGTTCATTCTAATGTACTTACCGTCGCTGGATCCTGAAAAGAATTCGAAAGGATATCATTAAAATTTAAATTTGATAGTTTTTTAACTACTAGTTAATTATAGGTAAATGAAGTAAACGATAACCAATAATCTTAAAATAAATAAATTAACATAAGCAATATTTAACAGTAATATAAACAAAACAGAAGAATGATAGATATTTAGATATT
The DNA here is from genome assembly GCA_035042075.1 of Drosophila macrospina. Lineage (NCBI taxonomy): Eukaryota > Metazoa > Arthropoda > Insecta > Diptera > Drosophilidae > Drosophila > Drosophila macrospina. The sequence continues at coordinate 260,349 of JAWNLW010000591.1, forward strand.
TCAAAACAACTTTGATTATATCATTAGTGTTGCAATGACAAATTTTAATTTCTAATTAATTTAGTTAGTAACCACACAAGTTGTCAGAATGTAGAGATCATTGGAGCTCGTTTTCATTAAAAGTTTAGTGCATAATGCATCGATTAAGAGAAACGCAGAGAACGCAAAAATATTTGACGTATGAAATAAATGAATGAAATCGGATTCATTTCGAATCGATTGCTGATTTAATTGTCTGACTAATTGAGAGATTTTTTTGCACTGCCATCTGTGAACTCCCAGGACGCACATTCGGCCTAGTTGCAGCGTTATTTGCTCCATTTGGCACTCGGCGAGCTTAATGACTTGATTTGGGAAGCTGATGAGGTGCGGGTCCAGTTGGTAGATTGTTGCCCGTTGATTAGTTCACATTGGTAGCCCACTACCGAAGACTTACACACACAGGCGCATACGAACATACATATGTATATAGAGATACAGATATAGATACAGATACTGATACAGTCGGAGAGTCAAAGCAGTACGTGCAGAACCGCCAGCGCCGGTAGAGCGACGACAATGACTTGCCTTATATGCACTAGCTGGGCGGCTGGTCACAAAAACCTTAAATTTCATGCAGAATTAATTAACTTCTGGCTGGTGGCGGTGGCGACTGAGGGAGCTCTGTTCGTGTCGCCGCTGCAGTAGCTGCAGCCGCCCAAGTCGCGGGCGCCCTTTTGCCAGCCAAGCAGCCGAGAAGCGACCGCTTCGTTTTTCAGACTCTGATATTTGATGGCTGCCCAGACAACATGGGAACACACAGAAGCGCTGGCAGCGTTCAGGACCGCTCTGGAATTTCATTGAGAAACGTGCCCCGTACTTTGGGACAACGGTGCAGGTCGTGTCCCCATCGCTCTGTCATGAATTGCACATGCACATCTCCATGCTATATGGTTCACTTTGCAATACATGCACGTTTGTGTATGTATGTGTGTTTGTGTGCAAGTGTACTTAGTACAAGTATACTCGAATTTATTTGTATGTGGGGGATCGTTGTTTGTCTTGCGGATCTATCTTGTGGCGCCATTTGCTACCATTGGCTGGCCCGTGTCGCAATTTAATTACAAGCATTGCTATCAGAGGAGGCGGCAGTAAGATTTATGCAAAGAATAAACAAGAATCAGTGCTGGTAAACAGCTCGATAGTTTTCCCTTTGATGCTGAGAGCTATCGAAAGAATATGTATAAGATAATTCATTTATAATGTATTTTTTAATTTTGAATTATAAATATATTTGCGAAAACGAATTTTGTTTCAAAATTTTGTTTTATTTAATGGAAGCATCGATATTGGGAGAATAGTATCGAATTTAAAAAAAAAACTCAAAAGGAGCTATCGATATTATCTTAAGTGCCTTTGACAATTTGCCAGCCCTAGCAAGCATAGACGTTCAACTGGTGGACAGATCCCATGGCTCCATCGAATGATATCACGATGGCTCTTCATTGGATGTCATCGTTGGAGTCAGTCGCCGTTTTTGTTGTTGTTTTTTGTTTTTGGATGCACAACTCAATTTGCTGTTCGTATGTGTGGATGAATATCTCACAAGTAAGGGATAGCCTATTAAGGAAAAGCACTTGTCGGCCACGACTGTTGGAGCTTCTTTAAAATCGAATCACGTCTGCCCAATTTTGAATGGAGGACCACAGTTGCGCAGCGAGTAACCTAAGACTGCTGCAAGTTAAGAGCCCCCGACAATTTTAGCTCCCTTGTAGGCGATTAACTTAAATGCCACTAAACTAATTTAAAAACGATTGTAAAACATTGCTCTCTCACTCACTCGCTCACTTGGTCACTCTCTCAATCTCTCACTCTCGCTGGCAAAAGCGCGTCTGCCTGGCGATAGAATTTCTCGGACACTCGCGCCACAGTTTCGCTGTCAAACATGTTGTCTTGACCAACCATTCAGCCATTCACTGTTCTGTTTGTCACGTACTGTAGAATGTGGCCATCAGAGTCATCAGAGCAGATCTGTGTAAAATAAATACATACATGTGGCTCTGGGCAAGATTGCTTTTCCATATGGAATTTAATTTGCGCTGCCCTGAAACATGTAATAACGATGCAATTTCATTTGCAATTTACCCCAACCCTCTCTCTCACAATCATTCGCATTCACTTTGAATGCCTCTCAGATGACCAGTGTTGCCACACTGCCTTTTCAGCGTATTACACGCTTGATAATACTCGTGAGTTCTGTGCAATGACAAAGAACTCTCGTTATGCAAAATACCTGCGAATATTACACAGTTAACTTTACGATTTGATATATTACTCTTGTTGTAGTTACTGTTGTTCGTGTTTGGTTGTTGTTGCTGCCGCTGCGATGGCGCCTAGAAAACAAAACATAGCCATGGCAGTGGCTGCAGCGGTGGCGGTGGCAACCTGTTGCGCATATGGATGCCCCGCGGTTATGGGCATCATAAAACCTTACGACCTGAATAACAAATACACGTACGGGATGATTAATTTAAGCACTTTTACGAGCTCTTTTCATGGCCCTGGCTGATTTATTGCCGGACCGTGCGACGAATTTGCGTCAGGAAAACGCCACAAGAGGTCCGACTGTCTGTCCGGCATGGGCCAATCCTTGCTTTATGATTGGGTTTAAGGGGCGATAAATGAAATTAGGGACTTAGAATAAGTTGATCGCAGTTGGGTGCAGGCACTTGTTGGAATATTGCTTGTAGGCGTACGGCATCCAGCCAGCCAAAACTTGAGATGTCTTCTAACTCTCTGCACTGATCTCAGGCAAGTTAGCCAAGTTAACAGTTTGCAGTTTTGTGCATTGCACGTAAGCAAGTACAAGGCAGAGTCCACGACTGGCGCATGTTGCCATCAGACGCATTTACTATTTTGCATAAATCATAATGTAATCTGCATCTGGAAATGAAAACAAACCGAAGCGAAAATGTCCAAGCTTTTATAATTAACTGCGCGGGCAAAAACTGAAGACATTGGCAGGCGACATGCCGGGCACAGCTGCAGGACCTCTCTCTCTCTCTATCTCTCTCTGTGTGAGTGTGTGCATTGGTATAACCAGCATCAACCAGCGACAACAACCGCATAAGTTTCTCAATGAAGCATGGACCCCGAGCATCAACAAATATACACTTATACATACAAATACATAAATGCAACAACATCCAACAGCAGCAACAGCGAGCTGTGCCGTCGCGGTCAGAGATTCGTACCGAAAACGAAGATGAAGTCAAAGACGAAGACGTGCATGTGCTTGTGCTTGTAGTTGTGGCTGTGAATCTGAATGTGGAGGACGAATGGATAAGCCCTCACTTCGTGCGCAATCGCGAAATCTACGCAGCGCGCGGTCAACGGGCGCCTGCCAAAACTACGGAGAAATAATTTATGCCCCAGTCAACGAAGCGCAGCAACACATTGGCGCAACATGCTCCATGGACCGTTGAAGCAGCGGGTTGGATGTTAGTCGCAGTAAAAATCAAACAAAATTATAAATTAATGAAATTTATGCACAATAAAATTGCAAAAGAAATTATTAATGCAGTCGTTCACGCTTTAAATGCACCCTAAATCAACGCAACAAACGCAAAAATTATTAATACGGCCAACAGACATGCAGCCTCCTCCTTCTGGCTTCAAATCACTTGGCGCTAGCCGGCTGGCCCGCAGGCTGTCCAGGCACACGATGCGCTTCTTAGGCGCCGGATATGTTCAACTTCCAAGACATGCGTCTTGTTACATTTAAGTACAACTTGCGATCTCCTTTAGCTTCACGGTACGAGCATCCACAAATCCACAAATCCACCTTCCCACCATTCCCTATTCCGAAATCAGTCCCTTCTCTTTCCACACTTGCCAGCTCGAACCGGTTGAGAGTATTGGTGTGTTAATGCCATAATGGCGATTTTTGGCCAAAAGATCAGGACGATTCACGGAAAGTAATGTTTTTTAAATAAATTACTGACGTTTAAGCCGTAACAGTTGGCGCCCCATGTAGTTAATTTATCCTATGCTCAAAGCGGAACCGTGAACGTTAGCCTGAATTCATCTGAACTGAACTAGGTACTGAACTACTTTTCTAATGTACTAATGAGCCTGAACCTAAACCGATTAACTTTTTGTCAACTAAATTTCGATTTACGAATTATTATAATTATTTTTTTAGTTTATCTTTAAAAAACATATGAGTAACTAAAATAAATATATAATTGCACCGCTTGGCAACTGTAAGCATATGACAAACAAATTTTCTAACTGACAATTGAGTTTGAAATCGATAGTTACAAATATCTCGTTACCTGTCTTAATAGAATCGATATATATATATCTTACTCAAACTTCTGCAGAGATGTGAAATGCCACAAAGAAATGAAAGGTTGGTGGTGAATAACATATAAATCCTGATATGTGAATTGCTTTTAGCTTTTTTTACTATTCGCAGATTCCGTTTGTGTGTAGATTAAACAAGAAATCAGTTTACAAACAATAAAAGTTAGAATATGCTCTTTTTGAGTACTTCTTAATTAAACGCTTTACATTTCCACATTTGGTCAACATATAAATTCATTTGAAGCGACAAATGACGTTTATTGCGTGTAGTTAATGCCTAATAAACTAGTTTATGGCAATACGCGTGTTTAATTTCAATTTCGTTGAATTGCGACAATCTAAGATCATCTAGAGGCCTGCTGCTGGTTAGATCCAAGTTAGATTTCCCAAAAATGTATCTCACCCAAAAGCCCTTTCGCAACAGAGTTATTTAAATTTTACAGCGAATTTTTTGTGTATATTTTTTGTTTTGTTTTTGAAGCGAAGACAGCTTTATCTTATCGCCAGTTGAGTTGAGTTTTGAGGTTTCCCTTTAACGAATAAATTAAATACATATATTATTCCAGGAAATATATGTATATGTAAATTCCGCTTCTCACAAGCATACATCCCTCCCAAAAAGAAAACAGAAACGCTTGAGCTCTCCATCTTGTGCGATACTATCGTGTCATGGGCAAGTTTCGTAACTTACGCAGAAATCTTCATAGTGGTCTCGTCGTCGTTGACTTCGCTGTGTTCAAGACAGGTAGCGCTCTATTGGGTCCATATCAGCAGGCTAAAAAATTAGTTCCTCAACGATGACAAATTAGACGTCATTAAGACGACTCTGACTGGGGCCGCTTTCCTGCCCAAGTTAAGCAGAGATAATGGTCAACTATGGCTTCGTTTGGTTTCTGACTCTGACCTCATCCTTTCTGAGAAAAAAAAAGAGTCAAAACGGCGCGGTACGTGCAACAAATGGGCATCCTAGGGCCACGCTCTTACGCGTGGAACTGTTACTCCATATTATTTATGATAATCTCGATTTTGTGTGGTAGCCAGCAGCAAGTCCAGAGCGGAGCAGAGCCCCAGACAGTGGCGCATGAGAAGCAGAAGCAGAACACGAAGCGAACGCTGTGTGTGGCCACGAATCCCGGGTCGAGGCTCGCGGTATCGCGGACTCGTCTACCTGTTGCCTTGCCCGACTCCCAGATTAATGTGAAGTGACATGTTTAAGTAAATGATCCAGAAGCTTATCCGATAATGGCCAGCATATTTGTTAAATGCTGTATTTCATTTTTGGCAAGGTGGCCTGGTCGACAATCTAATTGACCCAAAAAATACAAAATAAAACAGAAAACAGAATGAAGCATAAATCTGGTGAGGCGCTGTGGTCAGGATATTACACAACATCACGAAGATGCTAGACCAACACGAGTGGCAGGCTCCAGCTTAAGCTTCGTCTACATCTTCAGCTTTAGCTCAGACTCAGACGAACACGATTAGCCTTAAATAGGCTCCACAATAATCATTTGTTTTGGGCCTCAACAATGCAGTTTCGTATCGATATCGCTGGCAGACGGCCAAGACGGGCCAAGACGGGCAAAGACGGGCCGAGAGTCCTCTCTCATGGCCGCCAAGTCGCGGCCACCGCCGTTGCAGACGCTCCAGACGTTGTCGACGATGTTGTTGTTGCCCCGTTGCTGTTGCTGCCGCTGCTGCTGTTTGCAACGGTTGCAAGTTTTGCGACAACACGAAGATTAGCATGCGTGACTAACAGAATTTTGTTATGCCTTCGCCAAGGTTTCCCAAGTCGTGTGCTGCTCCCCACACACACACACACACACTCCGACACACACACACACAAACACACACTCACAGAGAGAGTCAGACTGCTCCTCTGTCTGTCTGCTTGGGTAATCGTTTCTTAATTTTGCTAATTAATAATTAAATGCTCGATAAGCCAAGCTAATTAATTAAGAAAAGTATTCTTTGCCAATTTCACCTGAAATGCAGACAACGCTTCAACTATTCTGATCACATAAAATAATTGAAGACTTGTATCAGAGTGCGGTCGAACAAGCTCTTTCACATAGTTTAAGATGATTTGCCTTTTTAATTTTGTTGCGTTTGTTGTTTGTTTTTATGCTGTTTCTTCTCTTTTTTTATTTTTATTTTTTGGTTCGTTTTTTGTTCGACCGGAACCTTTTTATTGACAAGCAAATGCACTCAAGCCGAATATGTACCCCCGACTTGGCCTGGTCAATGCTTTTGCGCGGATCTTACAAACATTTTAGTCGGCGCGACTTGTAGCATTTGCCTGTCCATGGTGTCCATGCTCGGCCGGGGCACTTGCCCCCATCGCCGTCCCTTTGGCACAAAGTTTATTTTCGTAATTTATGATGTCGCTGGCCCAAAGTCGTCGTCTTCCACAGATTCAGATTTTAGGCAGGCAACGAGTAAGGAGGCCATGGCAGAGGCAACTACCCAACTGCGTGGGACGATGCGTCGCTTTGGGCTCGTTCCTCTGGCAATCACACACAAATCGTATGGAAAACTATTATCAGAAGTTTTATGTTAATTTTTAAGCATGTTGCTTGCCTGCCATCAACCATCAGACATCAGCCTGATGCCTTCAGCCTGCCTGCCTGCCTAACATCCTGTGCTTGATAGGAGACGGTGGCAACAGCCCGCAAGTTGCGAAATGTAATCTTTTGTCATCATGTTTGACAGAAACGGTTGTCGCCCAGCGCACCTGTTCAGATTCCCTCATTAATTATGCATAAATCCGCAAGTCGAATTTCATATTAGAGTTTACGAGTTGAAAACAATCTTTAATGCCTCTTCTGTCACACCCTTTAAGTCAAATTGCATAATAAATATACTCTGCCATTTGTTTTTTAACAACGAAATATACTCTATAGGAAATATAACAAATTATAGACACGTGAGTTATAAAACAATGCATTATCAGAGGTGACTGTCATGCAAAGCAGTGCAAAGCTTTAGTATGAAGCGTATTGCTCGCCGCACCTGTATAAGCAATTAAAAGCAGTGCACGTAATCACATGTTCTTGTTTTTGTTGTTATTACAAAATACAATTGAACTTTATAATTTGTAACTTTTACCTAAGAAAATCTAAATAACAACAACAGTTATAAATTTAAATTTTAATCATCTGTAATCGGTTCAGTGACATTTGAAGTTGATAACTAGCCCGCAATAACTACTCTGCAGCCCTGCCACAAACCGATAACTTATCGAAGAATGCGGATCATAACAATCAGCGTCTGTTGCTATTTGATTTGATTTTTCAGCCAAATCTATGCATATATTCTTTATGCGTTTTCTTACAAGTTGAACCTCAGCTAATCTTGTAAATAATATATAGCTTATTTGCCTGTAAAATTCTCCCTGTAAGCGAAAGGTAAAGATATGTATACAAATAAATAATGGCTTGCCTGAGTCTCATTCGCAAACAGACAATGCGTGGATTTAAACAAACTGTGCAAAACAAATATGGGCGTAGCTATGGGCGTTTAACAAATGTTGTTGGATGTACTCGCATTGTGTTAGCAGAGTGACCAAGGCAAACGCAACGAGGAGTAGGAGGAGAGATCATTGGGAAGTCAATTTGAAAAATCGATTAAATTCGAATAAATGTTGAAGGTTGGAGTTAGGCAGATTTAAAAACTCATAACAACGCGGCAACACCTTCTTTTGTATATGTGTCCGCTTTGCTTTCCGTACGGAGGTGTGCAAAACCATGTGTGGGGTAACCCCCGGTATCGGGGCAACTAAAGACGCCTGTGCCGCTGGCGATTGGTCAGAGGAGGAAATATTATTTATATTTGTTTTGCAAAATTTATGACCCAACGGTGGACGGAGCCACCGTGGCATCCAGGGAGGTATTGACAAATTTCCGGCCTGCTGGACAGAGGACATCGTGTTCAGTAGCTGGCGCTAGTACATGGAACGGTGGCAGTGAAGACGACAGGAACATGGATTTGCCAAAAGCGAAACTAATCAATATATTCCTCCAATTAATGCGCGTCCTCGTTGAGTGGGGTCGCTATATCGGTGGACGGTGTTGATTGCTTTGCATACTCCGACTTCCACACATGTTTCTGGATAGCTAAATGTGTATGAGGAAGAGCATTAATAACTACAATATCTGATTGAGAAGACAATTTAGGGAGTGGAGTGGAGATTGGAGTAGCACACAATGTGTGGAAATCACACACACACACATACACTTGCATATTTATCCAATCACAATGCATTCCATTAAACGTGACAAGTTGCTTGTCCAAATAAAGCAACAGCGACCCCATCAATTCCAGATCGAGGATGCGCCTTTGGGGTATCGCAAGGATCGTGTTCAATAAAATGCAAACGCCGTCTTCGTCTCCAGCTTCAGCGATTGTAATCAGCAGTTTTGTCCACTAACAATGGCCAGCCACAAGTCAGTCATGAATCCATCTTCGTCAATGCTGATTGTGCTTGTGGCTGTGCTTGGCAGTAAGTTAGTCAGTGACTTCTTGGTGGTTAACATGGCGCCTGAGTTTGTCGTTTTGGGAATTGCCATCAGATCATCAATAAGATGATCATCAATGACTTTGACGCTGACTCTGACTTGAACTCGGACGCGGACGCGGATGCTGATGCCATTGTCATTGTCATTGTCATTGTTTTTGTTGGCGGCGTCTGCAAATGCACGTCATTCCTTGGCTCATGAAATGTCACTCAAGCCGGCAAACCATCCATCCGTCCATCCATCCATCCAGATCACCAAAGTAGGTGCTCATCCGCAGTGAGAGAGGCCAAACAATTCAATTGGAGTAGCGAATAAATCACCCAGAATGACGCTGCGACTGCTGCTGATCGTGAAGCGTCGGCTTAGCCATGCCTCTTAGTACTTCCTTTGATTCCCTGCACAGTTCATTTGCCAAGCGGTTGTATTGACTGTTGGCTAAATATGTAACATGTTCAATACATAGAAGTATGTTAAATTTTGAATACTTTTTGAGAATTATGTATTTTAATTTGGTGTTCTTAGCTCTGGTACTTTTCCTGGACATAGGGCATTTGTTGGCTGAGTTGGATGAGCCGAATCTTTGGCGACGAAATGATCCAGCACAGGAAATGATTGAGGCCATTTGAGCATTTTATTTTGTTTACGATTTTCGTCGTAGTTATCTGGGAAGTATTTCGAACGTCGCTAATTTGACGACTGCACGATTGCATCGAATGGGAATCGAGCAGAGGCGAGGAGGCAGGGTGACTGGTGGCTGGATGGTGACTGGTCCTTGGAGGAGCTCCCGCCGATGCATTTACAGATAAGCTCAATTTCGTTTTTGCTGACACTTAAGCAAGCGGCAGGCAGCAAGCAGACATCCAAGTGGAACTCGGCTCGGTTCATTTCGGATCGGAGCGGAGGTGGACGTCTGTGTTGCACGTTTTTTCGGTGGGCATCGAAATGAAAATTCCTTGCCAAAGTCACGGTTAAGTTTAAGTTTGTTTCACTCGCATTTATTCTGATGCGGATTGTTTTATTGCCCGAACAACTTTGCAAAGAACGGCGGCAAAGACTGACGAAGGATTGAAGAGTTCAGTTTGAATAAGTATTTACAAAAAAAAAAGAAAAATACTTTTTTGTTGCTAAATGTTTATATATAAACGGTATTTTATATACCATTAATTGCATTTTGATTTTTCATTGAAGGGTATTCGATAAAGAAGCAAGCCTAACTGATCGCTGCTCCTCTCGTGTCGGACTTGAAGCATGCGCAGGTAATTGTGAATGACAATAATTGTGAAGACATTCGGTTGACCCGACTGGAATGACTGGACGGGCATTCACTGGAACGTGCAAGACATTGGCGCCAACAGCGCCACCCAATCTATACAGTGAGCAGGCACAGACACAGAGTGAATGTCATTGCAATTCGACAACTGCAAATGCATTCCCATAATACATGGCATAACAAGAAACCGGGCAATGCTTGCCTGTGTCGACAGTGGGCAGTTCTCAGCTTTGTGAGACGCCCCAGCATTTAATAACTTTCGCCTTAATTCATGTTTGCTGTCAGTGCATCGATTTTTCATAATTAAAACCGAATTGAAAACTGTGCAAACTTGTAGGAGGCGCGCGCAACTCCGGCAACTCTTTGAAATTAAATTCGTGCTGCCTCAATGCTCTTCCGACATTAACTTCGACTTGGACTTGGACTCCGACTGGCAGCTACTGCCGACACAACGTTTCAAGGTGGTGCCATAATAAATGGTTACGTAGATAGAATTCGCTAAATTCGCTTATCCCAATCGATGGGCACGTATCGAAGGTCTCGATCGTGATCGAAATCCATTAATCAAATCACTTAGTTTCAGTAAATAAATTTTAAATTCCGGTTCGGCCTGAACAATCAGCGAAAAGTACACGTATCTAAGGATAGTTGGCGTTATTAACTATTGTAGCTAAGGAAAAAGACATTAAACGCATGTGCGATGAGAAATTCGGAAGCGTAGCTAAAGCAATGAAGATTATTAATGAATAAAACAATAACAATTGCAAAGAAACTATTTTCACAATAAGTGCGGCTGTTAGTGATGATCCTTAAGCGATCTATCGGAAAGGTTATCGACAACATTAATACTAATTTAAATACCATATTACAGAGTTGCTTAATACCATAAATTGTGACGTCATGGCGCCACTGCTAGCACTAAAGTGAATAAAATCACATTTATTATATGAAATTGAACAATGGGTAAACAAAGCACAATCTGGCTGGGAAGTAAGCAAAGACAATTGTGCAAATAAGCATAATACAATTAAATTCTTATAGTTAACAACTAAATACATCAGCTGGGCTGTCTGGCCACTTTCCCAGAAGGGGAATCCTTTCGCATGTCAACTGACAATAATTTTAACAGCACTTGACGACGCGACGGCAAATCCGAATGTGCCCCCAACTATAAGTGGCAGGCACATACTGCATTTCCACTGGGAGCTAAATAAAGAGATGTACGGCGGTTGTCCTCTTCAAGATTATACGCAACAGGCGGCACTATTTGAACACACTTACTCACACACACACACATGTGACTAGAGGCGTGTGTGTGTGTGTAGGTATAAGCAATTGTGAGAAGGGAATATTTTGGTGACATTTATGTGCCGCTGACGTCCAATGGCGGTAGCAACAAGAGCGACACAGAGCTCTAATTAAATTTAATAGCTGCGCAACGGCATAAACTTGAGCCAAAGCCACCAACGTGGCCAAGGGACGAGCGACAGGGCAGACGAGGTGAAGTCGTAAACACATTTGATTTGATTTCTGGAAAGGATTCAGTCATTTCAGAGCCAAGTGGCGGATGCGTTGATTGAATTGTCACCTCCATTTAATGGCACAGCGACAATCCAGCAGAACGAAGCCAAATTCAAACAACTTCTATACGTTTTTGATGTTTCTCGAGCGGCAGAATTATAGAAGACACTTCTTCTATTTGAAGGCGCCATCGGTGACATTTGCTTCACTAAGTTTTTATTACACTTAATACGGGGACGCTGTAGTTTGCCAAAGGTGTCAGACGTTTTATGGCTCTTCTTGACGACCTGTTGAAAAGTTCATGGTCACTGACAATTTTACCTTTGAGATTTCACGACGTTTACGATGATTCCCATTGGGGAATTCGCGGACACAAGAAAGGCAACGGCGGCATCGGCCACGTTCATCAAAAGATGCTTGCTTGAAACTACTTTCACCTTCTCGCCCCTTTCTTAGACGGAAAAGGGAATGTTTTAGGAGTATGAATGAAACAGGTAAACGAATCATTTAAGCGGGGTTTGTTATCAATTTGATCTTAGCAAACAAAAGAAACTGTTGAGCTTTACTTTCATATCGCATCAGATACATATTATAATGTTTGATAAACATTCTATGAATATAATTGTTGATTGATATGCATTCTATAGTTTTAAACTGTCTCTACAAACTCTACAAAATATTAATATAAATATAAAAACAAATTTAAATATAAATATAAATATAAATAAAAATATAAATATAAATATAAATATAAATATAAATATAAATATAAATATAAATATAAATATAAATATAAATATAAATATAAATATAAATATAAATATAAATATAAATATAAATATAAATATAAATATAAATATAAATATAAATATAAATATAAATATAAATATAAATATAAATATAAATATAAATATAAATATAAATATAAATATAAATATAAATATAAATATAAATAATATAAATATAAATATAAATATAAATATAAAAACAAATTTGCAAATTGCAGGTATCTCAGGTTAATGTGGCTATGGAAATGTCTTCTCAAACAAATCTAAACATGCGTTGGAGTTTGTACATATGTACATATGTATGTTCGCACATAGAATAGGTATATTTGTACATATGTATGCACATTTTTATGTATTTATTTATGTACTACTTCGATAATTAACACGAGCAATGCTAACAAGGTTTGTTTATACACACTTTGACAAGCAAAATCATTTATGTATGTGTATGTATTAGTATGTAGTTATGCTTGTGAACATACATACATACATACTCGGTATGTAAATAGAGGAAAGAGGTAAAAGAGAAGAAACACCAGCAACATTTGTGTCCAGTCATTGTCAGTATGCAGCAAAAAATATTTTTAATTTGAATAAGTAATTCGAACAACAGTCAAAATCAAAAAGGAAAAAAAAGCAACAAAGAAACCGAGGGAGAGAGAGAGAGACAGAGAGAAGACGAAATAAAAACAAGTCAAAACAAATGCGAAACAAGGAAAATTCAATTTACTCGCATGTCAAGCCGAATTGCCGGCTAGGTCAAACACGTTGATGGATGGATGGATGGATGAATGGATGCATGGCTGGCTGAATGAAAGGGACGCACAACAACAACAGCAACAAGAGTAACAACAACAATAACAAATATAGGTAGTACAAGCTGAAAACGTTGGCAAAACGTTGCATGCTCGCCGATTGGGCGGTCCAATTGCCCCACCTGGCCCCACCTAACTGACCCACCCGTTAGCCGACAACCGACGGCAAACAATACTCTCCGTCGTAGTCAAAACTCGCGCTTAACACATACACATACACCGTTAGTTACATATTTACATACATGAATTGAAACATAACAGAAAATGAAAATATAAATTGGTAAAAGGTACGAGACCTGAAGTTTTTAATTAATACAAAACTTGTAACATTTTATAAGCCGCTGCAACTACATACTATTAGCCAAGTCTAGCATACCTAACTACATACATATATATATATGTATTTTTATGTATATACATATGTATGTATGTTGCATATGTAGAAGGTACACTGCATCAATCGTATTGCATGGCACATGGAAGTCAGTCAGAGTCCATTTGCCAGGTCAAGAGTGTAACTCGCATTCGAATGTCCGTTGTAAATGGCAGGCAGAGTGTTATGGCCATGTTTGTGTGTTATGGCCAGCATGAATGCTGTGTGGCTAGCCGGGAGTCCTCGTCGATAGAGCCGATTGTCGCCACGTATCAAGCTAAAAATTTAATTAAACTTGGAATGCAAACAACATCTAACTGCAGGCAAAACAAGCAGCCAATACGAGTTTTGCATGCTGGAGGATGGCCAAGGCAGAGGAATCTCCTAAAACAGGCTGAGTCACTCAGGAGGTAGTTATAATCTTATGAGATTCTGAAACGAAGTGGAGAACTGTAGACTGAGAAGTTGTCTGTCTAAGGATTGTCAGCAGTGGAAAATGAAGGTTCTGTTAGAATGCGGAAGAAGCCTCAAGATGGGGGAATCCTAATTATAAGTTATTGTAGGTTCAAAAAAGTAGAAAGACTGATAAGATTGTAAGATTCTTAACTTATTGACACGCATTTCGACTGAATGTTCTTCTCTTACTTAGAAAAGGCTTTGGATTCTGCAAGTGCTTATCTTTCACATTTCGTTGGAGGCTTTAAAATGCGGCTTTCCAATAATATTAAGAAAGAATAGAATAGTAAGAGAAAGAATATAGATGATTTACATTGATAATAGTAATTATAAAATGTTTATAAGAATTATATCTGTAACTTATATCAGAAATATTAATTTCTTCGTTGTAGTGCCACAATTTTTTACTTGAAAACAAAAACAGGAAAGGATTAAAGTTAAGTATACAGATACAAGATTCCCAGCTTAAGGGTTTCATTTGATAAGAAAGACGGCTTAGATTGATAATATAAAAATAAAGAGGAATAATAAAAAGATTTGTTATTGTTTTTAGTTGTAAATATTTTTAGATTAAGCATTTTCTGTGTGTATTTAAGTAAAACGTTTAAGTATGTGAGGAAAAGATTAAACAGAGCAGATTCCTGTAAGTAGAAATAGGAGAACGCTGCTCTCAATGAGAATAGAAATAGTAAAAATATAAATATTATTATTATCTTGGAAATAGAAAAAACAATTGCTTTCTATATATAATAGGAAAATGCGCTGTTTAATCATAATAGCAATATTAAAAGTATTTTAGAAATAATTTAAATTATTTGTTTTCTTTTTTATGGGGGAAAAATCAATTGCTTTTTATTTTTGAGAAAGTTTGAATTAAACGAAAAGAGATTCACTCAAAGAAGCAATAAGGTTAATTATAAAATATTGCTCATTTATAAACTATAAACTAACAGTTTCAATTTGATATGACAGACTCTACTGCTGAAGGAGTATGGGCTTTCTATTATTTCATTTGTAGGCTGGTAAGATTTTCTGAAGCTTCCAAATTGATAATAGGTATTTAAAGCCGAGGATAGAATACACAACTCTGCGATTTCCTTATTTCTTTATTACTTTTACGACTGAAGATAAGTTTGATCAGTCGTACGAACTTTTGTGAGTAAACTGCTCTGCTGATGGCCATAAAATATGGAATCACTGGAAACGAGTGGTTGCCATGAAGTTGAGACATTAGGTTAAACGACAATTGTGATCTGATTTATGGCTATTTCCGTCTCGTTGCGATTTCAGTGATTCGAGGAATTGCAAGCGCCGCTAATGAGCTGCCCTTGCCATTCGTTCGCACTTGCTGGCGTGGATGAGTATCATGGATGTGGATGTGGATGGGAAGGGAATGGGAATGGAGATGGGTATGTGGATGAAGTTGGCGCGCTTATTAATTGATTGCACTTATGCCTCTCAAGATTTGCATACTGTAAGGCGATGCGGAATCCATTATTTCCGGGAACATTGCATTTGTACGGCAATTAGTTCGCATAAGTTGGAGCATAATGCTCGTTTATACGCGGGTATATTCCATGGGATGGGATGGTATGGCATGGGATGCCACCGCAGTTGGACCCAAGTGGAACCATGTTCGCTTGCGGCTGGCATAAATCATCTTCCGTTTGTGCCGACGCCAAGGGCAGGGGGCAGGCTACTTGGGACATGGGGCATGGGGCATGGGACACAAAAATATACTCGTACTCATGTTGTAACCGAAAATTTCCCTCTAATTGAGAGACACCAGCATGTGAGTCCCAAAACAGATTCTCGCCTCTTTTAGCACATATTTTTGGAAAGCCTTAGAGTATCACACACATACACACACACACACACACACACACACACACATGCAGATCGCCCACCCGTAAGATTTAGACGAGCAAGAAGTCTTTCCCCCACAATTCTTCAATTTGAAGTGAAAAAAAAGGAACGCATAGAAGTTGTTTATAATTTTTTGGTGTAACTTAATTTATAGGCATTTAATATGACATTTATATACAACAATAAGTTACCCACAAAAACTACCCCTCCTCGCTGTCACAATGCGTCTATTCCTCAACTAAATTCTTAACAATTTTTGACATTTATGAAGCACCTCAATTCAAATTGTGGCCGACTTTTCGTTAAAGCAAATGCATATGCAAAGTATATACACTAAAAAAACTAAGTAAGACATGTGTTTAGCGACAATTGCCCCGCCTAGTGGGCGTAAGCAAGAAGAAGAAGACGAAAGAAGATCCCATTTTGATGAGAGAACAAATATAAACACGTGTTTCTGCTGTCAAATGCTTGTACTAAGTTGTCTGTTGCCGAAATGGAAATTACATGTACTATCCTTTACTATATAAGTGTATATTTGTTGTTGTTGTTTTCGTTTTCGGTCAACTATTCCACTTGCAGGGGTAGCCAAGTGCCGCCTTGTCTAATAGCGATTGGAGCGTGTTTCAGGCCCACGCGAGAACTACGAGAGAGAGAGAGACGCCCACTTGAGAAACATGCACTACAAGTGCTAAAAATTCTGAAAACATATTTCACAATTAATTGTCACAGCAACTGTGCCGCCGATCCGCGTTATGCCTTGTTGCACGTTCTCCCCCTCCCCGCTCACCTTGCTCCACTCTTCTTCCTGTCATTATATATGTACATATGTACATATGTACATATCTATATGTATTTCTCTCGCATTTTTAAAAGTTGTTCGACATGGCAAAAACAACGCGTTGCTGCTTAATTTGTCGTAATTAATGCTTATGAATAGTTTGTACTTGTCTTTATTTGTTAGAGCAAATTCAAGGCAAATTCTCGCTTGATCTTTGCCTCGAATTAACCAATACTCTAACTACTTATTGTTGTATGTGCAAATAGGCGAAGATTGACTTTGTTATGTGGTTTTGTAGGTTCTCAATTGCATTTTCTGTTCTATTTTTATGCCCACAAAAAGTGATTATATTTAATTAAAAACTTAACTTGTTTGCAGTTCATAATTTATTTTTTAATGCTTAATTCCTAATCTTATTTCTGTTAAAGCTGTTTGCTATTTCTTTATGTTAACTTATTATTCCTTATTTCTTTTCACTTTTCTCATGTTTGCAAACAAAATAATAAGAAAAGAAATTTTCTTTTCTGATATAAATATATTATCAAAAACAACTCAAATTTTGTGAAATTATTAATATATAACTTGTACTTACTTGCAGTTTAACCAGCACTGGATCATCGTTAGCTAACTTGGCCAACTCCTGGTAATTAGCTTTGGCCATGGCAACAATCCATTCCTTTGCCTTGGGATGCGCAAGTGTAACCTCCGGTGAATCCTTTTCCTCAATTAATTGCTGTGAAAAAGACATAAAAAGCGGAACCATAGGGCATAAATTAATTATACATGTAACAGCCACAGCTTTTATGAATAGACGGGGAAGGGAGTTTAAGAGAGAGAGGGAGAGTGTGAATTGTTAACAAAAAGAAGAAAATAAAAACAACGGGAATAAAACATAGAAAGCCCATTGAAAGCATTAACGCCAACACACTCGTTGCGTCTTAGAATTCATGTTTTTACCAAACACACACGCACACACATGTGTGTGTGTATATGTTCTCTAATGTTTGCTTCAATCTTTGTGGCATCCACATCCGAGGGTTGGGGTTGGTACTGTGTTTGTGTGTGTGTGTGTGTGTGTGTGAAAGCTAGCATAATTATGCGCACGCATTCGACGGCGCCGTCGCCATGTTCTTTCCATAATTATGAAGGTAATAATTTTTATTTATTAGGCGCGTGCTTTAGGCAGATTGTGCGACGGGTTTTCTTTTAAATGAAATAGAACTGTAGAATTTCCCCCCCTTCCCCAATCTACACTCACACTTGAAGCGTAACCCGGGCGTAAGTTGTTTCTCTCTTCTCATTTTTTGTCGGTGATTTACACATTTCTGGAACTGGGAGTGGGTGTGGGAGACGCATTCCTACTGATAATGAGCACTCTAATGAGCGAGGGGCACACACATGTGGCAGCAACAACAACAACAACAGTAGCAGCAGCATCAGCAACAACAAAGGGTGAACAACAACAGGCAAAACATGTGTGCCTTATATTTACGAGCGCGGAAAACATTTTCGGCAACTAATTATCCATTCGCATAATGTTCGCGATGCTAACAAGGATGCAGAAGAAGAGGAGTGGCACAGAGTGCGAGTAAATACTCTGTTTACCTTTGTGTGTTACCTTTCATAATGCGAGGCATACATACATTTGCAAGGATACAGCCGTTTAGCCGCAGGATGTGCGCAGTGCGTGTGCCGCGATGCTTCATCAGATTTACACGCCACTTGACTTTGCCAAGTGCTCAGCGCATCGCATCGCATTTTTCCAATTATTCGCCGGGCCACGTCGAATCCTTGTTTGCCACCCGCCTCCTCCCTCTTCTAGTCATCACGACACAGGTAGAAAATGCCGCCATTTGCAAAATGCCGAAAACGCATGCGGGGATACCCCGGACAGCAAGACAAGCTGAGCGAGAGCGTTACAGAGAACAGGACAGAACAGTGCAGAACAGAACAGAACAGCAACAGCAACATAACAGGACAAACATTGAAAAGTAAGGCCCCGAGCAAAGTGGCCATGTCAATGCTAAACAAAAGAACAGCACCGCCCACAGTCCAAAACTTCCCCCCCAACAGCCGCCCACCCTCAACGCACCCTATATTCGTCACTGCAGTGGGTATATGTTGCCTTTCGCTGACAGGAGAAAAACAAAAGGAAAACTTTGCTTTTGTATGCCGAAGATTCAATGCTCTTTTAACCAGAAAGCAACATCGAGAAAGGCTTTCATTTATCTTTATCTTCAAACTGTAGTCCGATCTTTATTAGTTAATATAGGACAGTACCAAGCCTACACAGTTTTTCATTTTCAACAGTTAACAGTTAACATAACAGTTAAAAGTTCACTTAGTTTAATCAGGTTGTACTGTTAGATACTAGCAGATAAACAAGTTGTTAGATAGTTCTCGCTTTCGATAGATTTACAACTGATAAAAGCAGACAAACAAGTTGCAAATGGGTCTCGCTTTCGATAGATTTAGAACAGTTTCTTGTACTAAATACAGATTTTTAGACCACTTGCTACTTTTTCATACTATATCTAAATTGCTATACAGATCGCAGCTTAACAGTTAGAGCACATATTAAAACGATACAGCTGACTGCGCTACATATATTACTTTCAGTAAGAATACGAAGTTCTATCAAATTAAGGAAACTCAACTCTTAAACTGACAAACTTGTCTGAGAGAGACTTGAAACAGAGCGCTACACACACTTCTTACTCCAGCATATTATTAGAAGCAGCTAATGGCATTTGCAGCGTTACATATTTAGTGACATTACTAAAATACTCATTGCAAAAGATTGAAAGGAGCAGAAGAATGGGTATCGAGCTGAAGCGAAAGCGAGTTCGCCAGGAACCTTGTCTATTTGCTCACTTCTCCCCAATCGCTTGTTTGTTGCCTGGCTTTCTTATGTCCTGTGTGTGTCCCTTTATGCAAGATATTATATCACACTGCAGACCACGCCACGCCACGCCATGCCATACCGGGCCATACCAGACCAGACCAAACCAAACCAGACCAGACCATGGCCATGTTCTGTCCTTTGCTGTGTCCTTTCTGTGTTTGCGTTTGCGTTGTGCCTCCCGAAGCTTACCTTTGGCTCCCTTAAAACGGATGAAGCCACAAAATGGTCATGTTTGCCATTGTCCGCTCAGGAGCAGAGTGTGTTCCCAATCCCAATGACGGGTGGAGGCGGCACCATCGTCGACGTCGTCGTCGTCGTCGTCATCGTCATCGTCGTCATCGTTGTCGTCCAACGGGTCGACATTGTTGCTGTTGTAAATTTAACCGCTTCGGGACACACTGCGTTGTTGTTTAACAGCAATAACAACTTTTGGTTTGTTTCCTTACATTTTTAATTGGGTCCTTTGTGGTTGGCCTGGCCGTGATGAGAATAGCTTTGCCTAACTAATTTCTATTGCTGCTTATTGGCTATGTTAACATGTTTCACCAACTTGTTTTTATGCAAAAGGGTTTCTCTCTTTCCTCTTTCCTTTATCCCACTCCCCCCCTACTCTCCACTCTCCTGCCCCATGTCACTCTCCCTTCCACTCTGTCGATGTCCAACGCCCTCGCTCGGAGTTTTAATATGCATATTGGGACACGGATCTGGCCACCAAAGTACCTTCTGGGTTAATAAAAATATATGTGGTTTGTTTGATGCTGCAGTCAGTCTTCATTTTGTTGTTCTTCCATTTCACTCAGCTTAACATTTTAAATCTCATTCAATATACAAACTTTAAAGCTCGTTTATCCCATTATTCATTGAATTCATTCAACGACTGCACTATGCGTCAGATCAGAGAGTAAGTGGAGAATAATGTTCTTCTCTTAACATGCAATTAAAAATTATAACTTTTTTTAAATATTCAACATTTCAGAATTGAATTAATTAAGAGCTCAAGAGCTTAAAGGACCAATTCAATTCAAAAGTTGATTAAAAACCTCTTTCTTCCTTTGAAACGTTAAAACTTCAAATTACGTGAATTTAAAGCTTTCAAAAAATTGTCTAAGTTAATAAAATTTGGCTTAAAATTAATTTACAGTTCAAACAATAATTATATTGCTATTTTCCATTGAAGTTGGTCAACTTTTGATAGCGTTAACGAGAGTTGAAAGTTAACTGGGCAGCTGCAATAGATCAGTTACAGCTTGTCTGGCTAACGACAAACATTAATCAATAGCTAACCTGTACAGTGGGTGCTGACTAAATGCACAAAATGCCAACTCATTGGGCTAATTAAAAACGCTCGAATCGAATTTAATTGATCAGCTAGATCGCTAGATCGCCAGATCGCCAGCTCAGCCTGAAGACATTACAATCATTACAGTTGCGGCGCCAAAATTTCACGGTTCATTTTGATGGATCTGATGGATACGTCAGGGAGCGTTGGATTGCGGGAAAATATGCTTAGTATGCAATGGGAAGATGATCGAGATCCCATTTCAAAACTCTTTCATGAATGATTTGGCACTTTCCTTTAGCTTGTTGTTTTTTGTTTCTTTCGGTGATTAATAATATATTTTTGATTAAACAAAATCCGTCAAGAAATTCGTTGGATCGCTGTGTTGCGAAGAAGATTGTTGGCGCCGTCTACGGCTTTTTTTTAATATTATGTTGAATTATCTTGTTAGCGAACAGATTTGTTAACAATTTTCATAGTTTACAAGTTAGACGATTACAATGATTGGCAGTATTACACTCAGGCTGCGCTCTTGATGAGAGAACATTTACTTTGCTTAACTTTAATGCTTAAAACAAATAAAAGAATCTCAGCGCATTACTATTTTTTGGGTTAATGATAAAGTGGCTTTGTGGTACAGCAAATAGAGTTTATCAAAAGAATTTGCTGGCTCGCAAAAATTGGAAAACTTTCCAAGTTATGCAAAGTAAACTATGAACAAATACTCTTATCTTGTTCATTTAGAACTCGCACTGATTTGAGAACCATTTGGATGGAATATTTGATGCATGTAATTGGGCAACATTAATCCGGAAACATGAAAAACGTGAGAAACGCAAGATAAACAGAGGCTGGAATACGTTTCCATATATGTGCCTAGGCAACATACAACATATAACATACTTGGATAGCGTACAAATATGTGTATCTCTTCTCTTCTCTCTTCACAAATAGCCACTTAAGTCTTTGCCTTAGTGTTTTAGTGAGTTTTTATAGCGCTTGACGTGCAGTTGACAATCTGATGCGCCTGTCGACGCGACTGAGTATTATGGATGTTTGTGCCGGGTAAAGATACACACACTTCTAGTCGTCGCGACGTTCTTCTCGCATGATTTATGCTTTCGTCTACATATATCCATTCTATGCATCTAAACCCGAATTCTTTGATTGACAGCTCTGAGTGGATGACAGTTGTTTGACAATTCAACCCAATTGTAATTGCCGGCATCTTTAGCTCGGAAACATTTCCTTGCAAGCGATTTTCTTGTAACGCTTGACAAATTTCCACATGTTCTCGCCTTTTATTGCTAGACATTTGTGTTGTTATAGTAATAGCAGATACATTACTCATACATACTCCAATCGATAGTTTGTAGTCTTATAAATTCTAAGAATATCCGAAATATGCTACGAGACAAACTACTCAACTAATTAGTCAAACTATATATTAATTAACAGAATCACAGGAGAAGTTACAACTATTGTAAGTGCAAATATATTAATGAGAAGCACACTTGTTAACATGATTAAGCCAAAGAGAACTCCATTTACAATAAGAAATCATAGAGTTTGGTAACTCCATTTCAATTCCTGTTCAGCTTTTGTTTCCTTCTCATATGAGACTGAATTACAGAATATATATATATATCTGAATCTCAATGTACACAAGCATAAGTTGAGCAGACGACAATTGGGTCAAAAGTTAGACTTTTGCGGGTGTCATTTGAATGGATCTTACAGTTTTATGTCTCCGAATAAATTGAATGGATTTACTTCTTTCGAATGTGCTGGTGGCAAGACTCTGAACTCTGGTCGCTAAGCAAACCAGCAGTTCCACTTGAACAACATGCGAGCGTAGGGGTTAAACCCATAACTGACATCAGACCCTCATTCGGACATTGGTTGCGCACTAGTTTAAAGAAATCGACTATTTCAAATGAGATCTTTAAGCTGTACAGTCACAAAGTATAATGAAATGTTCAGCTGCAAATTAGTAAGTATTTCAACACAAAGAATGTACATATTTTTAAGCAAAATGTTTAAGCTGTTTGTACAGAAATAGTTGATATTCTCCGACAAAAAGTGCTGACAGATTCTCAATACAAAACGTTTCCCACAGGAAATGCAGCATAGTTTGAGTTACACATGGAAAACTTGGATCGGCTGGGCAAGCAGCAAACGATGCGAGACCGTTTGCTTTGGAGCAAAGACAATATAAGCAAATACACCCGCATTTTATGATGGGAGTCAATCTCAACCGGTTTGGCAAGCATGCAAAGGAGAAAACTTACCTTCTCTGGTTTCTTTTTGGCCGGTGGTGATATTATTTTAGCCTCTTCTTCGGATGCCATCCGGTTGAACTTGCGTGTAGCTTCTTTGACGCTGATGGGATTGTCAGCAACGTCTGTCTCTGGGCCGGAGGCCTTCTCTGTGGCAGAGCTATCTGTAGAAGCGCCCGAGGAAAAGGAAAATCGTGGAATGTTCTCCTTGTTAGCGGTCTCGTCTACAGAATTGGCACGGGATATGGACTTGGCACTGGATTCAGTGTTGCTGGTTTCGTTGTTCTTGGGAACATCTGCTTCTGCAGAAGGTTGGAGTTCCAGACGTGCTGGATCAATGCGTTGCATGGCTTCTGTGAACTCGTTGACGCACTCGCGATAACTTTCCACATGATCCTGATGCACAGCAAGACCTGTGTTGGCTATTGGTGCTGCCAATGGAGATTGTTGCACCTCTGGCGGTGCTTTGTATGGCGGTGGTTGCCTGAGAGGCGAGACGACACTCTCCGATACAGACCCAATTGAAGCAGCTCCCGGGCTGGAAGGCACCGAGGCATTGCCAGCTGCTTCCACGGCACGTTCCACAACTTCCTCGGATGGACACTCATTAATATACTTTTTACGCAGTATTAAATACTTTTGATTATTTTCGTTTTTAATCGTTGACAATAGCGTTACATATGTTTTGAATCGCTTTCGTGCCTCTGCTTCATCTGTAAAGGTATCCCATTTAAATAAGTTAGCATAGCATTGTGACATCAACAGGTAGTTATTAACTTCTTTGTACAAACATACAATCATCAGTATTTCTGAACTCTGACTCACTTTGTGTGTGTGTTAAATATTTCTTAAAGTGCTTGACAAGAGCGTGGTTTGTCACCTTCCCGTCATTCTGCAGCATGTAATTGCGTATATCCACAATCGATAGCTGTTTTGTATTATTTATTGCACTCATTTTTACACAATTCACCGCTTATTGTTAACAAATTAATAACAAACACTTTATTTCGCACGAAACCCAAACAAATACACCGTCGCCAGGGCTACTAAGCAATACGCGTCAGCTGGTCTACAGCGTACAATACGAGTGTCTGCCCTGGCGCCTTGTGGAAAAAAGCTGGCTGCTATACATTGTATGATGAGTTTTAATACAAATATTTTGAGCGGTTTCAGAATGTTTTTTATATAAATTCATAATATTGTATTTTATTTGTAATAAATAAATATTAGCTTTATATTTTTTGCTTTATTATGTATTTAAATAAATATATTTTTCTGCAGCTTGTATATTTATGCGCATATCTTTGAATACAATTGGGTATCATGGTTCAATACAAATATATACATATGCACATACATATAGATATACATATATATATATATAAATATTATATATATGTATGTAAATATATGCATAGTTATTAATTAAGATTTTTGAACTTCCAATATATTATGATACATTTTTGTAACTTTATCATAACATAAACAGTTCGTCGGATTCATTTCTATTGCAAAAGTGTTGATGTTTTACTGCTCTCTTGAGGCAAGTAAAAATAAATTATTTTCCTCTGACAAAGACATACAAATTGCCAAAATTTAGCAGTTTGACCGCAACCGATATGGACAAGGATACTGTCGCAATCAGGCGATGAGATTAAGCATCCGAACGCTTTGTTTTGTGGGTGGAAAGTTAAATCTGTGAGTGGTGAGCGGTAATGGTAAATCACATTGTACAACGAGTACCATATGAGAGAAAAGTGTTAATTTCAATTTCGATTTGGCAAATGCGATTGCCAAGGAAATTGCCGAAAGGCCGTCATTTATCATCTGCACATGCGAGCAGTAGATTCTTGCCTGACAGGCAACAGTCACAGTCAGGAGCTTAAGCTCCGTTCACGTTTGTTTCGGCCTGTTGTAGATGTTGTCTGGGCCCAATGTCTCTGGCTCTGACGACGTCGATGAGAACGGCAATACGACATTGGCTTATGTGGTTACACAGATTGGGATTGTATCTTTCACTTACATTTCAAGTTTCAAATGTCAAATTGTTTTGTTGTCTGACTGCGCCCACCCAATGTCCCTCTAACCATGCCTACATTCACTCCCAGACTCAAACCCAGTGCCAGTCTCAGGCTCAGGCTCAGGCTCAGTCGACAGACGACAAACGACAGACGCCAGGCGAGTTTACATTTGCATTTTGCAATTACCAACTGTATAATTTTCTATTAAGTCAAACACAGAATATTTGAATATGTATTGCTTTCTTAGTTTTATTGCTAAAGTACAGTTAAATTTCCACTTAATTTTGCTTAATATATTATAATATAAATGCACATTAAATATAACTGCTCAATTATGCAATTTGTATGCAAAAAAATTGTAGTTTCTATATTTTAAAATACTAATTTGTTTGCACTAAAGTTAGTCGCTGCTTATGTTTTTCATTTCAGCTATTTCAGCTACATTACAGTTCTTAAATTTTTCTTCTAAAATTAATTAACAATTTATTAAAGGTTTTAAACACACTGCAAGGTCTAAGAATTAAATATATTAAAGCCATGTATAAAAAGAACTAAACAAATGTGGAAATAAAGGTATCAATAAGAAAAAACGGAATATTTTTAATAAACCTCAAATATTCTTATATTTTGATTTAATTTCACATTTAGAATAGCTTTATTTTTCATGACAAAGGAAATGCGTTTTTGATTTACATTTTCTGATGTTAATGAAATATAATATAAGACTCTTAAAAAATTATTACAATGTCTGAAACCTATAAACTTTGAAATAACTATTATTAAACTTTAATGTTTTCAAAGCTGAAAACAGATCATTTCAAATGAAAATTGAACTTTAATCTAGAAAACAAGTAAGTTGATCTGCTGTCCTGCAGATGTTTAATTGAATTAGTTTTGGAATTTATATATGACAATTTGTTAGAGAATGTTGTATTTATTATTATTTTAGTTAATAATTTTCTATTGTTCTATTCCTTTATCTACGTTGTGAAAGTAATTTATAAACTATAAAGATTTCAAATTGAAAATGAATAGAGGTTAAATAAAAAAAGGAAACTCTGTTAGCTTAAAGACTTTGATATATAGAGATGAAATACAAACGTGGGAAAAACTATAAAGTTTCCAGTAAAACTAACTTGTGGAAATTATAGTTAGTATTACTTATATATGGAGCATCGAGAGCATTCAAAGAAAGAGTATCTACAGTTTACAGTTCGCATTTTCAACTAAGCGATAAATATTTTATATAAGGTAAGCAACTATAATGTTGTGAAGTTGAGAAATATAAATATAATACACATTTTGTAAGCCTTAATGTTCACACTCGAATGTGTGTGTAGTGTGTAGTCGTATTTGTGTTGCCAAAGTGTTAGCTGTTGCACGTTAGTTGGCATTCATTTGTAGCATGATTGAGCAATTGTCGCCGATTGTTGCAAGAAGTGGCGCCTGATAAGCGCCACAAATTAAATGAAATATATTTTATAAAGCAACACAGCGAGGCGTTCTCTCTGTGCGCCAAATGCCACGACTCACAGAGAATGTAAACGTTGGCTGGCTGGCTGGCCAATTCGATGGAGACAACTGCAACTGCCACGATGCCACCAACTGGCGAGGGCGAGCAATGGAATCCGTCGTGAAGCTCCTGTCTCCGCTCCAGTCAGCAGTCTGCAGTCTGCAGTCACCAGTCTCCTGTCACCCCACCATCCTCCCTGGGCTTAGGCTCATGGTCTGTCTCTGCCTTGGCCTTCGTCGATTGTCGTTTGGCGTCTATTCCGACTGCTGACAACAAGAGCTCCGATCGTCGGATAGCTGGAACGTTTGTCTTGTTATGGCGGGGCTGCTGAAGTATAATTGGCAATTGGGAATGGGCTTATTCAATTTTATGACTCTTTTTTTTTGCTTTTGCTGTTGTTGCTGTTGCTGGTTTTCTTCTTTCTAACTGACTTGCGTCTAGGTCTATCTATTTCAGTCACATCGAAGTCGTGGCTGTTGTTCGAATGTTTCCTCTTTTCTTTCCCACTTGAGACCTTCTTTTTTTTGGCTTTTTTTCGTTTAGTTTTTCTGTCGTTTTCCAAACGGATCCCTCGTTGACCCCCGGCGAGTGGCGCCTAAAGTTACATGCGAGCTTATCGACATTGCATTTCCCGATCCCGTCCAGCTGTCACAAGCTTAGGGTTTCTCCCAAATCGTTGCCGAGATTTATTATTATTATTATTATTATTATTATTGCCCTGAGCCTGATCAAGAAAGTCAAACGGTTTTGGCCAAAGTGTCGGCTGAGAGTTGTTTTCATGAACTCTGGTGCAACAGCTGTCTGGCTTTCCACACAGCACTTGGGGTTGACATAGTCCTTTAAGTACTCCCTGCCATCATTATCGAACCATTACCAAATGAGCAGTGCGCATTATAAATGAGCACATAAAACATAAACGTTGTCGTTGCGTTTGCTGAGCTCAAGAGCCGATTATTGCAATTTAACACCCCCGCTACCAAACTGTCCCCTTCCCTTCTCTAGGTATCAGAGCGGGAGTCTCACACATCAAATGTCCAACGTCATATGTTGCTATTTCCGTTGCCTGCCTCACATCCTTAGCAGCCCGGGAATTCGTTCAGATGCCAGGGTACGACGGCTGCGGTCAAATGCGTTAACTCTCCCCGGGATTTCGGCTCGTTTCGCTCGGCTTAGCCTCAGCTCCCAAGTGGGATTATGTCACTTTCCTCATCTGACATTTGCATTTTGATTGACAAACTCATTTGGCAATTCTGAACTGAACTCTCGTCCTGCTTCCGTTGGATGGCATTGTTTGTTAAGCGCTCAGCAGGATTTCCCAATTACACCTATATTCGAGTGCAAAGAGCAAACAAATACGTTAACATTTAATGTATGTGCACTTGCAATTGTTTAGCGCAATGTGTTTGGGCTTGAAGTGGATGACAACACCATCAAGCTATTGATTTCTTAATTGAGAAATCTCTCATTCCGATTTATTTCAATTATTCAGAATGAATGAATGGCAGGTTACTCTAGTTAGACTGTCAAGAATGTGAATAGGAATATTTATAAGGGAACTTGTCGAAGTTCAACTCGTTTATAAATAATAAATAACCGCAATCGAAAAATAGTGTCAGTAGCAATAGAAAGATGACACTCTGTTCATCTATAAAATGTGTTTAAAATGTATCCAATTTATCTAGAACTTTCCTTTTTTTCTTTTACTTTTTAATGCAAAAAAAGGGAGAACATTTATGTGAATGGATCCGATCTTTCAGACACTAAAATTACATTTTTATTCCTGCTCTTTTAGTTAGTAATTTTGTATCTACGTGGTTGTGAGAACTATGATCCTGTCTACTGCAGAACTGTGCCATTTTGTTCAAAATAAGTTCCAATAAACAGGTCACTCAACTGAACGACTGAACTTGTCCAGGCAGTTAGTCAATAGACTGTTCAGTAGTTCGTAGTTCACGTGGCTTAGTTCTTATCTAAGCATCACAGGTAAACTGTAAATCAGAAAGAGATAGCAAACATATATACTAGCGATGGAAAGTCTTGCATGTTAGTGATGGACAATCAGTCGCAAGGCTAAAGAGTTGGCAACGTGACATTATACTGAGAGCTCTACTTTAATTGATTTAATCTTCAACTCAGTAAAAACAATAACAATTCAAGAAACTGTTTTCTACTCTGCTTATTTAAAATAAATTCATGCTTTACTTTTGAAAATTAAAGTCTATAAATCGATACTCAATCAGATTGTTGGCATGAAATGTATATAATTTTCATAGATAACTGTTAAAGCACTCGCAGCGCTTTATAAACATTTTAAATGTTATAATGGAAATCAATTATGTAACAGTGCCGACGATGCTTCCATTTGACAATTTTTATGTTTTGTGACATCCATTAAAGTCGTGCCCGCTGACAATGACAACAGCAACAACAACAACAACGACAACAACAACAACGAGTACAACAAGAAGTACGACAAAAACAACTGCAGCCAATGCCAAAAACAATGCTCATATAGTGCGTGTCCCGTCCCCTATTGTTAACGTTCCCCTTACCCATAGTTCTCTCTGTTGCTCTCCCTTTCGTACTACCTCTGCCACTCTCCTGCTGTCGCTCTCGTCCCTCGTCTTCATCATCGACGTTGTCCTGGGCTCTCAGGCTGGCAGTCCGTGTCAGCAGCGAGTGTTGTGACAGTTTTGCAGGCGAATAATAAAAATAAAAATAAAAATAATTCATTTTTCATGGTGGTGCTACGTTTTAATTCTTTTTTTTTCTGCTTCTTATTTGGGTTTGGGTTTGAGTTTGATTTTCGGTTACGTCTATGGAATCATTGGCGTTGCCATTTGCCGGCAATTTTGAAATTGATATATGCATAAACCGCAGTGACAGATGTTGCAATTAAAACGGCATAAAATGCCGCGTCCCTCAGCCCTCAGCCCTCAGCCCTTGGCTAATGGCTGAGAGGGCCAGAACGAGTGCAGGACTCCGAATTGGGCTGAGGTTGAGGTTGAGGACTCACCCCGTGAGCATCTGCATGACATTTATGCGAGTGGCGCGAAAAGTGAACGCTGTCAGCGTGACGGTCGGACAGCTCAATTGTCAAAATAGGTTTAAGTGGCAGCAACTGATTTGTAAGTGAAGTTCGAATGAACGAACACTCACAACTCTCTCTAGAAGATGTCCATTGAGTTGTTGGAGTCGCTGTTGGCCTGGCCCTGGCTATGACTCTGGCTTTGGCACTGGCTCTGGCTCTGGGTCTGGCCCTGGCTCAGAGGGTGGTCAAATGTGGCGACCGCAAATGGAAACGCCCCATGTGGTTGTGGCACTCGCAATCGCACTCACATTTGTTGCCGTTGATGTTGTTGTTGTTGTTGTTGTCGTATCGTCATGCTGACCCATTGATTGATTGCATTTGACTCAGCGCCTGTCCAACGATTGCAGAAAAAATGGGTAAGAATGCTAAAGTCGAGTGTGCTCGATGGTCAGATACTCAGTAACCTTTGTAAAAACTATTAATAGAAACATATAAATAAGAAATAATTTATAGAATAAAACAATTAACGCAAAAATCGAAGATGCTTGATTATAATTTGATTATTTAAACTTTGTAATATACCACAATGATTACAAATTATGAAAAAAATATAATAATATTCATTATTTATGGTATACTAGAATGAAGTTAAAGATTTAAGATTTGAGATTTAATAAATGATAAAAACACTTGTCAAATGCCTTGATTTCCATATCCAATTTTAATCATTAAAATAATTACATAGATATGTAAATTAATCAATGAAATATTCCGATTACTTTCATATTTATCGATGACTAATCTGTTGATACTGTTCAATTATATACATATATACTTTAGCGAGTGAAAGAAGACTCCTGCTGCCTGTTACATACGTTGCCATTAACTTATAACACTCATTTAACCATTTGCTGCTGAGCAGAAAAACGCAGCTCGTAAAACGCGCAAACAGAGCAAATATTGCACTTAACACCCGGAGGGACACTTCGAGTCTTTCTCACTCTCACACTTACCCTCACACTCGTTCTCTCTCTATCTCTCTTTCTCTCTGTGTCTCTCCCATTCTTTTCGCGACTTTCTTTGCCCTCCCTCCGCTCTCTTTAAACACGTTGATGCTTCGGTCATTTGTTGCTTAAAGTCAACAAACACGTTGTTGCTCCTGCTCCTGCTCCTTTTCCTGGTCCTGTTCCTGCTGCTGCTACTGCTCCCTTTCCTCGTCCTGTTCTCGTTTTCATCTGTATGGCTCATGGGTGTTGCCTGTCCTCATATATCTTGTGCTGTGGCAAGGACACGCCCAAACCTTATGGCACAATTCCATCATGTAAGGCACACTTTTTCCACTTTTATAGGTTAATTCGCTTTTATTACATTATCATAAAAAGTAAACAGCAACGAAAGCAACACACACACACACACACATAATAAGTTTGGCAACAAGGTTTCAGCGTCACCTCAACGGTCCAACCGTGGACCTCCAAACACTCTCATGGTTCCCGCTGTATATAATATTAGTTCTCGACGTGTCACGCTATAAAAAGCAGCTCGTAAAATTACACAGATTCCCGTATATCTTACAGAATATCACACACACATATCTAAGTGCAACATATTTCAAATTTTATAGAAAACTATAAGACTATCGAACACTTTTCAAATTTTGTTCTATTCTTATTGATAGATAATAATATAACCTATAGTTAGAACCTGCAAATCTGTACAGACAATCTAGACATTCTGTTATAAATTATATACAATTTCTGTTTAAATTTTAAGTATTGATTATTACTACACAGTTTGATTGATTATTATTACACAATTAAGGAAAAGTAGCTCGCAACGATATTATGCATCTGCATAATGTTTATTTAAATTAAATAATATATTTTTGATATTTTCACTATAAATTATTCTCAGACTCTCTACACAAACAGTAATTGAAAATAATAATAAATTAATTACAATAATAAATTTAATGCAAAGTCTTTTAAAAATTCTTTTAAAACATATCTTAATAATATTTTATAAATTTCTTTCGAGTATATAAAGGTTATATTTAACTTTATAAATAAATAAAGCTTTATAAATAAATAAACTACTGAATTCTTGCGACCAAATGTTTTTTTCTCTTAAGTAAATAATACTAGATACTATTAAGTTTTGATTATAATTTAATAGTAAGTAAAAGAGATACAGAGATAGTAATTAGAATTAATGTATGTGTATTAAAAGAGTACAAAATATTAGTAAAGAACCAGAAACATGTAGAATCGTACAAAAGAATAAGACTGAGAATGGCAGAATAAAAAGATTCTCTAATAATACCTAAGATTCTAAAGCGAAGAAGTGTTTAGAAAAGAATAAAGGAATGTATTTAGATATTAATTGCTGCAATCTTATTTTAGAAGTTAAAAAACTAGAAAACCGAAATAATTTCCCCTATGAGACATAATATTATTTAGCTTTTTTATATTTTCATTTCATCAGAATATGATTTATCTTTCAGAAAGAGACATTAATTTATTCTTTATAGAAATAATAATTAAGCATTGCGACATATTGAATTATGTCTATGGAAAATATAATATATATTTCTTTAAGCAAAAAGAAATGTGATGAAATGTTCCCAGATATTTTTTGTTCGTCAGTATTTCTCTAATGCTATCATCGTTTATCGTTGGAATATAGGCCAAGTTATTGTTTTGTTGCTGTGTTTGTTGTTGTATGTAACGAGTATTTCCATGTTGTTACGATCGTTTTGTGTTGAGTTGAATTCGGAATAAAGTCGGTCGGCTGAAAAGTAAACAAACATGCGACTAACCAAACAAAACAAATGGGCGTTACCAATATCAAACACTACCCCTGCCCGGGAAGCGTGAAAATAAGAAGTAATTAATGGTCGTATTTCCATTTCGTTTTTGCTTTCTTTTGTTTGGCTCAAATGGCATTATGGTACTCTTGTACTAATAAAAGTCGCACCTGTCAATGCAGACAATAGGGCGAGACGGCGAGAAAGGAGAAACGAAGGAAGCAATGAAGAACAGAAGTAACAACGTCACACGAATCGAACGAGGTCTTCTGATTGGTGCTAAGCTCGAGTGTTTCCAGGCAGCCGTCTGTTGTTTCTGTTTTCTCCTTGCTTAGGCGGAGAACCGTCACAGAGAGAGCGCATATGTGTGCGTTGGAAAGACACACCACCACCAGTAGCGCGATTACGTTTCAGAGGGCGTTGCCATCACCAGCACTTCCAGCGTAAGTCAGTGGGAGCACTTCCATTCTAGTTGGAGTGTGCAACTGTGCGAGCTGTAGCGTTGTCTCGCTCACGCCCTGCACATCGAGTGCAACGGAATGCGTGTGTTGGTGAGGCCAGAGCAACGGCATTCGTATTAGCTCTCGTGCCGGTTGTGAGTAACCATCCGCAACCAGTTCGTGTTCGAACGTACATAGGTGAACATCTGGAGCGCGCTACCGTCGTCCGTCGCCGTCGCCGACGTTTCGTTTGCGTTTGCGTGTGCATCTCTGTAAATCTGTATTTGTATCTGCTGTATCTGTATCTGTAGCTGTAGCTGTAGCTGTATCTGCATCTGTATATGTATATGTATTTGTATCTGTCTGTGTGGCGATAAGCGTTGCAATTGTTATGGTTATGTTTATGTCGGTATTGTTGTCGTCAGTCGCTGCTACGCTCAATAATCCCAATGTTGATTCTGGTTTGTCGGTCGGTCGGTGATTGTGAACTGAGCTCGTGTTTAGAATTTTGTTTACGCGTGTTCCCCAACGGTGAAATTGTCACATAGGACAACCCCAAGTTACGAGTATTTCAATTCAATTCGATTCGATTCGATTCGTTTCGAATTCGAGTGTTTAACAACCGTTTGGGCATAAACTTAAAGAGCTTGCTACCATTAAAACAGCCTTCTCTGCATGGATTTTTGCTGCTACATTGCAATAAATATTTAATTAATTTACAAATCGAAGACAAACCAGTTAAATACAACTGTTAAAAAACGTTAGCTTGAGTAACTCTGGCAATGGCCGCATATACACAATTTGGATATGGCGGTTTCCCGTCGGCAGCACAGGTAGGTCAAACAAAATATTTAATTACATTTTGCGTAATTAGAATACGAGTCAAATCTTTGTTAATATACTCTGTTTTGGACTAATTCTGATTAAGTATTTGTAAGCTATGCTTATTGTTCTATATAAATAAAAATGATTCAATTTTGTGTATAAACAGAGACAAGGATTATTCTCTTAGCTTGTCAAATCAAACGATCTAAGCATGTCAGTTTGTTAAATATGTTACAGGTAGAATCAGGTATTTTTGACTTTATCTTGATCAGAATCGTCAGGAGTTTTATCCCCAAACGACAGACATTTTGCATATAAAAATCTTCAATAAAAATCTTGATAATAGATGCAGAATATCTTCTGCGAGCAGAAGCAGCACTGGAAGTATTTGGAAAAGCAGTGTGAGGTGTCTTTATAAATAGCACTGCTTGCAACGTGATTGCTTATGAGCAAGCAGTGCACTCTACTCTGCAGTCATTGCAATTTGCCGACACAATGAAATCATCAACATTACTTAACCTTTTCCCCATAACAGCCCATGCCCAAGTAAAGATACGTTTTCATAAAGTATCTAGATGTTCGCCATTGTGAAATGTTTGCACAGATCTCTCGTATAACTAATTGGAATCAACAGAGATAACAAGAAATGTATAAAAGCGGCAGAAGATGCTGACAGAGTTGGCGAGAATTGGAGGAGTCGATGCAGGCGCATTCGCTGAGCATGCGAAACTGTTGAAAAATCAATAAAATTCAATTGCAACGATCGTAAATCATAAAATTATAACCGTAAAGTGACAGCTCAGAGCAAGCTCTGGGAATGCGAGTTGCGCATGCGCTCACGAGCTACGTGAGCAGGCGATCAATGAAAGAGGAACCAAAGAAGCGAGCAACGGAGGAGCAGAGAGCTCAGATGCTGCCACACCGATAGTGAAATCAGTGGCGGCTACTGGAGGACGGACCAACATCAGCGACCCAAGCAGCAGTCGAGGCCGACCGTTGAAGTCAGAGCAAAAATGTAGAACTCGGCGACAAGCTGCCCAACCTGATGTGATCTACTTTACATTGCACAGCATTCCCGTTCCCATTGCGCCTACAGACTCGTGGCTACTGTAGCTCATGTGGCGCTTGCAGTTCCACTATCAACTTGGTTATCTGCCCGCAGTCGCAGCGGAAGTGAAGGAGGCGGAGGCGGAGGCTGAATAGGAGTGGAGAGAAGAGGAGAGGAGAAGAGGAAAAGGTAGAGGTAGAGGTAGAGAGAGAGAGAGAGAGGGAGCAGGGCAACCTTTGCTGGTTTTTTGCACTGGCCTCGCTTCTTGGCGCAACGCAGATGCAAGTCGAGATTAGATCAATGTGCTCTGCGCTTTTGCGATTCAAAGAAATTGGTAGTGCACACATGGCCAGCAAGGCCGCAGCGATCTTATCAGGCCTTCGTCTGCCTTGTACGCTGTCCTTCCAGCCACAGCCCAGCCCAGTCTGAGTCCCAGTCCAAGTCCAAGTCCAAGTCATGTCCATGGTTTCACATGGCCATGCTGGCGCTTCCTTCGACTGTGACTTCTACTTCGACTTCGACTTCGACTGCGACTGCAGCTTCCTTTCTACTGTGAGTGCATTCATGAATAATGCATTTGTGCACGGTGCCGCCGGAATCTGCCATTCGCATAGAACTCCCTATATGGTGTCGCCTATCAGATCACTTGTCATAATTCTCATATTGTGTGAGAGAGGTCTTGACGGGGCCTCCATGGGAACGCCAAGTGGATTGGCTGAGGTCCTTTATTGTCTCTCGCTTCTTTCCCCCCATCTCCCTTTCCCACTGTTTTTTATGTCTGCATACATATATATTTATTTTTCACTAATTAAAAAAAGCGCGACACGCAAAAAAAATATTGAATCAATCATTTGTTGGAAATTTGATAAATGGTTGACGTGTCGCGGCCTCGAAATTCTTATTCTTATTCTGTTTTCCTGAGTCATCATCATTGAAGAAATTTACTTTTCGAGTTCGATCTTTATTTTCTTGATTTATTAAAGATCATTTATTATTTATTTTCAATGTATTTAATTTTAATTATTACAAATTGATACAAAAATTTAATTTAAAATAGAATATTTGATATATACAATTGATAAAACCAATTTAATTTGAAAGAAAAAAATAAATTTAAATATATTTAAAAGTATAAAATTGATTAGAAAACAATGATAAATATAATATTTAAAATTGCCTAAAAATTACATTATTTATTTAATAAATACAATATAATAAATAAATGCAATTTAAATATTAATTTATTCTTTCAAAATAATATAAAACTAGTTTTTATAATAGCTAAAAATGAAAACTCTCTCTCTTTTTCTTTTTAAAGTACCGTTAAATTAAAATGAATATATGAATGAGTACTCATTACTCAGAAAATTAAATCATTTTATTAATTTTATTTATGTAAAATAATTCAATTTATCAGAGCAAATTAAAAATATAAAAATGTTGAAAATAGTATACTTTAATTTTCAGTTTTCTTTTTATTTAAATTTAATTAAATTAATTACATATTTGAATAGCTGAAAAAAAGAACTCTGAGTTGAATACTCGACAAAGTCTGCTGCAATCCCCATTAAATCCTGTTCGATTATAATGAATACTTAGTGAGTATACTCACCTAATTCTTCAATGAAAAATTATAAAGCTCAGAGTCTATTATGATATCAAATGAGTCATCATCATTGAAGATATGAAAATCATCTATTATGTTCACTTTCAAGATCGATCTCACTACTCTTTCGCAAGGCTATTTGAGCTGGCGTTTTGGGTAGAGTGAATACTTACTGAGTGTATTCAGTGGAGTATCTACGATGTTTTTGTGCAGAAATTAAGAAACATGCGGTCAGACATCGTGTCTTGGGTGCAGCTTCAATCGACAGATTATGTTAATGATTCGAGATAATTATGAGTTTGTGGCAGAGTTTGAACTACGCCAAGTTTAAGGACTCCAGATAGCAGACGCTATCAGAGGCAGACGGGAGCTGTAACCTGTATAGGAAAAATTGTTGCACGAGGCGTGTAGATATGACCTCTGGGGCACGACGGCATTCGATCAATTTGTAGCTGTCCATCAGCAAAAGTCTTCAACTTAATTATAGGTTCACCGATATTTTCGCGAAAAGGCAACCGAGGCAGCACTCTGAAATTAAAGCGGACAGACAGACGATCAGACAGACAGACAGACGGACGGACGGACGAATCGGACGGATCGGACGGACGGACTCGTTTCGCAGATTGTCCCGCGGCAATTTTCAGAAGCCTTCGATTGCATGTTCCTCAGCTGGACGAATCGCAATCGCAAAAGATGCTTGAGCGACCTGCAAGCGTTGCCTGCCACACCCTCATTTGATTTCAGGCATCTTGCAACAACGTCTCGAGGCCTAGTTGCAACTGGGCCGCGGACGGCGAGACTGAGACTGAGACTGAGCATGGGACGTGCTCTTGCCGCATTTTGCATATTAATTGACGTGCTCGCAAGGCAACGCAATGTGGCGCATGCTATTGGCAAGAACCCTGCAAGATGGAGGACATCAATGGAATTTCACTTCAGCTTCAGCTGTAACTTCCTCCTCCTCCTCCTCTTTGTCGTCGTCGTCTTCGCTTTCGTCTTGTACTCCTGCTACTGCTGCACTTTAAATCGATTTTGTTGGGGGTAATTGATGTAGCCGACGACGATGACGATGACGATGACGACAACGACGACGACGTTACAGCAATTCGTCAACGGGGAGCCATCGATGTTGAAAATATGGCGGAGCGATTAATCGGTTGCAGGATTATGGGGACAAGCGGCTTCTGTACTCCATTCAAGCCGCAGGCGATGATTGTGTGTTAACACCATATTCGCTTACATGTTATCGTACCATCGTGTAATGGGCACTCTGGCATTTTTGCCAATACCCTCCAATCCACACAAAATGGGGTGTAATAGGCTTGTGAGTTGCAGCAAATCTGAGCGTTTATAAGTGTTAGATATGGACAGTTTTGTATGCAGCTTTCTATGTACGCTACACATTCTACTCTTCTCTCGACTGCTCTCTCAAGTGATCTCAATTAGAAAAGTTATTCAAAGGAAAGTAGCTGCAGGGTATCTCAAAGTCAATCACTCTTAAGTATACTTTATTACTTGTTTATATTAAACTTGCTAGCACTCATGCCTTGACTGAGAGCAGGAGTAATGGCCACTTTTCCATCCAGAGTTGTGGATGCTTCTCTACACGACGTCGACGATCCTTAAACTCATATCAATATTTATGAACTTTGACGATGGATCAGCTTCATTCACATAGCGCCAGTTGCTCAAGTGTTCTAAGAACACTTGTTAATTCCAGCTGCGTGGATTCCTTACAACATAACAGAGAAATTTTCTGGAAAAATTACGGAAAAACTAAATCAATCAGTTTAATTTGCAAAGCAATTCTCTAAGATAAATAACTTAAAAGGAATTATAATTATTTGCTAGATTTTATTTTAGAGAGAGAATAATTATTGTATAATTAGAGTTGTTATCTTGATTGAGTTAAAACTAATAATAATATTATTAATTTATTGAAAATTGTATTGAAATATTAACAAACTATGTACATCAGCTTAATTTAATTATATTTATTTATTAATATCATTTTCTAAGCCTGCGTATTTGATTAAACTTGCCATTCGTTGCCCTTTCGATTCGAATCTCACTTTCAACCAGTATTACTTCAAGTCCAAGATAGATCCATTAAAAAAGTTAATCAAATACCGCAGCAACTGTGGATTGTCTTTAAAATGACGTATCGTTTGTTAAGTTAGTTGTAAAAGTTATCAACATTTGGAGATCTCATTTGAAGTGGTTCGCGTTATCATAATAAAATTTCCATTTTGTTGGGCTTTTGTTGAAATTTGAAATGAAATTGAAATCGAATTGTTGACAAACATTAATTAATTATGTAAACCAAAGGCTGATAAGCAAATAAACAAAATACGTGCTTAAGTATGTATCTTTATTTATATGTTTAATTAGTTTATCAGTTTGTGGGCAGCTCTCGAGGGTGACAAATTTTCCACATTAAGCGAAGTCATCGTCGGCTCGAATGGGCTTCTGAATGCTTTGCTTGAGATTAAATGATGCAAAGATAATGTTGGATTTA
The DNA here is from genome assembly GCA_035042075.1 of Drosophila macrospina. NCBI lineage: Eukaryota > Metazoa > Arthropoda > Insecta > Diptera > Drosophilidae > Drosophila > Drosophila macrospina. The sequence goes on from JAWNLW010000591.1 coordinate 299,351, forward strand.
ACTGAATCTTTTATGGATCTCTTATATCTTATATCTTTCAACTTTTCTCTTTTTTCATTTCTCGTTTCTCTCTTTTCTGTGCAGCTCTTACCTCCGAATGCGACGCAGACACCTGAGGACCTCGCGTCGAATGTTAACGCATCTTCATTGGTGATGACAAACGTGGCGGCGTTGAGCCCCACGGGTGGTGCTGACTGCCAGACGAGTCAACAGCCGGCTGGTGGAGGCGGCAGTGCGGGGTCCGTTACCGCTGCCCCAAGCGCTGGTGCTGTCGGTGGTGCTGGCGATGCCTCAACGGGCGCGTTAAGTCCAGACGCGCTTTCGCAGAATTCAAACGCGGCCACGGGTTCAGTTGGAGCTGTTGCCGGTGCAGATGCGATTCCCGGCGGCGGTGGCTCCCTGGACAGCAGCGCCGTGGGCACGACGCCTACGACGGGCAGCTCCTGCTGTGAAAACGGTCGTCCCATTATGACGGATCCAGTCTCGGGACAGACAGTGTGCTCCTGTCAATACGATACGGCACGTCTTGCCCTTTCGAGCTACTCTCGGCTGCCGGCGGCCAGCGTTGGGGTCTATGGCTCCCCATATCCATCGACGGATCAGAATCCCTATCAGAGCATTGGCGTAGACAGCTCCGCCTTCTACTCGCCGCTGGTAAGTGAAAGCCAAGACGGCTAAATGGATTATCTCAACGTATGACTTTAATTGTGTAGTCAGAAGCAAAGGCAGCAGCAAAGACAAAGGCAAAGGCAAAGGCGCAGGCAAAGCAGAAGGGGCGAAGATAATGCTAGAAGAATGTGGACATGGAGATGAAGAAGAAGAAGAAGCAGAAGAAGCAGAAGAAGAAGGGGGCCAAGGTGGGGAGATTGTCAATGTATTGGAGTAAATCGAATTATCATTATGGCTGACTGAAGCTCAGTCAAACCTCATTTAGTCGCTGCCTCAACTTGTATCACAGTCTCTCTCCCCTCCATTCGAACCTCCTTCACTTCTACTGTACCTCTATTTCTCTCTTTTTGTCTTTTTGTCTCTTTGCCTCTCGGGCTCCCGCTCACTCTCCTGCTGGCATTGTGATATTCGATACTTTGCGCAACGAAAGGCAAAATCATTGGAAACAAAACATATTGCCCCATGGCCTCAATTACACTCCCAGATGAAGCTTTGCATTCGCTTTGCTTTTGTATTTGTGTATCTGTGTGTGCAGGCTAATCGAGCTTATGCTTATGTACGCGTATGTCTCTTATTCGTGTCTGCATACAAACACACACAAACACTGAGTGCGTGTGTGTGTGTGTGTGTGCCCTTTGTATTTTCTAAGTGACCACAGAAATGTACACGGCCAACATGCACACAGTTTTCAATGACACACTAGCTGTCTCCATATGCAAGCACAACTTCAAGTTCAGCTGGAAGCAGGGAAGCAGTGAAGCAGGGTGCAAGCAGTGCAAGCAGTGCGGCGCAAGACACGCTCAGTTGAAGGTAGCACAAACAACAACAGCAACAACATACTACAACCAAATATTTACTCTTTTCAAACTGAACTACAAGCATCCAATTAATAGGCCAATCTGTTAGTTGATGTCTCTAAATAGTAGTGCACTAACTGTATGCTTACTTATGTTGGCCAGTGTAGCCTTTTCATTAGCAAAGCCTGCAAGAAGCTGAAGAGGAAGAGCAATAGCAAAGACTTTGCTGCATTTTAGTTTAGTTTGGATAATTAAGTTTTAAAAATATTAATCTCGTTGTTTAGGAAATTCATTTGGCAAGAGCTTAACTTATTTTCAAATGTATATATATGTATATATTTATAAATTATATATATATTTATATTATATTTATATATATATATATTTATAAATTAGTCTCTTCTGCTTTTACTGTCTAGACAGTAAGTTACCTCGCAAATACACAGAGAATTTCAATCAGTTTGCTAATGATATATATAGTTGCCTTAGTTGAAATGATTTATACCTCATGATTCACACTTTAGAAACAAGGCTAAAAACATACTTATAATAAATAAACAACAATTAATGTGTATATCATGCAATAGCTGTCTTTCACTGTCAGAATGTGAGTTTTATGAAAATCAGATCAGATTAAACGTATAATAAATAGATCGTAAAGCTGCAATTTATTTAATGTGCATTCAAATTGCTTTGATCGTTGGTGCTCCAAAAAAGAATATATTGTTTTTATTACCTAATTGATTAATTAATATAAAAGTACAACAGATTGACAATCTAGACGGACTGTCGAAGACTGAATACACTTGTGTTGACACTCACAATGTGATATAGTGTTGAGATCGAGATTATAGTGTATTTAGAATTATTTAAGAGCTATGCTAATTGTTGACTTCTGACATGAACATTATTATGATTACTTTATGACGTAGTTCTTCAACTTTTACCGTAATATATATACGAAAGAAGAACTGGCGAAAGATCTAAGAAGAGGGAAGACTCGAGCAGGTGAGGACAACGGCAGCCACCAATGTGTCATGTTTAATTGTTATTTACAAGAACAGGAAATTCAAAGTGAATCTTTTGTTGTTCGTCTCGCTCGCCTTATTTGCCGTCCCGTCCCGTACCGTCCCACTCTGTCTGCCTACGGCTGGCCGCTGTTCTCCCTGTTCTTATCCGACGTTTGTTTTAATTAAGAAAATATCATTGGGCACCTACCCCTTGCCAGCGCTTCCCTTCGCATGGCATTCCGTTCGCACATTTCGAGTGATAAGATGTCGCTGTAGGTAATTTTTGGGGCATGTCGTTGGCGACGCGTCTTCTTCGGTGGGTGCAACCCAATTCTACACAGAGAGTGAGAGTCGAGTGTTAAAGTTCGAGATACCCTGACATTTTGCTTGGCTGATTGGCTGATTGGCTGGTTGATGGGTTGATTAGTTGATTGGTTGATTGGTTAGATTGGTAGATTGCTGCACCTGCTGCAATCTCGTATATCAGAGTTCATGTTCGGTCGCTTTCGGGGGCTGCCTTTGATATGATTTGAAATGTGAGCAGGGAGACGAGCATGTAGATAGAGTTGCTGCGATATCATATCCGATACCTGTTTCCCTGTTTTTCCATTTGCTGCGATCGATATGGCATTTTGATAAATATATTTGTCACTCGTAAGCGGCGGCATAAAGGCGAAAACTTAAAGGCAAGAGTTAAAAAATTAATAAACAATGCCATACATGATGTTAAGCAATTAAAAATGTTAATGCCGTTTCATAAATCAAAGGCTCGCACAAAAGCCAACGACGCGTCGTCTCCAGCAAAATGACCAACCAGATTTGGGCGCTAGACGCCCCACGGCCCCCTACCGACCCCACAGACCTCCGGCGATCTGGTCTGGCCAATAGTTGTCGCTCATAAATCCGCCTGTCTTTTCCACTTGCAGGGGCATAAATCGCGCCCCGATATACACTAAGGTCAGACGGCGGCCATCCGTCCGATATTCAAATAAAATGAAATAAAATTAAGAGTGTCGACCCATAACCACAATCCATACAAAACAATAATCGTCGATGCCTCCTGCTTATTTAAGTTATCTTGTTGTTGTTATTATTGTTATCTGTTTGATTTTTTAATTTCGCGTGTGATTTTTGAAATGTTGTTGGTCTAAATTATGTTTTTGGATACACATCATTCTGTCCGGACTGTAATATATGGTCTGCGTCAGCATTTGCTTGTTTCATGGCGAAATATGTTGCCAAATTATAAATTCCATGTTAACAAAATCGTCAACTGTGGGAAAATCATTTTGTTTAGCGCTTAGTCTAAGGCCAAACCTAAAACAGAATTGTATTTTGTAATTTACGACTAAGCGCCGTAACTCCGATTGAAGATTCTATTTCGCTTGAAATTGAAATTGATTTGTTTGCTTTCGGTTTTCACAATTTCAGAGCAATCCTTACGGCTTAAAGGACACCGGGGCAGGCACTGAAATGGGCGCTTGGACCTCCGCTGGATTGCAGCCCACAACGGGTTATTACTCCTACGATCCCATGTCTGCTTATGGGTAAGTTATGCGTTCTAGTAATATTTGTTTAATTATTTAAAATTAATTAGTTACCTATCGCACATTGAAGTGAAATTTCTGTTGTCTGATTGACAATTAATTGCGATTGAGAAGGTCGGCAAATCAAAAGCAATTGTGCGCCCATAATTAATTGCAAAATATTTGCGAGTACTTAAAATTGATTTGAATTTAATTGCTATGGGGTTGACGTCGCCTGTAGCGCCCACTGTAGCTGTGGTCACAAGCGCCAGGGACAGAGAATGGAACGAGAATGGAACAGCGACTGTAACTGGGACTGGGAGAGAGACAGGCGATAATAATAATATTTGAATTGTGAAAATTGCTAGAGCGCGCGAAATTATTTATTTATGATTGTGGCGAAAATAATCGCAGTTAATTGCACGCCACAGTGCGCTCTTCCCAAATGCATATAAAATATACGCATGCATACGTGTAAACACATACATGCTTACATATGTATTGTGTATTCAGTTTGCGTACACACACAATCCACATAAAGTCCACACACGCAGGCATTGGCACTCAGAGGCAGCAGCAGCAGCAGCAATAGCAACGGCAGGAGCAGCAGAAGCAGAAGCAGAAGCAGCAGCAGCGGCAGCGGCAGAATTGACACGGATACGAGAAGCGGACAGTCGTCGGACATGCAACTGCAACTGCAACTGCCGTCGCGCGACGGCTGCGGCTTCCCCGTTGCACGATGGATGATGTTTCTGTGGATGGGGACGCTTGAGCTTGCGTGCATAAAGCCCATGAAATCGAGCTTGCTGCAGTACAGCAAATGCAACTGCAACTGCGACTGCAACTGCGACTGCGACTGCGACTGCGACTGCAACTGCAACTGGGACTGAGACAGCGAGTGGGACTGGGACAGGGACTGCAGCAGAGCTAGTAGTAAATGCGAGTGAATGAAGTAGGGCGTAGCAAGGTGTGAGTAAATGAACGCCATGTTGGCCGCCATATTGAGCGAGAGAGCGACACACGTTGACAGACATTTAAAAGAAGAACGGTTGCGCTTTGTTTTTGTTCATTGCTGCAGATTGGCGAGTGAGGGAGAGCTGCCCAGGGATAGAGTGACAAAAAGAGAGGGTGAGAGAGAGAGAGAGAGAGCGGGTGCAGTAGGCAGAAACGCTGACGGCAGCACTTTAAAAGGGCAGAGCGAAACAGAGTGTGGGTGGAGTGTGAATTGGCAATGGATGGTAATGACTGGAGGGAGGGTAGGTGGGGGGTAGCTTTGGCTGAGGTGGACGGACAGTTGACAATTCAGTCTGGCATGTTCATGCCTGCGCGCCGCTCAACTGGAGCCAATGTCATTTGGCGTGCTTGCCATTATTTGTTTAAAATGTGTTCAGCGCTGTAAATTGCTACTCACAGATAATAACAACAGCAATAACAGCAGTATGTAATTATAATTGTTGGCTAAAACTAACTTGCATGTTCGCTCATATGCTATATTTATACGAACATGCATGTACTACATATGCTTATATACATCAACAACTACAGAGACACATATACACATATATACATATATATTTATATATACGTATATTCGATACAAGTACAAGATTCTAAAACTTAAAATCGGTTGTTGCTCAGTTTCCGTTGCAATTGCTTTGGTAGTTATTGCTTCTGTGTGAACAAGAATTCGATTTGTTAACAAGATTATGGGCCACACACACACACACACACTAACTTGCATATATACGTAACTGTATGTTACACACATACACATACATACATGCAAAAATAGAATACGTGGCAATTAGCAGCAAATGAAATGTTGTACTCGTCAAATTGTAAAACATTAGAGAACAAAAGCGCACTAAACACATGCTGAGGTTGCATCCACCGACCAACCGACCAGTGGACACACCGACAGACCGGCAGACCACATTGCCACATGGCCACAATGGTTCCGGTCAACTTACCACCCGCCACACGATAATCATACGGCGGGGCCTCAACTCGCATTATGCCTTATCGTCAAACTCTCTGCAACGCGACGCCACGTTGCAAGTTACGTGCACCAAATTACTGGAATCATAACATTTGTTTTTACCTTCATAAGATGCTTAAGCAAATTGCAGATGCGGCAACAAAACACGAAGCTGAATGAGCAAAACTTCAGAACTTCAACATGCCGAATCTTAATTACACTTGCAGACAAACTTCAAGATAAAAGTTTACTCTATTTCTTGTTGTACCATGTTTCGCTTGGTAACCGGCTAAAAAATGTACAATTACTATCTGCTAAGCGTAGACTGTACAACAAATTGAATAAACAATAAAGATAAAAAGCGAAAGAAACAGAAAGATATATTGGGCTAGCCGACGATTAAATACTCTTACAGAGTAAAATACGTGTGTAACTAAAAGGAGAAATGTATATCACTTCAGCTTCTTACTCTGATCAGAAATTGTTTATAATTCACAACAAAATTTGAATATTTTACGTAATTTAAGAAAGATTACTTTACATTTAGCTTAAAGGGATGCGAATTAAGTAGATCATTTAACAAGTAAAACTCTTAAATAAATTTAATAAATGATAAATGGCAAACTGGCAAAGTTGTGCCAATCGATAACTTTAATCGTAGTTTTAAGTCTGAAGCAAGTTGCCTGCTCTAACAGGGTATATATATATAGAATAGAGAATGGGGAGAGACTTGAAGTTTTGTGAAGGACGTTGAGATCCTTGTGCCAGACAATAATGGTAAAAACTCAAACATCAACTTCAACGCTGCATAAAAATCAGGCGCTTTTTAGAGACAGAGACAGCGACACAGACAGAGAAGGAGAAGAGAGAAAAGTCGTTGCATAAAAAATAGGGCAGGACAACAACGCCAACAACAGTTGGAACAGCAGCAACAGCAGGAGCAGCAGGAGCAGCAACGAGTCCACAACTCCGGAGGCAGACAACAGAGTTTCCTTCTTTATCTTGTTGTAAAATTCACCGCACAAACTGTTGATTCTGCGGCACCATAAAAATCCCATGAAAAATTACAAAAAATATAAAAAAAGGAAAAAGCTAGAGCAAAAGGGGGAGGAAAAAAGAACGGAAAGGAAAGGAAAAAAAGGGCAACGACAAAAAGATGGGAACTAGGAAAAGCAGAGCAGCGAAATGTGGAACGAGAGCTGTTGGTGCACAGATGAGTTGCAACAGGATATACGCATGGGTTGGGGCTTAATTTAGCTAGTAGAACTTTAGTGATGGAGGCGGAGGGAGAGAGAGAGAGAGAGAAAAGGGATAAAAAATGCAAACGCAATAACGCCTGCTCCCGTTGCGGCTTCGTCTCCCCCCCTCCCCTCTGCCTGTTGCAGCCCACACCCGAAAAAAAGTGACCATGCAGCATACGCTTATGGCGTTGTCGTCCTCGTTATTGTTGTTGTTGCTGTTGTTGTTGCTGTTGCTGTTGTTGCGCTGTTTCACAACTATGTTTTACAATATTTTGACGTTGTACTACACTGAGAGTGGGTGTGCCATCTGTGGGCGGTAGGTGGCGCTTGGTTGCGCTTGATGCTGGCATCAATTTAAACTGGTTCGCATTTTTAATGAATTTTCATGTTCCCGTTGCAAGACCAAGACTAACATCCTCCCCCTCCATCTCTTCCTCTTCCCAATTGTATTGCAGCTACGGCGCCAGCTACGATTTGGCGGCAAGGCGTAAGAATGCAACGCGTGAGTCGACGGCAACGTTGAAGGCGTGGCTGAATGAGCACAAGAAGAATCCGTATCCCACCAAAGGTGAGAAGATCATGCTGGCCATCATCACGAAGATGACGCTGACCCAGGTCTCCACGTGGTTTGCCAATGCCCGGCGGCGTCTCAAGAAGGAGAACAAGATGACCTGGGAGCCAAAGAATCGCACAGACGACGACGACGATGCTCTGGTCTCGGATGATGAGAAGGAGAAGGATGATCTGGAGTCGAGCAAAGACGGCAGCTTGGTCAAAGGTACACAGCTACACTCTTTCACTCTCTTAGGTTGCCAGGCATATAGCTTTTGTTTCGTTCCGATACAGATGCGGCCAAGGATGAGGAGGAGCTCATCGATGAGGACCAGAAGAATGTGGGCCAGTCGAACATATTGCGTGCTGGCTTCGGTTATCCATCGGGTGGCTATCACAGCGGTGCGGGCAGTGGCCATCCAGCTGCGTACCATCCTTACCATCATCATCATCATCAACATCCCGCATATTATCAACCGCAACAGGCCGTGCTCCCGTCGGCCTTTCATGCCGGCGACAGTGGCCTGGGCATGGCCGGGAAGCACAGCGAACATGGTGATCCAAAAAACCAGCTAGGCCGGGACTGTGGTGTGCCGATTCCAGCTACGAAGCCCAAAATCTGGAGCTTGGCCGACACAGTTGCCTGCAAGACTCCACCTCCGGCGTGCATGGGCCAAGGGCAGTTGATGCCGCAGCAGCAACAGTCTATGCAGCATCAACAGCAGCAGCAGCAGCAGCAGGTGCAGCAGTTGCAGCAGTTGCAGCGAGCACATCTGCATGCAGAGTCTCAGCAGGAGAGCTTGGGGATGGCCACGTCGCTGGTGCATCACAGCAGCAGCAGCAGCAGCAGCAGCAGGAGCAGCAACTCTTCAACGGAGCACCCTATGTAAGGGCACATACCACAGCCTACGGGGGTTTTCTAGGGGCTACGACACAGCAGCTCCATACTACGAGTCCGAACAGTGGCCCCTACAGCAGCACTGTCCCGGCCAGCAATCCTCTGGTGGCCAACAGCAGTCCTACCATGCCTATTACGGCGGTAAACCCAAGTTTGGGCCCATTGGGCCAGGGTCTGGGTCAGGGGCCAGGGGCAACAATTCCCAGCAGCTCGTCAGCAATCACAGCTGCCTCAATCCACAGCGAGTCAACAGCGGGCGATGGCGATGGGGTTTCCCGAAGCCCAACCCGATACTCCACCCCAAACTCCACCGAATATGAAGGTATTGAACGGAGCTTTGAGTCTGCTGCCTACCGCTTCTCAAATCCCTATGACCGCTACCTGTCGCACCAGTAATGCCACCTACAATCCGGGCTGCAACTATCCCATGAACTACTCCACTCGCCTCAGCGAATACGATTATCCGACGAACATGAGCCGCGACGATTACAGCAGCTCCAGCAGCAGCAGCTCATCCTCGCCGCATCTGCAACGCACTGAGAACCTCTTCAAGCCGCTCTTCAAGAGGTAAACGCAATTGCTTGTAATCCTCTCCATGTTCCTGACTCCTTTGTATTACCCTATAGCCTAACGCCTGTGTAGATGCCAACGGTTTGCACACACACACACACACACACACACAGACCTTATATGCAATGTACTCGCAATCTGTCTGTACATATGACAACTTAGGTAAGCTATAACTACAGACATCTCTCTTTCTTTTGAGATCTATTTATCTCTTTCTTCAACATAGATTACCATTTTCTGGGCTCGTGCAACAACGTAATGGATTGTGTAATATCAAATTCTTAATGTATGCCACATTGGTGTGCATGTACCATATACAAATAAAATAATAATAATAATAATATAACAACTTACTTAATAACTTTACTTAATTAACAACTAAAAGCCGTGCATTGTCTTAATAATTTAAACACTAGAATTATGCATTAAGACAGCTTCTTTTGTAACAAGCACATTTAAAACTAGTATTAAGATTATAAACTGTGATAAATTTTACATTGTTTAACAGAATTCAAATAAAACACACACATTGTCTCTATAATAAATGCATAATCTTAAACTAATTTCAATTCGTTCAATATAAATAAATCTTTGTAATCCATAAACAAAAGCAATCTGTTCGTTTCAATTCGGGGCGCATTTTTCAGCTGGGAAATCATAGTTTTTCTATGATCAACTTCTTCTTTTCAGCTATATGGATGTTAAGTTGAAGTATAGGTAAGTGAGAAGTATAGACAGGATGAAGAAATGCTCTAAAATATGCTGTTATCAAGATGAGTTCTATTAAATTTTGCCTATCTGCAAGTCCAAGGCGAGAAAAACATTCAAACTCTGTGCAATTACTCACAAAATAAATACAGATAATGGAGCAGCAAAGCTTTATATGCTCAGTTCTGATAAACAATTATTATTATTATTATTATTATTATTATTGACTATCTTCGATTGTATGCGAAAAACAAGACTTTATCAAGAATTTATCTACAGATTAATGCAATTTACAGGACTTTAACGCAATTGCTCTTAACTTAAATGGTTGTAAGTCTTAACCTCTGTCTTAACTTTAAGACCAGTCAGCATACATAATTATATATATACTTATACATTGAGTGAAAAGAATATTCAGAATAAACTATAAAGATTTTAAATTACTTTAAATTAAAAACAGAAAGATCTCTGTTAACTCTAAGAGTTACATTCTCTTCGATTAGTAAAGCTACCTTATAGGAAAGAGATATATATTTATATATATTTGATAGCTGTATAATCGCTTTTATAGCTACAAGGCATTAAAAGCGTAATAGCAACAGTCGTGTTATTTAATTGGTTAACGACCAAAAACCATTTTTACGTTAATTTTCTATTTAAATTTTTTGAATTTGAAATGCTCGTTTTGTGCTTTAAAGCGCCGTGTGGTCCAATAGTTTTTTTTATATATTTTTTATTTAAATCAACGCTAATTACCTTTTGAACAATACCTTGTAATTTTCTGCACACAAATGGAAATTAACATAAATTACATATTATAATTCATGGCAAGCATGTACTTGTACTGGATTGTCATCTGTGGCAACTGAAAACAGAAAACTGAAAACAGAGGCATGTTTGGGGCAAGGAGAGGAGGCGACGAAGCCAGCGGGAAAATAATTTAATAATAGTTGTGCAGCACAAAAGAACTTGATTGCTATTTAAGTTATCCTCTCCACAACATATTAACAATTTGTTGTCGTTATAAATTCGTGCAGAAAAGTCAATCGAGTCAATCAATAAATAGAGTAAACGAGGATAACTGAAATGAAACCATCACGAAAAGATTGCATTTTAATTATTTAAATCAATTACATTTCTAAGGAAAGTACTTTATTTTCAATATTATTCTAATTACAATTATTAAATGTTATTTAATCTTAACAACAAATTGTTCTACTTATAAAAGAATAATTGAGTTAAACTCTATAAAACTTTAGATAAATATTTGATTTCAATTATTGTTATTAATTAATTATTAAATTCAATTACATTTCTAAGGAAAGTACTTTAATTTCAATATTATTATATTATTATTAAATGTTATTTAATCTTAACAACAAATTGTTCTACTTATAAAAGAATAAACGAGTTAAACTCTCCTTAAAACTTTAGCAAAATATTTGATTTTAATTATTATTATTAATTAATTATTAAATTCAATTACTTTAATAAAATGTACTTTATTTTCAATATTATTCTAATTACAATTATTAAATGTTATTTAAACTTAACAACAAATTGTTCTACTTATAAAAGAATAAACGAGTTAAACTCTCTATAAAACTTTAGCAAAATATTTGATTTCAATTATTGTTATTAATTAATTATTAAATTCAATTACATTTCTAAAGAAAGTACTCTATTTTCAATATTATTCTAATTACAATTATTAAATGTTATGTAATCTTGACAACAAATTGTTCTGTTTACATATTAAAGAATAAACTAGTTAAACTCTCTATAAAACTTTAGCAAAATATTTGATTTCAATTATTTTTATTAATTAATAATTAAATGCAATTACATTTCTAAGGAAAGTACTTTATTTTCAATATTATTCTAATTACAATTATTAAATGTTATTTAATCTTAACAACAAATTGTTCTACTTATAAAAGAATAAACGAGTTAAACTCTCCTTAAAACTTTAGCAAAATATTTGATTTTAATTATTATTATTAATTAATTATTAAATGCAATTACATTTCTAAAGAAAGTACTTTATTTTCAATATTATTCTATTATTATTAAATGTTATTTAATCTTAACAACAAATTGTTCTACTTATAAAAGAATAATTGAGTTAAACTCTATAAAACTTTAGATAAATATTTGATTTCAATTATTGTTAATAATTAATTATTTAATTCAATTACATTTCTAATAAAATTATTTTTTGTAATATTATTCTAATAACAATTATTAAATATTATTTAATCTAAACAACAAATTCTTCTGTTTACATATTAAAGAATAAACTAGTTAAACTCTCTTTCAAACTTTGATATCAATTATTTTAATTAATGTATATAAACAAAGTAGTTAATTGCGATTAAATTGATCATTTTCTCACCTTTGCTAGCAATTTGTAGTAATTTTAAAGTTCAAGAATATATAAATAAGGAAATTCCTTAAGCTTCACTAGAGACTGCGACCTGGTTTGGGCCCACATCGTCAGACAAATTACGCGACAGAGAAAACGTTTCTGTCAAAGTCACAACTACGGGCCAAACTCTGTGAGTCTGTGTTCATTTGTGTGTGTGAGTGTGTCTGTGTGTGTGTTTGTGTTTGAGTGAGAGCGGGGTTGTTGTTTAGCGGGGGGAAAACAATTTGTAACGACTATCGGCGTTTGATAAATTAACATTCAGCAGTTCCTCGATTATGCAACAAATTGTCAATTCAATTGAAATTGACAGCGCGCTGAAGGCGGCTTCAGTTTCTGTTTCGATGAGCTCTACTTGAATGGGTCGATGACGATGACGATGCCGATGACGATGACAATGCCAATGACGTTGCTTGAACAAACTTCTATATAATTATAGCATTTATCTCTATTTTTTATCTCTCTCTCTTTTTATTTATTTGTGTTCTTAGAATATAAAAAAAAATGGAAATTTATAGGCGCTAAAATGAGTTTAAATATTGCAAGAAATATCTAATTTATTTGGAATGATTATTTAATATTTGAAATATTAGAATTAAATACTTTTTAATACTTCATTTAGCTTTTAATATTTTGTATATCAACTTATATATTTAATCCTTCATATTTTATTAAATTTATTTAACAATTTCTTTCATTCTTTAGCATTTTAATCTTTTTTAAATTTCCAAATCAATTGAGAATCTCCCTTGAAACTCGCTTTTGGCACATTTGTAATTTCTGTAATATTTATAAAATATTCAGTAAATTTAATATTACTATTCAAATCTGAGCGTTGAAGCTATCTATCAAGATTTTCAGCCATAACTTGTCAGAATCTTTTAATATTTTCTGAAATAGAATAGCAAATGTCAGAGTAGAATCCACTATGATTTACAGCTCTTGACTAAATCTCTCACTCCATCTGAGGCCTCCGATCAACTCGGCACACTTTCTAGCAACGCTCGAGCGAAGAATGCACATACTTAGTACAAGTGATTAATTTAGTTTTTAGTTTGACACACTTTGCATATGACTTTGCCTTGACATGGTCGTTCAGTGCATGTGGAGCTCGGCTTTAAGTAGTAACAAATTTCTTAAAATGTTTTCTGCCTTTAATCCTCTCTCTTGGAGTTGAGCTGATCAGCGGGGGATTACGTAGTTCCGTTCCCATAATAGTTCCCATAATGCAGTCGCTGCTATTTCGCTTTACGAGTTGTTTAACAATGCTAAACGACTCTTGCAGTGAGCATAAAATTTTCCCATTACAAATGCGGCCAATCAGTAAGCCGGGTAAATTAATCGCATCACATGCCAACGCCAGCGTCAGCGTCAGCGCCAGCGTCACTGAGAACGTCAATGTGTTGGCCTGGCCAAGTGGCCAACTAGCCAAGTAAAGATCCTTCACTGCGTTTGTGTAGCGATCTCATTTATGGGCCATAAACCATAGAAGCTGACTTTCCAGCGCCGTGCCGCTGCTTGCCCCAAGAGTTACCCTTGTTATTGTTGCTGTTGCAACCGCAGTCTACAGTGAACAGTCGACAGTCGACAGTCTCGAGTCTCGAGTCAAGAGAGTCGAGTCTCAAATGGTACTCGGTATTGTTTTGTGATCGGCTGACTGTGGTCACCAGCAGCGAGGATATATACGACAGTTAACTTATCTTGCATCCACTTAACGTCTCGCGGCAATAAATCAATCCAATGCACAAAATCTCGTTGGCAGCCAGAAGGCGAATTAATCACTTTGAAAATTGTTACCCATTTGGAAACTTGTCGCATTAACTTCCCAGCTGCATACAACTCGTTCTCTCTCTCTCTCTCTCTCTCTCTCTCTCGCTCTCTCTGTCTCTCTCTCATACCTCCATCTATACTCAATACGAATATACATATGAGAGTACGGAAACCAGTTCGCGATCTCTTGCGATCGTGTGTGGGCAATCCTTCAACATCATGTGAAAATGCATATAATTTATGATTGTCATGATTGGACTTTATTACATTATTTTCCAAAGGGAATTCAAAATAAATTTCCCTCTCTCTCTCTTACACTCTCTCTCTCTCTCTCTCTCGCTCTCACTCTGTTAGTAAATATTCTCATATTTCTAGAAATTAAATCAATCTGCATTTGTTGTATTTAGTTCAGTTTTACTTATAAACTTTTCATGTTGAGCTTGGCAAATGAATTAAAGATTGATTGAATCACATTAAAACTTGCGTTAAATGACTGAGAGGTACATATTTTCTGCCTAGGGGTCTAGTTTATTATATGACAATTTGTTTCCCACTCAGGGGTGATACTTATGCAAGTTTTATTCAGTTATATTCATTTCGATCGTTAAAAATAAGGTTAAACACTTTTAAACAGAACTTAAACTTTTGGCAAACAGATGTGAACAGATAGTTTTCCACCTAAAGGATAACTGCAACCCCTTAGGTGGAAAACCATCCGTTCATATCTATATTTATAATCTATAATATCTAGCATTGTTTTTAAAACTAATATATAAAGCTTAAATGCAAAACAAAACTATAAAACTCTTCAATTTTAAACCAATTTTTCGTATTTTAGGCTTAAAAATCTATTATAAATTAGGCATCACAAGAGAAATATGCGTAAAATAAGTGTAAGCTGTCTCTTTACCACGCAGGGGTGCACTTTTTCTCCACATCTTCTCATATATATCTCTCGCATATCTCTTCCAAATCAATCGACAAATTTTAAGCAACAGTTCCTCGTTCGTTTGCTCCGCTTTAAGGCTCAAAATTTCATAAATTCTTAACTCATCCTTCAATGGAAATAATTTGCATGTGTGCCATTTATATTTATGCAGCTTTCACATAGGAAATCCTTGGTCAGTGTTGGGTCCAGGACAGCCTGAAAAATGTCTTGCTGTGGCGAAGATATTTTATTGGCAAATTGCTTAAATACTTGTGCCTATTAAAACAATTAGTCACTGCTGTTTGTTGGTAGACAAGTGCACAAAAGTTTTATTAAATTTTCACAAATTTTCATATTCATTCGAGACGATTCACACTCAATTATAACATACCAAAGAACACAAATTTGCTCAAAAATAATTAAAGGGAAAGGAAATTCCTGAAGATGCGTTTCGGGGTAAGTCCTGTTTGTTTGCATGCTCATGCTCCGTTCACATCAGCACGGGGACAGCTCAGACAGAGAACGGGGGAGGATGGATGTGTGCTGCATGCCACAAGCAATGGTGGCCTTAGTTTCAAGATGCTACAAGAATGCAAAGTGTCATTTAAGTGAAACAAGACGAGAACAAATACACAGCGTTAGAGCAGAGACAGTCACTTGAGGAGGCAGCCCGTTGATGGGGTTTTTGGAGGCCTACCCCCCACCCTACCTGCCGTGTATGTTTCACTGTGTGTGTGCTCCATGTCGTTGCAACATAGCGCAGCAGCAGCAGCAGCAGCATCGTCATCCTTAGCCACGCAGCTTGTGCTTACGCAGCAGCCTCTATAAATTATTGCTGCTGCTTGTCATGTACGGAAATCCTTGTGTCAGTGTAGCCGAAATGTGCCTGCCTCTTGCCACTTGCCACTTGCCACTTGCTGCTTGCCACTTGCCTCTCTGCATCTGCATCTGCATCTACTTCTGCTTCTGTCTTCCTGCCTGCCTTTGACAGAGCCAGGCACGGCGAGGCAAATACGTTTTCAACAAGATTAGAATTTCGTTGCAACGCACAAAGCCTCAGAAACAATTCAAGCAGACACATCTCGCAACTATAACAATTAATATCCTCAAACTCAGTCGCAGTCGCAGTTGCTGTCGCAGTTGCAGTCGCAGTCGCAGACTCTGGCTCAGGCTCTGGCTTGAGTTTGCGCACATCGGGGCGTATACGTGATGGGTGTATGTTAATTCCCCTCATTCCCGCAATCGGGCAGAGAAACAACTGTGTTTGAGTTATTAGCTGACTACGACTCTCCGCTCTCGACTATATCATCGCTTCCTTCACTTTAAACCAACTTAATTAACAAATATACTAAATTACTGACTCTCAAGTTTCGCCTCTGCACACAAGGATGGTTCGCTTTCCACCTAGAGGAGATTTTATGAAATTCTCTTCGTCTAGATCTTTGCATACCATTTTAAATGTAAACTATATATACATATTAGTTTCTTGTTAGTTTCTCAATTAGCAAAGAGTTTCTTAGTAAATTCCACATCATTTATGCTTCTTTTTGTAGAATTGTTTGTTCATATTGCAGAGATTTTTAAGTATCATGTTGTTTATAACCGAACTGAGGAAGTTTTGCCACCTTGAGAGGTACTTTTTATGTCAATCATTTGTTTTGCATATATTCATTTCAAATATTTAAAAAATATGCCACAGCTGAGTCACATTTTACATTAATTTACTTTCCATAATTACAGAAACTACTTCTCTTTGATAAGAGAAGCTATAGCTATTGTTTATATGTTTAAGAATAATATAATAATATTAGTTATAACATTTGAAACACTTTGATAGTTCTTTCTATTAGCTATTTTCCAGCTTGGTTGGCCTCTCCAGAGTTTAGATTAATTAAGTGACAAAATTATTAAAAATTTCTGCGTTCAGCGCTGGAAAATATGAACTCAAGTTACCGTGCTTGAGGTGTCTCTGGGCATATTAAGCGATCCATTAATTACCACTGACCATGGACATTTTTACTTTGGCCGTATTTGAGTTGGGACGCCTTGGCTTGAATTCTTCTCTAATGGACGTACATTGTTATCCATAAATCATGACCACACGTGCACCGCCATTCACTCGGTCTCTCTACCTTAGAAATTTTGAAGAAATACGGAATTAAACGCCAAGCGAGGCGACCAACTAAACACACATACACACATACACAATGTCATGTCAAACGCCTACAAAATGTGGGACCGATGGCCACCAAGCAACTTTGCTGAACCCACTTGATGCGACTTTTTGACATCCCCATGAGCACTCGAACGTGGACACAGTAACAAATGTGAATTCAGACAACTCACGGTTGATAAGATGAGTGAAAATAATTATGCCCATTAGCCAGGCAATGCAGGCAACGGAGGCTGTCTCTTAGACTCTCAGACTCTTAGACTCTCGGTCTATAGCTCTATAGCAAGGTATCTATCTATTGGCATAGGACGTGAGATCTGTCTATACTGGTAACAACAGTTAAGTGTATACTTAAGTACTTGAGTGAATAAGCTGAAACTAATACAGGAAGTTTGCTTAATATATAAAACAATAAATAAATAATTCAAATGATAATTGGAGAGATGTTGCGATAGAAAAGATAGGAATATCTTCTTACCTTCTTTGTCTTTGCATTATCTGTGTATTTCTGTATTTACTGTAAAGCAAATATGCTACTTTGAGTTGTTTGCCCTACAGAAGAATCTCTTCCTTTTCCGCAGCTTGACTTGTTGTCTATCTGGCTAAAGCAGGATCAGAAAGCTGCTCAGATTGTTGAAGCTCCCATGATTGATTTCATTACTGCAAAAGTTCTCTCTACTTGTACTAAGAATCAGGTGTAGATATAAGCAAGTACATGATTGAATAGACTAAAACTAAGACTGGAAGTTCGCCTAATAAATTAAACAATAAATAAATAATTCAAGTGATAATTGGAGAGATGTTGCGATAGAAAAGATAGGAATATCTTCTTACCTTCTTTGTGTCTTTGTATTATCTGTGTATTTCTGTATTTACTGTAAAGCAAATGTCCTATGCTGAGTTGTTTGCCCTACAGAAAAATCTCTTAATTTTGAGCAGTTAGATTTGTTGTCTATCTGGCTAAAGGAGGATCAGCAAGCTGCTCAGATTGTTGAAGCCCCATGATTGATTTCATTACTGCAAAAGTTCTCTCTACTTGTACTAAGAATCAGGTGTAGGTAAATGCAAGTACATGATTGAATAGACCAAAACTAAGATTGTAAGTTCGCTTAGTTATTAATTTAAATTGCAACAAGTTGATAATACAATTTGAAAGTTTAATTAACTATCACGTTATATATTTTAAAGATTTTTAGTTAGCAAAGCTTAAAGCAGCAATCTTTGTTTTACAAGATTGAATACAAGAATAGAAGATTGAATACAAGATACTCTGGATTTACTGAGCAGGAGTTGTTCTCTTTTGAGTTGATTATCTTACTATAACAAGAGAACATTGATATTGTAAGTTCCATTTAGTAAATAAAAATTAGAAACAATAGCAAGAATATCTTACTTCTATCTTTGTGACTCTCGATTTTCTGTGAAGATGTCATCCTACTCTTAATTATTCACCTTGCTAGGAAACCAGTAACTTCTGTTCCTTAGACACATTTACACGATTAAGAAGCTCCTTAGATTCCTCTACCATATTGTCATGCAGACTGACTTACTTTTCGTTATTTTCTGCACTTTTTATTTAACAGAGTGTCTTTTAGTTTCTCAAACAACATTTGCCAGCTCGTTATCAAGTTTCCCCATCGATTGTTTATCACAGGCAGCGATCCATCAAAGTGTTATAATATTTCAATTTGATAGTTGTCAAAGATACTTTCAGTGAACTGCAAGTTCAAGTTACAAGACCGATCGCTTGGTTATCAGAGAAGATATTAATATTAATATTTTCGAAAGAAGTTTAAAGTAGCTATCAATACAAGGACTCTTAGGTTGCTAGCAGCATGTCCTTGAATCCCTTTTTGCTCTAACTGTTGACATTTTAATAGCCAAATGCTAATTACTATATGAGTTTCTAACGATATCTTTGAAAGTTTTGTCGGTTTACGATAGTAAACTCATTCTCAGTCTCATTCTCAGTAGAATAAAAGAATGTAAATGTTTTTTTTTTTTTTGATTTTTGTGATGTCCGTTGTGTTATGTAAATGTCCATGAAGCTGATAAATATTAATGAATGAGATATCCAAGCTCATGTCGATGTCGTCGCCAGAGAGTCTACGAGTTGGCATAGAGGTTTCCACTTTAAGATGCACGTAATTGCGAGGAAAAGATTTTTCATTGGAAAATGACCCTTTGATGCCAGCATTTTATGAGCGTGAGTGTGTGAGTGTGTGTGTGAGTGTGAGTGAGTGTGATTCTGAGCTGAGAGCAGGTATCTCAGATGCCCTATCAAATTTCGTTATCCACTTGCGGCGGTCTAATTAACATGACAAAGAAATGTCACTTTGGGAAATTTATGGGGCAACAAGCACTTTGGTGCTTCGGTGCTTGGTGCTTTGGTGCTTTGCGCTGCAAAGTTGCAGATGGCCAAGATAATATTTACGATGCCGTTTGATTGGTCTCCCAATCGATTTTCTTGCCGCACATATTTCAAGTGAAGGGAGTGAAGATGGAGACCCAAGAGATGCTAGGACAATTTCATTGTCGTTAAAACAACTAATTTTATTATTCCGCTGACATTTACCATCTACAGGTTTGTCATTCCACTTGCATCAAGCGGAGGGTCAAGACCGGCCAAAGAGGCTGGCCAACAACAGGCTGGCCATCAGGCTGGCCAACAGACATGTTGGACCCGCAGTGCTTGGAGCAGCTTATCTTGTTCTGAGCCCGTTATGCTGTCCATTCTTTGGTTCATTGGTTTAGGCCAGCTCGTAGCCAACTCACATTCATTGGCCGTGTTTGAAATAAATTTAAATTGTGTTACCGATTTTTGAATTCAACTGTAGATTATGCGTTTTGTTAGACGATTTCTCTTATCTTAATGCGCCTCTCTGCTTGTGCTTAGTTTGTGACCAAAAACCTGGAGACGGAGACAGTGTGTCTGGCCAGGTTCCCCACGATGGCCGAGCGGACAGACGGACAGATGGACGGATGTAGGGAACGGATGGGAGGGGGGAATCGCAGCAGATGTATGGTGCATTGTGCGATGCATTGTTTAATGGAATTTTCTTGTAATTCGTGCTGAAATTGGATTTTAAAGTGCGGGTCCAACATATAATTTGTTTGTTAATAGTTTCGAAATGCGAGCACACGCGGCTGCACATGCTCCTGCCCTGGCTGCGCCCACCTCGCACACGCTCCTGCTGCCCCCAAGCGAATCCTATCACGTCTGGCTGGGACTGTTTACATGGCGGAGCCTGTGGACTGCCGACTGCTGCCTGCTGCCTGAATATCTGCCCATAAAATGGACTGTTGTTGCTTAAATCGGGCGTAAGCGAATCAATTCTCATTTTAATTTATTGACACAAACACAAGCGCCCTCGCCTGCGCCCCCGCCTGCGCCGCCGCCTCCCTTTTGCTGGTGTGCACTCTGCACCGGGCCCCGGTCGACATTGCACCAATTATACAATAACTCGACTACAATACAATTTGCATTGTGCGGCAAATTGGAACTGTCCCAGCCGGCCAAGAAAGGCAGCGCGTCGAACGAATTTCATTTAATAAATGCTCATACGCCCGGTGGGCCGTTGACTTGCAGTTGGACTGCAGCTGGACTGCAGCTCGCATTGAGGGAACATTAACTGCAGAACAGAGAACCTCATTGCTGCCCCTGCGATGCGGTAACGGTGCATGCACCCACTAACAGATACCATCGCTGGCATCCCAGCACTGTCAGCCCCCACAGACATTCGCAGACCGAGAGCGAGTGCAGCAATAATTATTTATTGAATTTATGGACGTTCGTTTCGTTTTATATCGCGGACTTAAGCGTTGTCCAACACCAGATACCGTAATGGATCCGTGTTCGTGTCCGTCTGATTGGCAAACTCCACGTAGAGGGTTTGAGTAGAGTAGAGTAGAGTCGAGTCGAGCTGAGTTGAGTTGAGTTGTGGCGGGCTGCACTGATGTCGCTTGTAGCTTACCATTTAACTGCCATTTCAATTTACCAAATGAGGTCTTAACCCATTCAACGGGCATTGAGAGGAAGCGTGTCGACCAACATTATGCATTATCCGTTCAACATTTTTTATGCCTTTACTAATTTGCAATTAATACAGCGCGATATTAGACTTGTTTGCTTAAGCAAGAGCTACGCACTGCAGTTCTGCATTGGAAACAGTTCCAGCAAGCAGTTCAGTTTGGCAAGCAGGTGACGGAGTGAGGCAATTATGAAGTGCAAGGAGTGTTTACAGTCGTGGCAAGATTATTAGTTATAGCTTGCGATAATCAGATCAATTGTTAGCAGTTAACTAACGAAGCTACCTACTAATCAGTAAGAAAAGTTAGCAGGAATGCAGGAATTAGGCAAGAAGTCAACAGTTATGTAAAAGTAAAAGTCTAAGCTTATGTTACAAATACTTAGATTTTAATTATTGCATTAAGTTTTGCTAAGAATACAGAAATAGTTCTTATAATTTGATTAAACTCCTCGAGTAATAGTAATTTTAGTGAGATATTCCGTTTTAAATGTAGACTTTTGGCTTCAAATACAAATTATAATACTGGTCTTTTCATAGGACACTGAAAACGGAGAAGTCAGCTTAGAAATCAAAAGAATAATGATATTAGATCGTTGAGATACTGAGAAACCATTCGCAAGCTGAAACTTGGCTGAATGTTTTACCTTAATCAAATATAAATTGACATATAAATAAATGAACTTCCTTTCTTTAAAGTAAGCCTATGGGAATCTTCTCATTTGAGCACGAAACTCAAGAGATAAATTGCTTGAAATGGTGTCAACTAATCACAAGACTTGATGCACTTATTACGAAGCTTGTTCCTATTATTAGTAAAGCTCTGTGGTTTCCTTAAAAACCCAAATGAAATGCGATGTTTTCTTCATAATATATACACAAAGTAATTGACTACACAAGCGCAGACTGTGGCTGGTGTAAGTTCTGTAGTCATCGATTTGTCATCTTAATCCCGAGTATTGTGTGCAGTTTCAAAAGAATAATTTGGACATGGAACAAAGTGTAAAAAGCATGTACATATGTACTAACATACTTACATACATACACAACAGCTACATATACATATGCATATGTAAATATACTTATAGAAGTGCATGGAGCACGGGTGCCTCTTGTCCATGTCGTCATTGTCGTGCCACGAGACTGTTGTCGGGTTTGCCCAAAATGCAGGAGGCCTACATAATTAATGATTGCTTTTAAACAGCGTCGACAGACGTTGAACTGTTGTCAACGAGGAAAACGTGAAAAGTGGCGTCGGCGGGTGCGGGTGCGGGTGCAGGGGAAAAATGCCTTTTTACTGTATAAACATTTGCACTTGCTCGTAATTAGTTTACGATGTCAGCCTTGTTGCCATACTTAATTTGTTTGAATCGATTTGAATTAATTTTAATACAGAAATAATGATGTTACCCTCCGGCAGTTCAGCTTTGCCGTTGTGTGCACTACAATCAAATGTTAAGGGCATTTGAGTTTGAGTTTGAGTTGAAGTTATAGTTTCAATTGGCAGAGAGGCAAACAAAAGAGAGAGAAATCAATTTTTTAGCCAGTTTGCCATTTGTGGAGCCTAGTCTGATATCATTTAATTGCCTTAATGATTCCGTCACGTTGACAAGTCCGTTCTGGCCCCGTTAAGATTAATTCGTTGAGGAATCAAGACCGCTAAGGGGGACAGTTTCGTGGAAGAGCGCAAACTAATTACCTGTGGAAGCATCCGGGGTCTCCATCTTGGGCTAAATAAAGATAGAAACAGAGACGGCAAAAACTTGTATTTATTTATTTGTATGTCGAGTAAAGTACACGAACTTAATCACTAATTACCGTGTTACGCATAAATAAATATGCACTCGACTCTCCCGCTTGGGGCACTTGACATGGACACTTTGGTGTCGCACTTCGCAGCTCTAAAATTTGCAAACTAATCTCCCATTTATCACAGGGCAACTGCCAGAGATTCAGCCAGTCCCTGGCCCTGGCGACAGGTACGTACTTGACTGACGCCCAACATGTCGCAGACCGCAATAGATGCAGCCAAACATGCAGCTACGGATGCGGATTCAGATGTACTTGCAGCTACAGATACAGATTCGCACTTGCACTTGCAGTTGGCTCTTTAAAAATGATTTATTTTTGATAAATTGCCACGGTCTTCGCTGTGCGGATTCGCTTAATTTTGCAAATGATTTACACGGAATGACATGGAATTTAATTCTGAAATTCTCAAATGCTAAACTCGCTGGGTGGCAAACGTGCATTGCCCCCCATCCCTTCCCCGACAACACGAGGTCGCGCTCTGACAACGTCAAGGGGAGACAAATATGTGGAACCTATAATTATACCACCCCTTCCTCCTCAGGCTGCTCCCGAGATGACGAAAGACTGCTGTATATTATGTGTAATATAATGTAAAATTAAGTTAGTTTTATGGCTGGTTAATTCTTGGATATTAACTTTAGTTGCAGGCAATGAAAATTATATATTAATTTTTATTTATGAATAAAATTAGAATACTTTTCTCTACTCGATTTTGTTGCTTTGTGGTTCATATATTCTCTAGCTGAGGTTGGAATTTTGTATTATAAAATGTAACAAGTTAGTTTATTTATTAGTTTTTAACATCGACTAATGGCAGTTGATTTAAATATTAAAAATAAAGTTGTATTATTAGAAAATTAAAGTTAATACTAAATATAATAATATTCCAGAAAATAACTTACTAAAGTTGAATTCAAATTCAAGTTAAGGGCTTCATTTAAGTGATCCAACATTTGTAGCAAAGATCGTAGAAACCACAGAAAAAAACAATAAGATTAATAACTATTAAAATAAGAAACTTGACAATAGGAAGAGAGGACTCTCAGTTGAATATGTAGGAAAAGGGTAAAGTTGCGAGTAGGTCTAGAAGAAGCCGAGAAATTAATTCGATTTACTAACACAGAGTAGTCAATTTCCCACTTTATTAATTTGACTTTTAATTTTTAAATTTACTAGAGTAAGAGAGCAAGTCAATACCAGCAGCCCAGTTAAAGCCACAAAGCGCAAAAAGTAATAACTTCTTTTATACTGACTCAATTCTCTTCTGATCAACTGGATATTGAGGACACCACACACAAAATACTTATTCAATAATAACTAAATCCAGATAAGTATAAAGTAATTTTGTCATATAAAGATCTTTAAATTCCTTAAGCCATCGCTTGATGAAACCAAGTACTTGAAGATGAATCTTAAAGCACTCAAATACCCTAAAGATACCACGTTATAAATGTATAAATTTTAAAAATATTAAAAGTGTTTAGGTTTGTAATTCAGATTGGATGTTGTAGTAGCATAATATACATATTATTATAGCATATTATTCCTATAGTAAGTGCCTTAAAGTTCTGCTGAATATTGTAGTTTAAGTCATTTAGCAGATGCTTCAACTTCAACAATAGTTTATATTTCATTTAGTAAAGAATTATTTTCTTATATTACATTTCTACATTACATTTCTACATACATCTTTTGCTTATACATCCTGTATTGCTTTTATTCCTAATATTGCTAATTCTTTACCATAAATTAAAGTTTCCTTCATAAGTTTGTTAAATGTATATATTTCTGCTCAGAAAATTAACTAAATTTCTCTCTTTCTTTACTGTTGAATTCTGTTGTAATTATAAATATTTTGCTCTCCATTTTCCTCATGTTTTATTAGCATTTTTGTAAGCAGCATAACACAATTTTTGCCGAATTGCAAAAGTGATTCTCAGAGGAATTTGGTTAAACTTCGAACAACTCTGCAGCTCAGCTGGATTACCTTGGCTACATGTGAATGTGGAGCAAGTGAATAGAGAAGAGTATTCCCAGTTCATGTGGGAGTACTCGTTTCATATTGTTGTTGTGCGTACTTAGTCCCAATTAAACCCAATCAAGCAGAGACCCAACTCTCTGGAGAACCCTTAACTCTGCCGTTGTTCCAGCAGAAAACTTTACCTGTCGACCTTTATGTCTGTCTCTAATGGCTTAATGCGGCTGTTGATGCTCACAAAAATGGCATCAACTTTAAACTCCAACTCAAACTACATATTTAGGAACATTTCTGCTGCTTTCGTTTATAATTTTTAGAGTTGTACGTGCGTAAAATGCAAATATTCCCATATTGAAATCGTGGCGAAATGAGGAGTTACTGTCAAATGGGGGGAGTGTGTGGAGCTGTCGGAGTCGTGGCTCATGTCGTGGAGGGCCAGCTGGCCATGGTAAGCATCGACAACTAGTTAGTCGCATAATTGCCTTACTTCGATTCCAATTCCAATGACGATTCCTCATCCACTTCCTCCTGCTCCGCCTGCTGCTCGGTAGGGTAAAGCGTGGGCCACTTATCACGCGCCAGGCTTGGCACCGATAATACATATGAGTATGTGCCTGTGTGTGTGTGTTTGTATTTGTTTCAGAGGAAAAAAGGAAAACAAAACAAGAAAAAAACCAATTGGAAATTAGAAATCATCGTCAATCGGTGCGGCAATCAATCGTGACTGTTGTTGTCGAAATGCCGACAAAAGAGAACGCACGTGCGGGCGGAGGGGGGCAAACAGAGAGGGTGGGCAGAAGATTGTAGAAGGAGGTGGAGAGGGCTACGATTCTGACTTTGACACCGGCTACAGTCACCAGTCACCAGTTCCCACTTCCCAGTTCCCAGTCCAAGTCGCCGTCGCTGTCGGAGTCGCAGTGCCATTCCTGGTTTGGGCTCGGACTGTGTGTCAACGGCACTTGAAGCACAAAGAGCACCGATTTGTTGATTTGTTTTTGAAAAGTGAGTAAATATGTTTCCATTTATGAATGTTTGGAAAAGTGTTGTTGTCATTTGTGTGCGCTGGCGTTTTGTTTGAGCAGCAATCAGCATTTTCAAGTGGTCGATAAGATGCCAGGTGCTGATACGGTGCTATCAGCAGCATTGTGCAGCCGATAACCAGTGCAGACAGCATTGGTGTGATTGGTGGCAAGTCCCCAAACCGTAGACTCCATGGTGTCTGCCTCAGTTCGTTGCAATACAAAATGGTGTGGGCAATGCAAGCAATTAACTTGGCTCATACATGTGCTGCAACTGTGAAGGGATTTCTGCAATTTGTCACTAAATCTTAAATGTTACTTCTGTTCCCTCTGCGCCCCGTTTGCTCCCTCTGCTCCCTGTGCTCCACCCACTGATAGATAGTGTGTGTTTGCTAGTCTCAAGGCATAAACAAATTTATTGAAAGCAATTTGCATAAGAGTCCTTTTTGTGTGCGTGTAACGTTGACTTTATCATTTGTCCTTTTGCCAAAAGGATTTTATTTTATTACTTTCTGCTGTTGCAAAAGGCAGAGAGCGAGAGATAGAGAGAGACTTCAATTTAAGAAGATTTTGTGAAGCACATCGTATGTACACACACACACACACACACACATATATATACATCTACAGCATGTGTGTCTCTATGTGCGTGTGTGTGTGTGTGTGTCACTGAAAAGCGACAATTTCATGTCCAATTGCTTTCCAGGTGACATGAAACAACACTTAAGTAAGAGGAAGCACAGCAAGGGGAGGCGGCGGGAGAAGCACGCAGGAGTAGCAGCAGCAGCAGCAGCAGGAGCAGAAGCAGAAGGAGCAGGGGAGGAGTGATGGTGCGGCGTTGGATTGGGAAGCAGCAAATATGGGGAAGAAGAGACAATCTGGCAACTCCCATTCATGCAGCTGGTGCTGTTGTCAGTCGTTCCCCCTCTCCACCCGCTCACTGAAGAATATTATGTCGCAACTCTTCTATTCTCAAAAATCTACATTTAAATTGTTTTCAATATAATCTGCATGTTGTGCTGCGTTGCCACTGGAAAAATGGTCAAGTTATTGTTTGACAAAATGCAAACAGACTTTCAATCTAAAGCTTATGTTGTGTGCGAGTGTGTGTGTGTGTGTGTGTGTGTGTGTGTAGACAGGTTTGTATACTCCTTAAATGCATTGCAACATCTGCAGAGTTTCTCAGGAGCAAAAAGCTAAGCTATCACCACAGGGATTGTTATGTTATGTGCAAATTTAAGGTCCATTATATCAGTATATCATCGATTGGGTTGTTATTGTTATTGTTATTGTTGTAGGGATTGGCGCCATCAAGTGGCACCACATAGGCGACTATTATGATCACGATCTGCTACTTAGACTCAAGGATTCTGGCCATCGGGACATGTGTTCCCCACTTGAGTACAGCACGCCCTCCTTCCATGTGCTCTGTCCCTCTATCCCTCAGTCCCCTTTGTAGGCTCCTATCCATCGTAAGCATTATAAATGACAGCACGTTAACACCCCCAAAATACAGTGAGATCTCGTTTTACAAGAATTCCTACAAACGGAGAACCTTTCATAAATTAGGAGAACGCTGCGGACTTTCAAGTGTCCTTTAACCCTGAGTGGCATTCGATTACATTTCAAATTTCAAATTGATTTGTTTGTTATTTTTTCGAATACTTCAAACACACATTAGGTTTCATATAACGATCAAGAATAGTAAAGTAAAGACGATCGCTCAAAAGTGTTTTTTATGTTAAGATGTTGCTGCTCTAAGCACACATTAAATCGAAGTAAACAAATTATTTAAACAAATTTATTCGCATTTTTAAATTAACTGCATTTTATTTGTTTGTGTTTAAAAATAAGCTAGAAATTTACATAATTATACTTATTATTCTTATGTTCTTTTATAATATTTAATTATAATCGCTTTGCACTTTATTAACTACATATTTTTTAAATTGCATTGACTTGCTTGCAATTTGCATTTAAAATTCGTGAAAATACTTAAAATATACGGAAATATTGCATCTGACTCACTGGAAAAGAATATTATTATTATATTTAAAATTAAATTTTATCTTTAATACAAATTATAAAATTATAATAAATAAATAGATATCTGATAAATTTATAAAATAACGATATTAAATATATATGAAATATAATTAAATTTGTAATTGAAATTCAATTTAGACAGCTTGACCTGAAAAATAACTGTTTTACAATAAGCCAATAACTATTTTGATGAGTTTTTAATATTTTTATTTAATTTTAAGCCACAAATATCTATAAATATTTAATTTACCTACAAACCATACTTAGCGCAGAAGTAATTGCATTCGTTTATTATGAGCTTACTATATTATTCTGTTTTATATAATATCATTCTGCACCGACAATAGCACGTGCCATTTTTACGAAATTATTTGTGCAATTTGTAACAAGTCAGGCAGCTACAGTCGTACAACGTCTGTGGTAGACTATGAACTAATCGGGGAAAGCAAAAAAAATAAAGCAAATATAAAACTAATTTAAAAGCCATGCCTAAGCAATGTCAACTCATTATCGTTCGTTCTTGGAAGAGAGCAGCAATAGTGAGTGAACGCGCAAGAGCGAAAGGGAAAACAAACAACCGTTACTTTTTTTGCGCGTTGCTATGTATACACGTATAACTGTAACTGTACAGCGCGCGTCTGTTTTTACTGAGATGCTTATGAAAACTATGCTGACAAATCAATTGGTGGTTAAAAACGCGTCTTGTGCATATATATTGCTTTTATAAAATTTTAAAAACATAAAAATTTTGTTTGGGTTGCACCGAGATTCGAACCGCAGACCTCTCACACGCAAATCGTACGTCCTATAGCTTGAGCTACCGCCTTACATACTGCAGTCAGCAACGTCAATACATATACAGCACGAGTTTTGCATTTGTCATATATATCATATATGTATACGAATTTCTAACGAAATTTGGTTATTGCTTTCTTTTAAATTCTTAACATTTTCTGACAAATAAGGCAAAATTAATAATATATGTATATATAAAATGAAAGTAATTAATTTAAAATTATTAAAAAATGCAATTTGGAATTGTCAGCAGTGGGATTCGAACGCCCGTGCGGCAATTTTGGCCGCAGAGGTGCCATGAAAATGGTGATCATTAATTCTAATATCTTCTATGTTTATGATCCGATCGTGCTAAAATTTTCAGAAAACGTCCGCTACGGGACATTCTCCATATGTGCCAAATCTGAATTAAATCTAAAGTCTGTAGCTTCAGTTATACGTTTTTTTTCGATTTGCCGGGGCGGAAGGGGCGTGGCAAAAATCTAAAACAAACTTGATCTGCCTGCAAACAATACACGTGTTGTCACCAAATTTGGTTACTCTAGCTCTTATAGTCTCTGAGATCTAGGTGTTCATACAGACGGACAGACGGACAGACGGACAGACGGACAGACGGTCAGACGGACATGGCTATATCGTCTCGGCTGTTGATGCTGATCAAGAATATATATACTTTATAGGGTCTGCCACGCCTCCTTCTGCCTGTTACGCACATTTCGCCTTCGTCAAACCTAATAGACTTTGAACTTTTAGTTCATAGTCTAATAAATATTTACCACGTAATAACAAAATATTGTGTTTACTTATTTATATCAGCAGATAACAAGAACAAATATATAGTAGGTAACAAAACATTGCAAGGAGTTGTGGAAGAAAGTGAGAAATATGTGAAGCCTTTCGATCGCAGGCCGCCATAAAAATGTTTCCAACGACAACGAAAAAGGGGAAGCGTTAGGACTGGAATGTGTTGAACTGCGACGACTGCAGCTGCTTTTAATTCCAGTCGGAGGTGGGCGTATTCGATAGCAACAGCCCCTGAGCGCAATGAGAATACGGACTCTGTCTCGCTCTCGGCAATAGCAAGCAAGCACGTTGAGTGAAATGGCAGATGCATTGCGCTCTCTGGTTGGAACGGTCGCTAACCAGAATATTTGCTTGCTTGCTCTCGCACACTGTTGTCTGCTGGCTTTCTCGCTCTTTCGCTATCGACTGCCGCGTCGTCGGCCTTGTGCCCCTGACCAGACTGTGTCTGTTTCTGTTTCGGTTTCTGTTTCTGTTTGTGGCATCGACAGACCAGTTTGTGTTTAAACGCGAATAGGCATAGGCGCACATCTCAGCTGTGCCTGTCGACGATTTCAAACTCGAAGCGTCACTGTTGAGAGGCCACTGACAGGTTGTGGAACTCGTTTCATGTACATGTACGTAACGTACTTTGCTGCCGATCGGTCGTAAATACAACAACAAAGAGTATGTGCAATTGGCAAAGAAAGTGTTCCTCAAAGTGTGTAAATTGAATACCAATATTAAACTAAAAATAAATACAAATCTTCGAAATGAAAAACACAAGGAGAAACACATGTGACTAGTGACTAAGTAGCACAACCTTTTGGCCCGGTAGTGTCAAGTGACGCGTCAAAGTGACCCGTATCTGTAGCCGGACCCGGACCCGTGTCCGTGCCGAAACCCGTGCCCTCACACGTCAAACGTAATCGAACATCGTATCTGGTGTCCAGCATCAGAGGACATCTGTTTGGTCGTTCGCAAACATTTGTGTCCGATTTGTCGGCTGTCGCGGCTGCAAAGAGCCAAAGTCAATAAAAATAAAAAAAAACCAAGTAAAAGAATAAAGAGCAAAGTCACACAAAACAAACAAAACATTTTCCGGCTCCGGCGACATTAACAGAACTGCTCGACATCGACAATTTGTTTTATCAATTTTCAACAAGGCCAACAACACAACAACAACAACAATAGCACAGCATCCAAACAAACCAACAAACAACAAAAGCGCCCAGAGTGCTTAGCCGCGCTCGCGTCGAGCACGCACGCCACCAACAACACCACCACCACCAAGAGTACCATCTCCGTTGCTCCGTTCACATCCATATCCGAGTCCGCATCCACCTTCAGCTCCACCCACTCCTCGCCGAGCAGTTACACCCACCCAGCACCCAACCCCTTAGCATCCCGCATCCCGTCAGCATCCATATCAGCAGTGTCCTTGTAGGGCGCGGGCGCCCCACGGTGAGCTCTCACACTTGTGTGACCTGCCGTTGTCGTTGCCGTTAACGTTAACACAGCCGTTACTAGCTTAGCGAAGAATACGAGAAAGCGACAATGGCTGCATATGCGCAGTTTGGATATGGTTACCCGTCGGCAAATCAGGTAAGCAGAGCTGCCGCTTCAGACGGCATTTGGTTGAGTGCGAGTAGACGATGTGTGTATTTAGAAAGATCATTGATAACCAAAAAACAAGTTACTATATTATAGAACTGATAAGAATAATTATTATAAACACTGTTGTTGGCCTTTTCATTTTGGAACACAGAAGCGGGTCAGCTAGAGCTGAATGGCTTAATAACATGTGATTTTGCCAATAATCAGCATATATCAGTACAGTTGGTTGGCAACTCCACTGTTAAGTTTATCATTTTTGGTGTCAACTTAATTAAGACTCATTTGATTACATATGATTATTGTGTTTGCAATACTATTCCACTCGTCTTGCCTATTGGTGTGTAAATATAATTACAGGATGTTGGCAAATACAAAGTTAAAGGACTTCTTTGATTACTTTTTATTTGCACTACTTGCAGTAAGTTGCTCTGCGTACCTAATTAGGACTTATTTGATTACATGTGATCAGTTTGCTTGCAGTATTTTAGTAGCTATTAAGAGTGCATATATCATTGAGGGATGTTGGCAAGTCAAATACAATGTTTGTTCTTTTTTAACGTTGATTTAAACAGTGCTCATTTAACTATTAACTATTGTTTACAAATAAGAGTGCATATATCAAAAACAAAGTTGGCAACTCCAATTAAAAGCTAGTGATTTTTTAGTACCAATTGTGAGCGTATTATTTGCAGTATATTACCATTGTTGCCAATATGCAACAATATTAATGCAAAGATTGCCAACTTGAATGCAGAGTTAGTTTTTCTCAGAGTCAGCCGAATTAGTAGTCGCATTAAATAGAAATTTAAATTGAGTATAATTTTTGATATTCATACTGAGTCTATGCGAGTGTTAGCTACTAATTTTAGTCACATATGTATGTACGTATAATTGGCAATGACGTCGAAGCAGTATTTGAAATAAACATAAATTTAAATTTATGCCCAGGGAATGTAGCCAACACACTCACACACACACACACACACGCACTCACACACAGGCGACGGCAATGGGGCATGAATATTCAAGCATAGTGGACAGCTTCTGTGCTTGGACTATGGACTATGGATGAGGCAATAGATGCCCCAAGCAAATGTTGCACAATTTAGGACATTTTGCAGCCGTCGCAGTAGCCATCGTCATGGCCAGCCTTTTGCGATGCGGTAGAACGTTTGAGTTCTGACCATAATTACCCACGGGGCACGGCAAGGCGGCATAATGTGAAGCTCAGTAATTCAAATTAGTTAGCTGAGGTTGAAGACAGCTCTCAACCAGCCTTAGGAGCAGACCACAGACTGTCTAATGTACACACGCACACACATACTCGCACACACATGCCCTTAATTCATGTCGATGGCCTGTTGGTATTTTCGTCCCGTTGGCCGCCGGTCCTCGCCCGTCGCGTCGCCTTGTTTCCCATAAATTTATGTCAAAGCAAACTGAATGGGAGCGCCATTTATTATAATATGCAAAACTTGGTAAATTGCAATAATTATAATAATGAACGCTCAGATTATCGAGCATAATTATGATTCCAAGGATATACAAAGTGCGTTCTACTATTCGTCGTAAATAAGTACAACTCATCAGAACTTTGTTGTTGCTATTGTTGCAATTATTGTTGTAGTTTTTGTTAATATGTATACTCCTTGCTGCATTCAAAATCCCATTATAATCGTTGTTGTTGAGTCAGTTTTGTGTATTTTAATCTTTTGTATCTGCCTTGCAGTCAGACAACGACATGGTCAGAACATGTTTTCTCATTTCCCCAGTTAACATAATAAACTTAAAGATCTCATTACTTGAAAGGGAAAAATATTTACTGTAGTTTATAATATTTGGATTACGAAATATTCAATGTAAATTAATAATTAAAGATGTTTCTCATTCTTTCAATTAAAACTTACGATTTTGTTTGCTCAAATTACTTTAAATTAAATTAAATTGAATTTATTATCTTCAGTATTTCTATCTTTTGAATAAATGAAGAATTTTAATTAGCGAGTGACTACTGTATTATGACACTGCGAAGAACAAGCCGTATACTGTATACACAAATAATTGAAATTCATATTAATTAAATTAATTTTAATTTTAATTTCAACGCCAATTCGGCATGCCAAATATGACACACAAAAATCGCTGATGAATTCAATACGAGTATGAATTTAATCAACGGTTGCGACAATGGGGAACAAGGTCTGAACTGGGCTCTTGGCCAGGTCTGGGGTCTGGGCATGAACAGAATTGTCAACTTCCCATGCTGAAGGAGTTGAGTTTAGCAGTTCACGCATTTCATGGCAAAATAACTTGAATTCCCAGGCTGTTAAGCAGGAGCAGGAGGAGGAGGAGTAGGAGCAGGAGGAGGAGACAGGCAGGCGGGCTGGCAGTTCGGTTTCGATTTGGTCAGTGTCCTTTTTGCCATGTTGCGGAGCCAGAGACGTTGGCCGAATGATGCGAGAAAAAACTAATATTTTGCCGTGTGCATTCCATAATTGATTTATGAATTTTTAATGCAAACATTGAAAGGCGACTGCGAAGCTAAAACAAAGAATTGGTCCAGGAGCTGAAGCAGCAGTTGAAGTTGGAGCTGGAGCGACAGGCAACTACTGAAACTGAAGTTAATTCAATAAAAGGAGCGTCCCAACAACAGCAGCAACAGCAACAGCAACAACAACAACAACAGCAACAACTTCTGCAGCAACAGAGCAACTTATTCGCATTAGCAAAAACACGCATCAGTGCTGCGTGTGTGTGTGTGTGCGTGTGTGTGTATATTGGTTTCGGTATTCGCATTGGTATTGGTATTGGCAAGGGTATGGCCCAAAGAGAGTGAGGGGGCATGGGATATTGCTTTGCCCGTACGTTGGCTGCACTCCTCGCTGTGGATGAATGTGAGAATATGCCAAATGCCACGACGCATTGCCGTCGCCGTCGTCGTCGCCTCGAGTCTCTGCTGTCTGCAGCGCTCAGAGCCAAAACCAAAACCAAATGTCGACAGTCCCAGGCTCGACTCCAGCTCAGCTCCCACCCTCCTCGTGCCCACTGCACGCCCTGCACGCCCTGCACTCACCAAATACTTCTTATACTCTCTTTATTTTCGCTTATTGTTTGTCATTGCCGTTGCTGTTGCTGTTGTTGCCGGCGGCGCCGTTGCCGTTGCTGTTGCTGCTGCTGCTGCCGTTGGTGCTGCAATTCCAAGTCGACTGGCGTCAGGAGCATCCTTCTATTGCTTACACAGCTATCACTTTTTGCTGCAGACTCTTTGTTTAGTTGTTATTGCTGTTGCTGTTGCTGTTGCTGTTGTTTGGAGTGCAAAAACAAAAATCCATAAACGCATCTTCCAGCAGTAGCAGCAACAAGAGCGAAACGGCAGCTTAACAACCCACAACAAGCAACACACAACAACAACAGCAACAGCATTCAGAACAACAACTACAACAGCAAGCACAACAACAATAAGAATCTGCAACCTCCTTTGTTGCATACGAAACGCACTGAGCAATTGGCAATTGGAATTGAAATTGAAATTGGCAAGGTGGGATCGGGCCAAAACGAGCCGTACTGTGCCATACCGTGCCTTACCGAGTCCGCAACGGAGGCCTCAACGATTGGGCAGGCGTTTCGTGAGCTTTAACATAAATCATAAAATTAATAACCATAAAGTGACGGCACCAGTTTTTCCAACAATTTGGTCAGAGCGGGTGGCCGCAGACGCTGCGAGACGATGCTCCCAGTCAATGGCGAAACAAAAGGCCTCACCGTACGGTTGGCATTCGCTAACAGTGCCTGTCTGCACTTCAAAGGCACCAAGTGCTGTGGAAGCCCCTTGATGAGTATTCGCCATTTACACGTTCTTTTCGTTTGTTGTCGATTTGCTTATTTAACAATTGTTTCTTGACTCGGGAACTTCTTCAACGGGAAACTTTTGTTGCAAGCTTCGCTGCAAGTGTGGCATTCGATTCCTTTGAACTTGTGTGTCATGCAACAAATGAAGCACATGACATTCATCTGTTGCATCTTTACAGCATGTTCTTGTGCTTTGAGCTGCAGTTGAACTCTCGAATTGAGTGTTCTGTTTGGAATAGAATGCAGGAGAATGACGTCAAGCGGAGGGAAGTGGGGGCAAATCGATATAGTTTTTATATTATTATTACAAATGATTGATTAATGAGCTTATATACTGAATGAATTTTCAATTCATTCATTTCATTTATTTAGTTTTTTGTTATCAATTTTCTGTCGTGGCTGAGCTTTTTCTAAAACATTTTTAGCATTCATAATTTCATTTATTAAATTTTAAGTAAATTAATTTTGAAAGTTAATTAATTAACACTATAACCAAGGCACAAGTGTCGATTTGTTTTATGTTTAATTAAGCTTTACATTTTAATTTAAAGCTGAAAAATAAGATTTGATTTTCTTCCAGTTTATTGATTTTTATTTTCTATTGTTTGTTATCACTCATGTTATTTGTGCAAATTTAATAAACTTATATTCAATCAGTAAATTAGACTGTCAATCAATCATTCAGTTACTTGTTAAAGTATCATGTGCGTATATTTAAAATATAATAGTATTAAATATATTATTTTAAACGATGCGTTTATTTAAAATTGTGTAATAGTAAATATACTTAGTATTGTAAACTAAAGCAGGTAATCTGTCAATTAATCAATCAGTTTATATTTTATAATACTCAGTTCAAGATTATACACAGAATAACCAATAAATTAATCAATCAATCAATCACTCAATCAATCAATCATAATAATATAATAATAAATATGTAATGTTGTTAATGCATCAGTCATTCAATCAACTAATCAATCTGTCAATCAGTTAAAGTTTCAAATATGCATATTCAATATTGAATAATAATAAATATAATATTATAAACTAAAGCAGCTAAAGCTTCAGTCATTCCATTAATCTGTCAATCAATCAATCAGTTTATATTTTAAAATACTCAGTTCAAGATAATACACAGAATAACCAATAAATTAATCAAACTGCCAATCAGTTAAAGTTTCAAATATGCATAATCAATATTGAATAATAATAAATATAATATTATAAACTAAAGCAGGAAGTGCTTCGGTAACATTCAGTCTTTCAAATATGTAATTTTTACTGATAACTTGTTAAGTGCAGAGTCTAAAAATAAGATTATAAACTAAAGTAGTTAATGCACCAGTCATTCCATCAATAAATCAATCAATCAATCAGTTAATTGCTAAAGTTCCATAAGCTCATACTAAACATTGTATAATAATAAATATAATATTATAAATTAAAGTATTTACTGCTTCAGACATTCAGTCTTTCATACACACCTATTAGTATGTACTTCTCAAGTTGAGAGTCTAAAAATAGATGATAAATTAAAGTGATCATCATAATAAATAATATATAAACTATATATATATTTTATTATAGATTATAAATCAAACGATCAATCAATAAATCAATGAATAATTAAATGTGCACACGTAACTTAATATAATTATAATTTTATAATGATTATGAGATTATAAACCAAATTACAAGCACTATTATTAGCACAACATAGTAATTTCGCTGTAAGCCTGGAGCATAAATGAAAGGAATATCTGCCCCTGAATATCCTTCCTATGACATGGCAGGCAAAAAAGTTGAAAGCCATTCACACCGTTTATCGTAATATTCAAGTCATAAAACAGGGAACTATAAAGCAATATTTAATAGTTGCCAACACTTGCCAACATTTGCAACATTTCCGCATTGTGAGTTGAGAGATAGAGTGGCCAGAGAGAGCGAGAGGGAGAGAGGGAGAGTGTGTGTGTTTGTGTGTGTGTCTCAAATCGCCTTTAAGCCAAATGCGAGAACCCCTCGGGGCCATCGTATGCTATGCTCTGCTATCCTGTCTGTGTCCAGCTCACGATAAACCCGGCAGCGCGAACTTTACAATGCATCCATCCCAGAGTGGGTGAGTGAGAATCATTAAAAATAAACTGACTTGCGTGCCGATAATAAGCCCTGGCTCTGACTCTTTAGCTGTTGCTGTCGCTGTTGCTGTTGCTGGTGCTGGTGCTGGCCCTGGTCAGTGGTCCGACCAGTCGAGCAGTCGAGCAGTTGACCAGTCGGCGGGTCCTCAGTGTCGTTGTCGTCGTTCTGCTGATATGTGTTTTTTATGGACGACCACAAAAACTGAAATTGATGTTCGAATCGCATATAAAAATAAAGAATAATAAGAAATGAGCGCGCGCAGCGTTTTGTACATTAGCAGCAGAGCAGGAGGATGAGGTGTGGATGGAGCTGGAGCTGCAGCTGTAGCTGGCATAGGAGTTGGAGCTGCAGGAAAAGAGGTAGAGGAAGAGGTAGAGCAGGCATGGGGCATGAGGCATGCCACTTGTTGTGGTTTTTTGCTTTGTGAATTCGTTGCCTCTTCGTCGTTACAGTTGGTCGCCTGCTCTGTCTGCTCTGTCTGCTCTGGCTTCTCAGTTGGCCAGTGGTCATTCATTCAGAATTCATTAGATTTCATTCATGAAAACGCCTTCATTATGCAATAATTTCAAGTTTGCACTGAGAAGCGTGTATAGAGAGAGAGAGAGAGAGAGCGAGAGAGAGAGAGTCGGATATATCGGGTGCTCAGACTGCGTCTTGGGACGGCTGTTCGCACGAAATTGCCTTGCGATTAGATAGCCTGCAGGAGGTGTTGAAAATCAGCTTGTTCAACTGGGGAATTACCATTATTATTTAAAGCATAAATTTGACTGCAGTAGCTGTGATTTGCCTTCGAGTTGTGGCCAAAACGGTAGCTGGCTAAGAGATGAGTGATAAGTGTTAGGCCGCTGCATTCACTTGGTAGCAGGTATTAGTTACCAATTGGGATCAAGCGTGAGTGGGGAGATTCATTAGAATGCGATAACTGGCAATGATCTATGATCTTGAGATACTTTCTTTTCTTGCTTCAACACAAAAAGATACTTTACAGCTTACAGACTTTACGTGTGTGTGTGTGTGGGTGTGTGTGTGTGTGTGTGTGTCTGTGTTGTTGGCTTTGTGGTTTAGCTATTCGTCTGTGTTTTGGGCAACTTTCAGTGCCTCAATCTCCGCTTCAGACTGTCTCTGCTCAAGTCTCTCTCCCTCTCTCACTCTTCACCTAGCACTTGCCTGGCGTATGGTCCTTCAGTCGGATTGGGCATCGGCAATTCGTTGCGGTTATCGTGCAAGCGCATACCTGAGTGCCTCATTCAATTTCTTGCCCCTTTTTGCTTGGAATTGCCCACACTCGATCGGTCGTTCGGTAGATCGCTCGATCTGTCGAGCGGTTCAGCGGTCCAGCGCTCGATCGGTCCGCTGATACTTCGGCTGTACCCTCTTCAAAGATCTGCCTGGTGCTGGGCGATGCCGTTGCCGAGGTTCGAGCTCTTGCAGAGACACAGAGAGACAGACACACAGACAACAGTATCTTAAATCTGACTGTGATAAATTGAAAATTAATGAAGTGAAAATAGATGGAACGGATCGCAAAATGCGCCAAGCCAATAAAATATTTTGACATTTGGAGTTATCGTCTTAATCTGTTTTGTTGATTTCGACCCGAAAGGTAAACCCTTCCCTTCCCCTACCCTTCCACCACCTCTACCCCTACCTCCTACCTCTGTTCGCTGCCCCTTGCTCTACCCTAAGCTCGCTCCTCGTCCTTGAGCGTATCACCTGTTTTCAGAATGCTTCCATTGCGCGATCCTCGTTCGGCTTTAAAGTTCTTCATGAAATTTATTCGATGTGCTTTCTTTGTTTTTTATACGCTGTTCTTTTGTTGTTGCTGTTGTTGTCTTGCAGTTACTTGGCGGCACGGCAGCCACAACCGGCGACAGTCAGAGCGGACTTGGCGGGGGATCAGTGCCGTCGCCTTTGTCGGGCACAAACGAGGCCTCGTTGAGCCCCTCGGGCGGCTCGACAACCACTGGCATCACCGGTCCCGTTAGTCCAGGTGCAATTTCTCAGTCGTCTAACCATGCGGGTGCAACAGTTGCAGTTGCTGCAGTTGCTGGAGCAGCCGTTGCTGCAGCCACATCGCCGTCGGACGCAGATGCTGTTGGCAACGATGTGAGCGGCGCCACGGAGCCAGATGTCCCTGGCGGTGTCAGCGCTCTCGAGGCTCATGTCCGTGTGGCAAACAACATGTCCTGCTGCGAGAACGGACGTCCGATCATCACAGATCCTGTCTCGGGGCACACGGTCTGCTCCTGTCAATACGATTCGGCGCGCCTAACACTCGGAGGATACTCCCGCATGGCATTGCCGTCAGCTGGCGTAGGAGTAGGAGTCTACGGGGGACCGTATCCCTCCAATGAGCAGAATCCCTATCCGAGCATCGGTGTCGACAACTCAGCCTTCTACTCGCCTCTGGTAAGTGATGTTCCAACTCGAATTGCTCGCTAATTGGATTAAGGCAGCGGGCAGAAGTCCACGCGGCTTGTAAGCTGACAGGCTAAGCAAACAGGAGATGCCATGAGCACATCTCAATGGATGGCAATCCGGTTTGTGGCTTACAAGCGTGTTGTCAGCTTTGCCCACCTGTCGCTACCTCATATCGCTATCGAATCTTATCAGCTTCCCTTCCCGCCTCCCTTTCAGAATAATCCCTATGGCATGAAGGATGCCAGTTCCGGATCCGAGATGAACGCCTGGACATCAGCTGGCCTACAATCAACTAGCGGCTACTATTCCTACGACCCCACTCTGGCAGCCTATGGGTAAGTTTCCCCCTCCAAGTGGAAAACCAATTGCCCCAATAGAAGAAAAGTTAAGCGAGTTTCAAATGTTTCTTCTGGGCCAGAGACCAAAAGTTTTATGCAACGTCTGCTGAGTTTTTGCTGTTGTTGTTGTTGCCACAAAAGGTTTATCCGGTCCAAGTCACCTAGTCTGTCCCGTTCCCGTTCCCATTCCCTTTCCTCTGAGACTTGGAGACAATCTGCTTACCCTTTCCCCTTTCCCCTTTGCTCCGAACAAACCCTAAGCAAATGACGGCGCGTCGCGATGCTTTTAAAAATATACTAAACTCAATAAGTTTATGGCTGACAGAGAAGGGCAAGCAAAGAGAGCAAGGGGCGGGGAGGTGGAGAGGGGGAGAGGCAAGGTCTCTGTTGTTTAGTGTGGTGTGGTCTGCTCGGAAGGAAGTTACAAATGCACAGATTAAAATTCCCAGGGCGTTTCTCCTGTCGCGGTTTTTCATTGTGCGTTATTTTAGTTGAAGCGCCATGAAAAGGAATTTCGTGAATCGAAAGTGCAACACGTACTGGCCCAAGAAAATGCGGGGGGAAAATGGGGAAAATCATCTTTAAACGTTTTCAATTTAAGTAGACTTAAAACTGTTCAACTTGAATTGTTCGTCTTTGAGTTTTAGTCTCAGTTTAAAAATTGAATAGAATTGATTGAACGTTAAAACTTTGTTGTGTAAAATATATTTTAAAAAAGTTTCAATAGTTCTTTAACTATAAAAATATTATTATTAAATTAATTAAATATTAAATTATTATTAATTCATTGTTAATAGGTTAGTGTTTCAAGGATCTTAGTGACTCGACTTCAGTCGCAGAATTTCTATTCAGAGTGGAAAGTAAAAGAAAAGTTTAGATGTGATTAATAAGCTCCCTCCACTACAAAGTTAATGTACATTTTTCTACGTTTCTAGACATTTTCTAACATTACTAAAATATGTACATTTGTTGCTTACCAATTCCTAACAAATAAAGAATTTTTATTTAGGAAAAAAATGACTAAATTCAGAGAAATATGTATTCGAGCTTGTCTCATTGGAGTTACTATGCTGTAGTTGGGTCTGCTCGACTATTAGATACTCGGCATACGCAACTAGGCAGTTAGAGTAAATAAATAACAGATCAGCATAGACAATCTCCTCCCAAATGATATGCAAGCTTGTGCTGTATTTGTTACAGGGTAACTTAAAGTTCAGCACACCTCACTTTATGTTAGAGTTGTGTTCTTGCGTGTTCGCCTCCATCATTTTGAACCACTGTACGCTGTGTGTACTTTGTGCCAGTTGAGGTGTCGAACTCAAGTCTCAGAGTTGGCTTGAACGCAAAGTGTTTGGCCGAAAGGTGTGGCAGTCGGCAATGCTATTAGCCAGGTTATTGATATGCCTAAGGCATGAAGACGAAGTCGAATTTACCGGAAGACCCAATCACTCTTTGTTTACACAAAGGCAGGGCGTAGTTCTGAGTTGTTGCTGTGATTAAAGCCAAGTTGTTGGCCAAGACTAATGAGCTGATAGCAGTGTTTAACCAGACAATTCTTATCTATTATCTATTGCAGCTACGGGCCCAACTATGATCTCGCCTCACGTCGCAAGAATGCCACGCGCGAATCAACGGCCACATTGAAGGCGTGGCTGAGTGAGCACAAGAAGAATCCGTATCCCACAAAGGGCGAGAAGATTATGCTGGCCATCATCACGAAGATGACATTGACCCAGGTCTCCACGTGGTTTGCGAACGCCCGGCGACGTCTGAAAAAGGAGAACAAGATGACATGGGAGCCGAAAAACAAAACGGAGGACGATGACGACGGACTGATGTCGGATGACGAGAAGGAAAAGGAATCCGGCGACGGATCAAAGTTGCCAGTTGCCAGTGACACATTTGGTAAGCTGTCATCTAATTTGCTCCCTCCCCCTCTCTCTCTCTCTCTCGTCTAACTCTTTGCCCAACGAAGTTATTGACCCCAGACCCAACATGGAGCGCTCTTCTTCTTCTTGCTTCATTCTTAAGGTCGCCAGGTTGATACTCTACAAGCAATGTGTGTGTATATTGGGTGTATTGTTTTGTGAACGCCCCTTCCACCATTGATTTGAATGCCTGACCCTCTTTGGCTTCATGCCAGAGAATCCAGCACACTCCTCCCCTCCCGCCTGCTCTTCCTCCCGCCCTTCTAGCCGCTTGTAGTTACAGATTTTGTGGCAGCGGCCTTTTAAGTACAATTTATGTGGCGAAACGAATGTTATGCAATCTTTGTCTGCCGTCCGTTTATTTGTCTGACTGCTTAGGCGACATCCTCCCCGGAAGTTGACAGCACATTGTTGGCAAAGTGGCCTTGCGCCCGCACTTTGCTCTCCATATGGCCTTGCTCGACTTGGCGACTTGGCGACTTCTCCCGCTTGGCGAAGCCCGAAAGGGGAGTGGACTCGAGCTGTAGTTGGAGCGGAAGCTAGAGCATTTTGTTGCTGAAAGCTTTTCTACAGAGCACAAGCAGTAGCAGAAGGAGGAGGTGGAGGTGGAGGTGGAGGAGGGGGGCATTGCGCGAGGGTTGCACGCATCAACGCCCACCAACAATTTCAAGGGTTTTTGCCTGCGCCTGCCACAGACTGGCAAACGCCCAGTTTGCCACTTGCCACTTGCGACTTGCGACTTTCCGCTTGCCGCTAACAGCTGGCAACTCGCAACTCGCAACTCGCAAGTGCCAAGTTCCAAGTGCCAAGTGCCAAGTGCCAAGTTTGCCTTTAGTCCGCTAAGAACTTGTGTCTAACTTCCGTTTTGTCGACTTCAAAATTAATTAAATTTATAATTTTTTGTTTTGTGTCCGTTTTCCTCAACTTTAATCGCCAGATCCTGGAAATCAACGTATTAAGTCCGAGCTGGGCAAGGCGGACAAGGAACTGGACATTGAGGAGAAGCTGGAGCGTGAGCCGCAGAATTTACTGGCCATTCGAGGGCTGCCACCGTATGGGGCAGCTAGCTTTAGTCCGCATCCCTCGCACGCCTACAATCCCTACGCCCATGCACATGCCCACGCCCATGCGCAGCACCAACAGCATCAACAACAACAGCAGCAACAACAACAGCAGCAGCAGCAGCAGGAGCAACAACAACATCAACAATCAGCGGCCATCTATTACAATGCCAGCTACGGGCAGGGTCAAGGCCAAGAGGCAGTCAACCCGAGTGGCAACCCCAGTGGCAACCCAAGTGGCAACCCAAGTGGCAGTGGCAGTGAATATGCCCTTCAAAAAAACCAGCTGAGCAGAGACTGTGGCATACCGGTGCCGGCGAGCAAGCCCAAAATCTGGAGTGTGGCCGACACAGTCGCCTGCAAGACACCGCCGCCTTCGGCATATCTCGGCCAGAACTTCTACCCCCATCAACAGGTGTCCGACTCCTCGCCGACCCCGCAGCAGCATACGGAGCAGCAGCTGCAGCAGCTGCAGCAGGGAGCACATCCGCAATCCCTGACGAGCAGCATGACTATGGGGCCGCAAGTCGAGCTAGGTTCGCCGCTGAGTATGATGAGCAGTTACGCCGCCGCATCGCCATATTCGCGGATACCTACGGTGTACACCGAGGCCATGGGCATGCATATCAATTCCAAGACATCTATCCATATGCATCGCGATCTCTCGCATATGAGTTCGACACAAGCGCCCTACCTGCCTCAGTCGCATCAGCAGAGGGTGGGGTTTTCCGAGATCCAGCCCGATACCCCGCCACAGACGCCGCCAAACATGAAGCTGATCAGTCACATCCACAACACCAGCAACAGCATCAGCAGCAGCAACAACAGCAGCAACAACATCAGCATCAGCAGCAGCAGCAGCAACAACAACAGCATCAGCAGCAGCAGCAGCGGGAGCAACAGCAGCAACAGCTCTATAGTGCATTCCGGGCCAGGTCCGATATCGGTGCCAGTCACATCCATGGGTTCAATGCTTTACAATAATAACATCTACGGCAACTATCTGGCGAGTGGACGCTCCAACTCGTAAGGCTCTCCTCTGTGGGAGGAGCGCGCAGAGGCGCTCAAGGCTTCCTCCTCCTCCGAGGGAGGCCGAAACCAAATACCAAATTGAATAACCAGGCCCAAGGGGGATAAGTGCAAATTACGCCGGCATCGCGTACAGAAAGAGATAGAGAGAGAGACAGACAGAGAGAAAGAAAGAGAT
The DNA here is from genome assembly GCA_035042075.1 of Drosophila macrospina. Classification (NCBI taxonomy): domain Eukaryota; kingdom Metazoa; phylum Arthropoda; class Insecta; order Diptera; family Drosophilidae; genus Drosophila; species Drosophila macrospina. The sequence continues at coordinate 343,614 of JAWNLW010000591.1, forward strand.
AGAGAGACAGATGGGAGATGCCAACGATAACGATAACGATAGCGATAGCGATAACGATAACAGTAACCACACTAATTATTTTGCAATAAATGTAGCTTAAGTACGGCAATAAAACTTTATTTCCTACCATATCGTAAATTATTTCACTTTATAACTTTAATTAGCATATTTACACTCTTCAATTTAAGCTGAAACTTTGCGACTCCCCACTCACGACGTGGGCTGAGGGGTGAGTGCTGAGTGCTGAGGGGGGGCAATGAGACGTCGCTCCAAAGCACGACAACAGTTTATCATGCAGTGGGATTTGAATCATTATCGTGCCGAGTTTAATGTCTTGAACACAACACTAAAAGTTTCGTAGAGAGGGAACATTTCGAATTCATTCATACGAGTACCCCTACTCATGTGTAACTCAATATAACATAGAGTTGTTTCACACTTAGACAGTTCTATAAACTATATAAATAATATCAATCGAATACGAAGAGCGAGAACTGCATGAAATCCTAATCAAATCTGTAGATAATCAAGTTAAATATGTAAATTAAAGACACTCTATAATCGAATACTTCAGTTAATATATACTATATACATATATGTTTTATAGTGTCTTGTGTATGCTTTTGTAATCCTATATGATAGCCAGTTTTTCTGTGATATATCCATGTACTTGCATGTGCATGTTAGTGATGCACAGCACAGACTTATCGATAACAGTTTAAACGTAAGATTAGCCCATCATTTGCAGTTAGGCATCACACTTACAAGTTCAAGTTGCATTCATTCACATTCACACTGCATTCGATACCCTACAATTGCATGGGTATGCCCACATACGTAAGTATGTATGTATGTATGTGCTCTAGTTGAATCATATGACCTATTAACCTATTCCTAGCTAGTTGCTATAGTTTATATCATTTACTTAATAAATTGTATGTACGAATACTTAATACACTTTTAAAATTAATTACAAATTTAATAAATATTAATAATAATAATAAATATGTTTGTAAGCTCGTAATATAAACGAAAAAGAAAATGAAAATAAAATAAAGAAAATACATCGAAACGTACTCGCAGCTACAGTTCTTAATGGACAGAGATGAAAGCTGGTAAGATAACATTGTCATACCCTGTACTTCTGTTGCCTTTCTACTTAGTAACTTAATATATATTTGATTTATTAGCTTTATAAATATAAATGTTATTCCCTGCCCTCCGCCTTGTACAAACACTTGCACAACGCTATAACACCCATATCCATACAGCTACAGGGTCGAGGGTGTAGAAACTTGTCCATGAAATGAAAGTTAGGTTAATTTTTTTGAAATGCTCATGATTTGTTCGAAAGGGTAAACCGTCAAAGCGGATTAAACACGACATGTCTCGATTGGTTTATAACTATGAATTGTTTCTCCCGCTGATAATTCTATTTTGTCATCAACGATTAATGGATTTCTTCTATTCCGCTGACACGCGTTACAATTTGTATCGTGATCATGACGGAGTGTCTGTTTCTTCAAAATCGGAAAGAAAAATGTGCTCAATGCGACCACACCCAAAAGGCACATGGCTATCAATTTAAGTAACTCCGAGACTCTGCGACTGATGGGAATTGTGATCGTATCTGGAGAACCATAAATAAATTTAATACATTTAAATCATTAAATACTCTAGTTGTGAATGCTCAACTCCTAATGACACAAGTCTAATGCTCGGTTGGCAACTAGACATGAAATAGGCACTTGACTAGTGTTGATCCAATGGATCAATGAAACTGAAACTCTAAGTACAATTATCATCCTTTCTATCCACTAAAGTACTTCTGAGTGCCTTAGAGTATGCATAATCCCATCATATCAGTTTGGAATCCGAGATAACATCGTCCTAGTTGTTGGCTATATTTGTCTATACTCACCTGCCTGGCTGTCCAACTGATAACTAACTGCTCATTAATTGTCAACAGCTTATCTCAGCTAGAATCTTAAGTGACCATTCAATAGAAGTTAAAGGTACTTACACAATATGCCAACAATATTCAGCAGCTGCAAATTTCTGTTGAGAGCAATGTTTTAAATGACAAGTCCTCTGACAAACATAGACAGTTGAAATTGATAATGAATTGAAACTATCAAGAAACTATCTCTATGTTCAACTGGAAAAGTCTTTCAACTGACATGAAAATACATTCGGAATAGGAGAAAACTCAGCCAACAACTCATCATACAAAGTATAAATTATCAATCTGAACTTGAAATTCAAATGTCATCATTGTTAATTGTATCAACACAATAGAATTAAAGTCGTCCCGACTACGACAACAATTGAAATAGGTTTATGAATGCTTATCTATGAAATGGGATTAAGAGTTCAAGCGTGCAACGAGAATGTTGCATGCGCAAATCATTAGATAAATTTCAAAAATTTCAAATTAGCTGTCTGAATTATGGCGCCATCTGCATTCAATTACACACTTTGCCAAAGTGCATCGCAGTCTGTTATGCAACTGCACATGTGCATATGTATGTGTGTGTGTGTATCCGTGTATCTGCTAACCGTATCCGCATCCTGATCAACCCTACACATATACGCGGCCAACTAAAGCTCCACTTTTGCATTGGCTTTTGTCTGACCATTGGCTTTTGCAATTTTATCCACAGAGTGGAAAATGTCAACATTAATTATACCTCGTACTCATTGAGCGTAATTCAACAAGGGAATATGAAATTAAATTACACACCTAACAGTTAGAGGGAGTTAACAGTACCCAATTTTAGATATATATCTCGAATTTAGGGATTAATGCTGAATATTCGAAATATTATTAAGCTAAGATGCTTTACATAAACTGCTTACTTTTCTAAAGCACTTCCATTTCTTCCCTTTCAGCTCTAGGGTATCTCTCAGTCGCGCAATCTGCACTAGAGCACTGCTGTTTTCTCTTTTATTTGTGCGAATCGAGGTTGGCCACATTTTAAATTAACCCAAAACATGTTTAGGGGTTTTCCGCACAATTGCCCCATCGCTCCAAGCGCAACCATGTGGCATAATGGGCTTTCCAAATGTTGCAGCACCTGACGCCCCTTTTTTGGGGGGATGCTGTTTTGTTGTTCCTGCTATTCTATAAACTGCATTTGAACGAAAATGAATTGGAGTAGTCTGTTGCACCAAGTAATTAAATATTGCCATCAGAAATTATTATATGCAAGGGCAACGCTTAGAGCGAGAGGAGCATTAATGCTTTAACAGCAGTCGCACTGCTTGCAATGATTTGCACACGCACTGCAAGCAGTTCCATTTCAGTAATGACCATGCACTGCTTTCTCTGAACATCGCAATTGAACGCAAATGCAGATATGAAGCATAGACAATAGATGTAGAAGTGTCTCTCTGTTTCTATATGTTTTTATGTCTTTTCATAACTATTTTAAATATTATATTCTAGGCAAATTTCAGCTTTTTAATTAATTTTATTAAAGTTTTATATACACTTTAAATTGTTAGCTGGCGTTATGGATGAAGGGAAACGATTAAAATATCTTGAACAAGGACTCTAACATTTGTACAGATTTTGATACTTGTAAAAGTTGAACATGACCGCAGTCGGTCGGTTGCGGGCGCGTGTTGCCAGACAATCCTGCTCCCGGTCCTACTCCCGATGCCGATGTCGATGCTGATGTCGATCCCGGTGTCGGTGCCGTTGCCGTTGCCATTGCCGATGTCGATCCCGAAACAGGTCCACTTGGAGGCCGGAGACCAGAGGCCGGAGTCCGGACGCACACGTGGTACATTATTCGGCAACAAAATGGCCAAAACAACAAACCGCTATAATTTACCATATTTTATGGGTGCGCTGTGGCAATAAAATCGCCAACAAGCGCTATAACTCATTCGAGAGCGGCGGCCCCATTGCCGCATTGGCCGCATTGCCCGCGCTGCAGCAACAGCAGAAGCTGCCCCCGGCGCACGTTACACGGTGACCGTGGTCGGGCATGGGTATGTTTTGCGTACATCCGCGGTTGTGCAACGTGCATCGTAAATACTTGTGTGTGTGTGTGCATCTGTAGCAGATGAATGGTCGCGATGATTGGAGGCGCACTATAGATATAGGCCCGCGGCTCTAATTTGTATCTGTATCTGAAATGGGGCTGTGGCTGGTGGGGCTGCGTTTTCTAATTTATCTATGCAGAAATGTACATTGATAGCGTACAAGTTTATGGCTTTGTTGTCGTTGTTATCCTTGCGGTGGGAATTGTTGCTGTTTTGGCCAATGCTCGCATCGATGCCACTGCCAATATCCATTTCAATTGCACTGACCCCACGCAGAAAAACGCGTTCAATTGCCCAATAAAAATTGTCAATTTCCAAGAGGCAAAAACCTGCTGGCGTTCGTCGAGCAATTCCCCACGAAAGGCAAATTTAATTAATTTTATTTAAATTCATGGAGCAGAACACTGCAAGGACACTGTGCGCTGCCAGTTAAATTATTGCCGCTATGTGTGGTAGCTGTCCAAATAAAATAAAATAAAACGAAACGCAACGAAATAAAATAAAATTGTTTTGTGGTTTTGTTGCCCAAAGGACGCGTGTCGCCATTTTTCATTTCGAGCTGCACAAAACTTACAAAAAATAAAAATAAAAAATAATAAAGAAGAGGAAAACATACGCAGATCGAACAAGGCACACCCCACACTCGAGTGTGGTTCGTGTTGTTCTCGTTGTTGTTGTTGCTGGCGTTGTTGTAGGTAGTCTGGCATACCCGACAGATAGAAAGGGCAAGCGAGTCTTAGTTTCAACTGGGCTGTGCCGTCTGCCTGCCGATCCGCGAGCAACTCAAGAGAATAATTTAAATATTTAATTAACACATTCCGCCGGTAAGTTAAGGTATGAAATGGGAATCTTGGTAACCAGCATTACTCCCCCATCAGCTCCCGCTCCTGCTCCCGCTCCCGGCGAGTCACTGACGCCATGCAAATCGTGAGCTCAATCGCCGGCCTGTCCCCAGTTCCCATCCTCAAGAGTCTGAAGAGTCGCCAGAGTCGTCTCGCGCGTGTGTGTACAATTAATGCAGGAATAGGCGCAATTAAGTTTGTCACAGTCCAACTGGCGACTGGCAACTGGCAACTGGCAACTTGTGACTTGTGACTGGAAGAAGCCTTCGCTTATCGCATGATTCTGATCGAGCTTTAACTTCAACTCCAGCTCCAGCTGCTCCTCGCCAAACAGCATGCAAAACGCACTCGCACTTGTTGCCAAAGCTTTTGGGCCTTGTTCGACTATGGACGGAGTATGGCGGCAACCCAAAGATTTATCTGCATCCGGTGTCCAGTTACCAGTCCTCGGCACACACACACACACACACACACACACACACACACACACACACTTACACTCAGTCCAGTTGAATGATGCGCACCTTGGCCATTTTGGGAGTAAATTTGTGTGCAAATGAGATTTTTATTTGGCTCATGTTACTTTTCCCTCTGATCGTTTCCACAGCTTATGCCGATTACGCAACATAAACCAAAGTTAAGATCAACAATTTATGTAAATATTATTACTTCAAGCCCGATTCAGCAAGTATTCTACAGATTATGCTTACCTGAAAGTTAACTAACGAAATTATAGTTATAGTATATTTAATGACTCTCGATTTGAATTTGCATAGCACAAATCATAAGATAGCATCTATCTTTAGCGTTGACAGTGAACTCTGACTCACTTGTAACATGAGAGTCTCCAACTAAACATAAGCACACACTAAACACTGATTCATTGTTTTGTTGTGCTTAATGAACCGACAAATATTTCCTCAAATTGCGCTTTGAATATTGCAATGAATAACTTAATCTAAGTTATTGTTTTATATTTATATATTTATACATAATATATATTGTTTTAGTTTATGTAGATATTGAGTCTATATAACTATAACTATGTCTGTTTTAGAGCTTGCCGATTGAAGCTTCTCATCCTTTGAAATTGTCTTGAATAAAATGTATTTATATTATTCATATTGCTGTCAGTGCATCAATCCCATTAATAAGCAATTACAAGTTGTCTTGGAACAGTGTATATAAGTTATGAATATAAATAAGTTAATGAGTCGACAACTGCATTATTTAGCTGACACAATAGCCATCAGTTAGCAGGCAGAAGATACTTTCTTTTAGACTTATAAATTAGTATTTTATCTACTTTTGTTTTAAGCGTGTTTTCATAACTTAATGCTTAAATATACGTAATTATTATGGTAAGCTTAATTTCCCTATCATTCCTATGATTCATATATGATATTGTAGTCTGATGTTATTTAGAACTCAAAGTTAAGACAAGTTGAGAACAGATATCCATAAACGTTTTCAATCGATTCTCGAGTTAATTCAACTATTTGTATATATATTTATATTTTATATATATTTATATTTATATTTTATATATTTCTTAACAACATTACACGTTATGCTCAAATTTAGTTTATATCACTTAAGAGATAATGATAATGGAATAAACAATAAAATCGTCTAAATACTCGCAGTACAGAGAATAGCTGCGTATGCAAAGGGATTTGTCAAAGTGTAAGAGTTGTGTGTTGTATGTTGCATGTTGTATGTTGCCGGCAAAGTCAGCCTTTTGGCGAGGATGCAAAAAAAGTGTGGAGCTTTCAAAAAAGGACCAGCTGAATGTTAAAACCAGCAAAGCCATTTGTTTTCTAGTCCAACAAGATGTTTGCTCGTTCGGCAAAATAAAGTACAGAATGCCTCTCTCTCCCTCTCAGTCCCTCATCCACTCGATGGCTCCCTCTTTCGCTTTCTCTCTTTCTCTCACTCTTTCGGCCTTTCAGTGATGCCGTCTCTGTCGGTTGGCTAATGTGCAGCGGGTGCATTTGGGGCACTCAGAACATTTGGGATAACATGCGAACACGGCATATTTGCAGGGATCCAAAACGCCAAACGCTGTTGTCCGGCCACTCAGCTCATAGTAGGTAATGAATGGATGCGAATGCATGACATGGACGCAATTTTCGACAGTCTATGGCAATCCAGGCAGGAGCAAGGACCGGGGCAGTGGAGGGCACGCCGCAGTTTGAGTTCTGCTGATTAGCTCATGTTCAAAGTCTATAGAAAGTACGAGTAGACATAGGCTTGTGTTCAGACTTTTTGGTCGGCAGCGACATGTGCACACACACACACACACACACACACACATGTGCACACACATACGCAATCCATTGAAAATGTACCTGTGCAATTTTCCTGTGAGATTTTCCCCAACTCAAAGCATCTTTAAATGAAATTAGACCACGCAAACAAAAGGAATTTGTGTAATATATTTATGTTTCTTTATTTATAAATATATTTTCAATCTATTTATAGATATGTTCTAGTTGGATTCTATTCATTTGCCTTGATGTACTAATTAAAACCTTAGAACTAACATGCCAAAGTTGAAAACTTAAAACAATACGAGGTGCAGTGAGAGAGAGAGTATGATAGAGAGAGAGAGTAAGAGAGGGGAGGTGGGTAGACGAGAGATACGAATACAAGAAGTCAGCTTTTGGCAGTTATCAATGGGCGGAGCAATTTCCCCTTCATGCTTGTTCCAATGAACCAGCCCCAGCTCCAGCTCCACTTGCCACACGCCACTCGCCACTCGCCACTTGCCGCTCTGCGCTCAGCACTCCGCTCGCCACTTGCAACAGCTGGAAAGAGCAGTGCTGACACAACGACATTGTGTTGGTTTGCCTGTCTCGCTCGCACTCGGGGAGAAACCAGTTTCAACTGCGAGGCAATGCTCATGCGCCACATGCACAACCCCTGTCGCAACTCGGAGCGGAGCGGACGGAGCAACCGGCGGCGTCAAGCACAACTTGCAACGCAACTAGTTTGCGCTCGAACACGGCATTGCGCACATCATGGGCGAGAGTGGGCGCGCACAAACAGCGAAAGCACAGGCGATGTACTGCAGTCAGAGTCGGAGTACTTTCATATTCAGTTGCGAGTGTACGGCACAGTCTGCTCCCGCTATCAGTGTCGCAGCTGGGATGGGTCAACTGGCAAAGTGGAAGCGATCACGAAGTAAGTAAATCGAGAAGTGCGTGAGTTATTGAGGCATATGGCGAAACTGACTTTTGACTTTTTTAATAAGTTTAAAGTTTGATTCGATTGCTTACCGAAATGTGCAGAATCAATGAAAAGTGCTTGACGGCTTTCAGTGTCACGTGGCATGTAATAGTAAATATATGATAAGTCAATGATAATTACAATCAACTGCTGGAGATAAGCAACGATAATTTCCACTGTATTTTTATAAACAGATAATAATTACAAGTACGAGTTCTCTTATCGAAAGTGCTTGATGGAAGTGCGCAAACAGATACTTGTAATCACATATATAAGAAAGCAGTGCAGCTAATTAGGCAGTGTTTTCACTGCTTCTTATCTTCTCTGCTGCTCATTTGCTCATTATGCAAAACAGTTCATTCAAAGGCATCTCTATTTATTATCCATTTATTGTTTGCTGTATACTCTGTTATTCTACGCAAATGATTAGCTTTGACGCATTTATGTTCGCAATCCGCATTCGAGTTGAATTTGAGCTGTTGTTTTGTCTCTTAGTTCATAAACACAAGAGATATGAAGGAATGTGTTATCTGTTAATAAGGAAACTGCTTGTAATTGCAAGCAGTGCGGTAATGCAATGTGCGAATGCAAGTAGTTCAAGTGGGAACAGATCTGTTCACAGATCTGGGAACAGTCTCAGCTAGATCAGTATGTAAGGATCAACTTCAACAAATCAAGCAAAAATGCAGGTGTAATTAAGCTCAGGTGTGACATCGCTGAGATCAAAGCTCAGCTGCTCCTAGTTAAATGATATCTGAAATAACTTCTCTGCTTATAATGTATAGTATTTAGTTGCAATCGTTGCCAGCAAGTGGACAACTGATGCATAGATTGAAGCCAAAGATAATGAAATTTAAACAGATGTATAGTAAGTAGCTGTTGTAGACGTGTCATTTGACGATGTCAACTTTCTGATGTCCATTAAAGAGAACTTTTAACGGGCGTAAAGCAATATGTTTAAAGTTTATAAGTTGATGAAAGAGCACGCAGGTACATATTCGAATATACAGATGTGTATATGAGTGCGCGAGTACTCGTAGATCGCGTGACTGTGACCATAAACAGAAAATACTTCGCAAAACGCCTCCGTCGCTTTGGCAGGCATTAACAATATTGCAAGAAGCTATCGCAGGGAACGCAAAACGGGAAAAACAGAAAATTATCATGAAACAATATAATATTATTCATAAATGCAAGTTTTTTGCTCGAACGCAAGATCCTCTAGCCACCTAGCCACCTAGCCGCAGAGAGGGACAGAGAGAGACAGAGAGTGAGAGAGTAAGAAAGAGCGAGGAGAGTGCGGTCAAAAGGTCTTACACCCGCCCGCGGTTGGGCAGCTATCCATCAGCTCATCATGTTTAAGCGTTCGTGGCGCCGATAATAAAACAAAGATAAGAAACCAATTTTGCAATTGCCTTATAAGAATTTTTAATTAGACCGACTAAGCCACTGTCGCTGCCATTGCCGTTGCTGTTGCTGTAGCCGTTGCTGCTGACCACTCAACGGAAATATGTTTCATCTTGATATACATACAACTTACCTACAAAAGCTGCCCCTCGTGGGGGAAAGAGGTGTCTAGGAACACTCAAACCAGTTGAGTTTGCAATGCACACATGTCCCTAATTTGCATACTTCGATATGAATATGTATCTCAAGAAGATAATAAAAAGTATAACTAAATATGTGCTAAGTGCATGCCACTTACCCTTCTCTATTTGGACATAGTATCTCTCAGCATAATTACGATATGCATATAAGCAATAATATCCTGGTGTATAAATTATGAAAATAATTTTGACGAAACAGCCTTGAACTAGGCCAAGCACATTTTCAGCCACGATGATTGATTAGCCGGTAAAATAATTTATAAACATGAAAATGAATTACGAAAGGGATTAATCAGATACGTAGCCTTTTCTGTGAATGTGAGCAAGCACAGGGTATGTCTCAGTGCAGCACACTCGATTCAAGCACTTGACAACATGTTTATTAAATATAATAAACATCCTTAAAGGTGCCGAAGATTGAATACCCTTGAACAAGTTCCCTCTCGGTCCCCTTTCGGTTAAATAAATCTTCTTTCTTATTTAGATGAAAGTTAACTAAATTGTTTGTAAAATTCAGTTAACAGAAGAAGTAGCTAATCAAACTAAAAGTTGCATATCAAATATTCCACTTTATTTCAAAATAATAAAAACTATTAAAAGGCCTTAAAGATTTCCTGTTATATAGCGAATGTTCCGTTTTGTTTTCAAGGTGTTGTGAATTTAGTCGGCAACAATTCAGAATTCAACATTTTAAGAAGGGAATTAACATGAAAATTGGGTGTCTCACGAATAGCTTTGGCCGAGGTAAAAGCAAACTGTTTGTGGTTATGAAAAGCTGTCGGTTTGCCGACGAAGTGTAGAATAATGAAAACAATTCAATTCACAATTTGCACCATTAAAAGCATAATTATTCATTTATGCTGAATTTAACCGCTAAATTATTGTAGCGTAGATCGTCGACGGCTGTTGGTTTTCTGCTTTAGAAGAGCGGAAAGTGATGCAGGAGGGGGGACGCGAGGGGGTAGCATTGAGAGGCAGTGAAACGAGACAGTGGTCCTACTTATAGAAGTACCTAAATGAAGGGTCGTCATGTTTATAATACACAGGGAGTGAAGCAAACACTTGACTACTCCGCGTACCTGTAGCATAATTATATAATTGAAACAATTGAAACAGTCCTCAACCTATTACAAGACTACTGAGTCTCGTTAAGTATCAAATGCAATTTGCATTTTCTATCTTTCAATATTTATTACTTTATTTTGTTTATTCCGTTTGTTTCGTTGTTATTTACCACCCAAGTGAGAATGGGCGTGTCGTCGAATTATTTGCCTGGTCGATTAATTTTATTTTACTTTTTCAATCCAAGTGAATTCGAAAATCATTTTCATATTCCCCGACGAAAAAAAAAACGCACTAATTGAATATTCATATGGATTTCTGAATACGTTAGTACTGAGTGCACATTGGCAACATGCAACTTCGTTTCGTGATTAACTGACATTGTGTTGTAGTTGTATTGTTGTTGCTGTTGTTGTTGTTGTTGTTGCAGTTACTTTGTAGGCCGCTTTGGAAAGGGAAGCTTTATTTGCTGTGAAATTCTTCAATTAATTTTGCTACGAAGCTTCCAAGCTACACGCACATTTCGCCTCAAGTCTACAGTCTTATTAAATGTGCAAATAATTGTGAAAACATTTTATTTTATAATAACGCTTCGCTAATTTAAAGTATTCATTACAAGCGAAATATTTCTCTCTATTCAACAAACTATTATTTCACGTATAAGAAACCATTTCAACATATTTTATTTATATTTTTATATATTTACTAATTGTTTATACTGTATTACAAACAATTGTTGACCTCCACTTCCCATTCGACGGGGTTGAAAATAAATGTTAAAACAATTCATAAATGTAAATACAATAATTCCGATGTCAGCTATGTGTGAACATTTGGACCTAAGCGATTAAATGCATTTCGTTATTACATTCCTGCTTATAACTTTATTATGAAGTTAAAACTACCACGCAACTTCCTCGACAAACGCAAATGTACTTGTTTCATTCTCCCCTGGGGATGAAGTGTTCAATGACACCTGCCTCACCTGTGTTGCAAGTACTATTTCTGACGGCCTTCGTGTTTACGTCTTCAAGCTCGCTGATAGCCGCAACCCCATTAAGTTGATCAGTCAGTTGGCACGCATTTTACAGGAGTCAAGTCAGCATTAACATAATAATAAGTAAATGCCACAAGTCAGCTTTTTACTACCAAAAATTCCTATTTAATGTCCTAATTTTCTTTCCCTCAGCTGCATGAAAGAGTAATCATTGCATAGGCATTTCAAAGAAAATATATTACATCCTTGAGTGCAAGATATTTAACATAATTGCCTTTATAATGGCCAATTAATGTTGAAAATGTAATACAGTTATTTCAATTCTGCGTTATTAATCATATGCAGCCCTGCTTTTAGCTGCACTGCTTACTGGGAAATAAAAGCACTGTCATATGTACTGCAAGCAGTGCACTATCTTCAGTAATTCAATACGTGAGATACGAAAAGTATCTTTAACCCATGCGAAGTGTATCTCATAATCGATTTCACTGTTCTCTAACATATGCAACTATTTTTAATTAGCGCGAATACAGAGTATTACCGTAGAACAGCTTCCCTGATATGTCTAATAAATAGTTTGCAATTATTTTTTGCAAAGCCCCTCAAAAAACTAAAATAAAAACAAAACTTTAGTCTTTGCTTGGCAGGGCAAGGGTAAAACGCAAACGCAATTGCAATAGATTTTACAGCAACCGCTTGGTAACCCTTTGTCTAGCAGCCATTTTAAGAGCCATAAAAACTCGAAAAGTTGTAGGAACAATGTAGACAGCGTGTTTTCATTTTATGCGAATTAAGCTGCCACTTGAACAACTTATTTTGCCTGAACAAGCGACTGGACCGCCGAGACCGACAGTAACTCTCCAAGGAAGGCACTCCAATGTCGGCCCGAATATGTAGATACTTTCAACCGTATGTGTGCCTGTGTGTGTATGTGTGAATGTGTGTATGTAGTGTGTGTCTCGGCATGTGTGTCTATAGTCCAACCGAGTGACAGCAAAAAAGGACCCTGTTGAAACTAATACGATATGAAAATATATTATGAAATCCCTATTTATTTACACTTCAGCTACAAGTGCAATTTGCGATGCTATCGTCTATCGTCTTTCTATTTGCAATCATTTAAAAATGCTTAAAACTCTAGTCTACTTTTAGGCTGATGCCAGCAGTCATTGCAAATTTGCAACAGGGCATGCAGTATGTATGAGCGATGTCGTCGACTTCCATGTCAGTTTTGCGAGTGGCGACGAGCTCAAAAGGGATACAGTTGTTACCGTGCATAGCTGGAAGCGTTGCTGCATTGCAGAAGACGAGGACGAGGACGACAATGGGATGAAGGCAGCTGAGTGTCATGAACGCGATACCCGACTCTCTGCCAGTCTGCCACTCTGACAGTGTGACAGTCTGACAGTGCGCCAGTCTGGCCGCACAGTTGCAAGAGTCTATGTACAATGAAGGAATGTGAACACAGACACATTCGCCAACGAGCGTGCGCATGAAGTGTACTTGTTAATACTCGTACTGTTAAAACGCAGCATTTCCCTACAAGCTGACCCCACACATATACAGAAATACTATGTAAGTATATGACGATACTTCTATATGTATTCATCCCGGTGGAACAACAAGTTCTCGGGCCAAGCACTGCTGAAGGAAGGGTCAGCGATAAGGAATCAAAAAGACAAATTTCAGTAAATGTAATTACTCTGTTTACTTCCCTTTCAAAGATATTAATACTTAGATCTCTGCTTACTTTCTGCTATGTAGCAATTAGATGACTCGATGAAAGTGTCATTTCCAATTATTCATGGATGCTGGAGCGATTTTACAATGCTGTAAGTAATTCCAAATAAATATATATGTATCTTTAAACAATTTCGATGCAAATAGTAGCTAACAGCACTCCTATCACTATGAACTCTAGATACACTGCTTCCTCTGCTTACAGTTCATGCATAAGCACAATTGCAAGCAGTGCAATACTTGCACAGCACGGCAACTCAATTGAAGTGCATGAACTCTTTGACGAGTGTGCCTAGAGCAACTGTAATAACTGAAAAATACCCTGTAAAAGTTAGAGTGTAGTACGATGCATATTTAAAGAGCTTTTCATACTACTAATTATTGGTGTTGTTATAACCGATATAAATAAACATGCAACTGATATAAAAAGCATGATTGCGGAAAAGTACATATGCCTTTTGTGTATATGTGAACTGTATATATGTGTGACAATACATATAGGGATTGGTAAATACGTTCTTAAGCATATATGTATTTTAGCCGTATGCACATATGTACTTCCGATTTTCCGATTGAAACGCACATGGGTTGATGGCTCATTTACCATAGAAAGTCGCTGGATGGCGGAGTCGTTCATCAGCCGGTCGAGGCGACGTTGACGTCGACGCCGATGCCAACATTCTCCCAGCCAGAACAGACCCTAGGCGCGCAACGTGCGCACATTCGTCAGAATTTGCATTTCAATTCGAATGTCAGGATGACGGAGCGTTGAAATTGGGTGGCGGTGGCGGTGGCGATGACGGTGGCATCAGCATCAGCATCACCATCACCATCGGCATCGGCATCGGTATCCAAATGAAAATAAATCACGTTGGTGCTGCTACTCGTACTCTGGCAGACGGCAAACGGCAAACGCACCGCGCTCTGCTCTGCTCGAAACATAGCCACCATTAAGCCAAAAAAACGCCTGGGGCGTGGGCTCAGTCAGCGTAGTTGAAGCGTAGTCCCCATTTTGAACTCATTTATTCGCATTTTTTTGCGAGAACGAATGTGAAAAGTTTTCTGCCATCATTTTGAGTGATGTCAATTAGATTGATTTGATCAGCGAAAATATGTGATTTATCAGACTGTAACAGTGAGTGGGCGGTCCCGAGGCATTTCCTAAACCACCCTCCAGGCACAGCATGCAATGTGGGTTGCCCTGCCCCACTGGATGCTCAATACCGAATCACATGAATATCTAATGTGCCATACTCGCATTCGCACTCACACTCACACTCTCACTCGCATTCGCAATCGCACGCATTCGCTTCATCACACCTTTTGGTTCATTTGCGTCATCAATCAGTCATCCAATTGGGAACTTAATGTCCATTGACCTCAGCTCCCTATATGAATGTACAGATACATAAATTCCATATGCAAAGTACATAATCTGGTATTATCCTGTTATACGATTTTCATAACGTTGTCATCGTAAACAAAGAAGTCGAAAATAAATATTAATTAACAGGCAAAGCAGAGCGACCACAATGCAGGAATTGAACTGCTTGCAATGCAATATGTAGAAGTGCCGCAAATAACAATGCAAGCAGTTCAAAAAGTACTTTAAGATTTCAATTTGAAGCAGTCCACAAATAACTTAAATGTCTCCTATATTGTGTTAATTAATAACTCGTAACTTATGCGTAAAATTACTATTGCCTTAATTTCAATTAAAATTACAAACATATGCTTAACTACATAGGATATTAAACTCAATTTAGTTCTCAAATGAAAATGATTTACTAGCTTGGCAATCAATCAAGCTATCAAGTTTATGGGATTAAGGAATCCGACTGAATACACTTATTATCACAAATCTTTGGCCAACATTAATAATGACCAATTGCCTTGACCACGAAATACCATATAATTTTCCTATCGCTGTTTGTTTGTTATTACAACTGTTAGAAAGCCCATTTGATTAACCACTCCCTTTGGGCCATGACATGGGAATATACGGATATAAATATTATATCTCAAGTTAACATTTTATTCGCTATTCACTTTACGTAGTATAAACGCTTCTGGTTTGTGGAAACGCCTACAAAATTAATATACCACAATATAGAAGTGATAGCAGTGGGGGCTGGGGAAACACTTGCGGGTGTCATACAAAACAAATAAAATAAATCAAATCGGAGAAGCGAATGAAAGGAAATCGCAATTCGAATGAACGAACGCATGTGTGTAATAGCTTGGGAGATGGGGAGTTCTACCCAAAACAAAGGGGAGCCATACTTGGCACCCAAAAATTTATGCGCGCTCTGTACAGGGCCGCGCCCACGCCCACATTCTGGAGTTGGGTCTGCGTGTTTATAAGCTGCCTGAGTGAATGTTTGTGTCTGGACTGTGGACTGTGGACATGGCTCAGAGTCGTCTTGGCTGTGGTAGTGGCTGTGGCTCTGGCTGTGGGGTGCTTTTAGGGGTTGTTACCAGCACCAATAACTCATTTTCAAATGAAAATAACATCAAATAAAATTCGCGCTACTGTGTCGGCGTTGTCCTCCACTTTTTCCGGCCTTGAATACCATGTGTGTCAGTTGTTGTTGTCGATTTCGTTGTTGTTGTTGTTATTATTGTTGTTGCTATTGCTGTTGACGCTGGTCGTGGTCGCACCGCGGTCGTTTGACTGATGAAATATCGTGACAGGCAGTATAAAAGCTATTAAAGCCGAGTGTAGATGGCGCTACTTGAATTTGTCAAAATGTCTTTTTACGCGCTTGCGACGCAGGCGGCGTAACAACAAATACAATACAAACCAAACCAAAATCGCCCTCAATCCCAATCCCAATAGCAAACCCAAACCCAAACCCAAGCCGAAGCCCAACTCTCACATACTCGCAGTACACTCACACACTAAACGGGTGAAACTTTGATTGATGCCAAAGTGTCACGCAGGCGCGCATGTGGCTAATGGGCGGTTACGTTACCAACGCCAACATGGCTAACATAGCCAATACAGCCGCCAATGTGGCACTCAAATTCGTGCATTGTCTCATAGAAATGCCGCAAGCTTTTCAGCCTTTGACAAGCGTTTGACAAATGTTTCGGATTTTGACATTGTTTATACTTACACATGAGTGAGGGCTGGGCTACACTTTACCCTTTAGAAGCTAATCGAAACACAATTATTAATTGAAGTATTACTCCTAGACACGGTTTCTATCTACAAATATATTTAGTAGCACATTTGGAAATAAGAAGTACCATTTTCTATAAATACTTAACTATTTTAAATGCTTAACACAATTTTACCAACAGTTATTGTAGTCAATAAGTTGTATCGAATCTTTCGACACTAAATGAACGAACCGAATGAACGAACAAAGTTCCTTGCTATTGTTCAGTTAGCTGGCTCGCGTTCATTCAATTCATTTGAGTTTCATTTCAGTTCAATGAATCAGTTAAAACGAATTAAAGGAATCGTTTGTCTCTGCACAAAAGTACTTCGAATGAAGTACAATATTATTTGACAGTTTGTCATAGATAGACAAAATGTGTAAACAGCTCTTGAGTGATTATTTATGAATGCACAGCAGAGCACACAGAATGTCCGGATGCTGGGAGATCAGATCGCGAATCAAATGGTGTCCCGCTGTTGCGTCTGACGCATCCACAAATAAACGCGCGGCGCAAAGCGTCTCAAATACATCAAAGTAACAAGCTCCAGCTGTGCGCCACAGTAAGCACTGCCCATACTTACCAGACAGACGGGCAGACCGTCAGACGGACAGCACGAGGAAGCGTCATCATTCTCTGTGGCCATTTAAATGCTGTGCATCCAACCAGGACACCGGCGCCCACAGTCACAAAATATGGCATTGACTTAATAAAGAAATGAAATATCGCGAATGAATGAAACCCACTCGCAACGCAAATGTGCCAAAGGAGCAGGAGACAGCTCAAGAGACAGCTGCCTGGCGCTAGTTCCCCAAGTTTCGCAGTTCCCCATGCTGTGATCTCGAAAATTGTAGCGCTTTCTGGGCCGCAACGCTCGGTTGGAGCCTGGGATTCCCCCCTGCGACAGCCAGAGGTGTCTTTTGACTTGGCCCATTGATCTTGTTGCTCTGGTTCATTAGTTACGATTTCTATCGCTTGCCTCTTCTTATTGGTAAGCGTTTTGCGAGAGAAGAACACAATTGTCAGACAGTGAATTCAAGGCAATTCTTTATTGTCATTAGTATTAATATTTTAATTGAGGAGTTAATATACATATAAGTACGCTAACTAAATTCCATTTTCAACTGTGATTTTCTCTTCATGTTTTCCTATCTTTATCTAACTTTAAACTAACCTCCTGTTGTCTGTGGTATCTACACACTGCTCACTGTAATATATGTTTACAGGGAACAAGATATAAACCAAGTTTGATGGCAACATCTTATCTTATGAATTTATTCCGCCAACTGATCCACAATATATATCTTAATATATTAGAATTAAAATTGAGATAAATCGTTAATCAAAAGTTATTACCCATTAGAAATTATCATCAGTGAACTTTAATCGCTTGAAGCACTTTCCATTACCTTAACAACACTCGAAAATGTCTCTTGGCTTGGATCTAAATGGGTTTAATGGGGCGCAGGTCAGGGTTCTCGGCTTAAAGTCGAAACCTTTATGCTGTGATTGCCTGACTGCCTTTGTACGCTATTGTTCAACTGGCTGCCATTGTCTGATATAAATTAAGCAAATTTTGTTTTGTTGGGGGCACCTTGCATAGTTTCATGTGCAAATCAATTCCCACCTCAAGCCTCAAGCTCCACACCCCCTGTGGGTGGGAGGGGGAGTGCGTGTGAAGGGGGATTCGAGTATAGGATTTAAATATATCTAATATAGTCGGTAGGTTGGCTCTTCCGGTATTAACTTTTCACTCTAAGCCCAACGTGCAATAAATTACGTTAAAGACGCCAAATTCAGGCAAATTTGCATGGTGCATGCAACAACCCCCTGTGAAAACCCCTTACTTGCTGCGGCACACGACGCATCATCATAATTAATAAGAGACAATTTGACAATGGCCCTTTAGCGTTAACAGCGATATCATTTTCAACTGTACAAACTCAGCAGCCAAATGAGCAGCCACCCAAGCCATTCAAAGGGGGGTAGGCGGCAGAGGCTGGGCAGGCACACGCACACCCTCTTGCCATTTTGCGCCAAATTAAATTCAACCTCAATTGAGGGGTTAATTTCTATCACCACGCAAACAAAAACAAAACCGCCCAGGCTGCAGACACCACGAAGCAGAGGGTTGCCTGCCACACAGACATGGATGCGGGCCAGAGGACTTCGGAGCGGGGAGATGTGAGATGGTAGATAGAAGAGGGGGAGTACGGATGCGGGTGTGGGCCTGTTCCTGGGTATCGCACCATTATCTGCATCGAGTTCCACATAGAAAATCATTACGCCATTCGCACCATGAGACGTATTCAATTTGAGTGTCGTTGAGCTCTTTATTACGTTAGTGTGAAAGTCGCGTGCGGGAAAACCCCGACCGACTGACTGAGGACGCCCTCCCTCAGGCACAACTGTGCTCTTGGGCTCTGGGCTCTGGGCCAGCTCTTGCTAACAACGCATTCATTCACGGTGCGTAAGTCACAGCAGCCGGAGCAAGAGCAGGAGCAGGAGCAAGCTCGGGCAACAACAATAACCCAGAAGGGCGTTTGATGGAGGAGGAAGTGGAAGTAAATTGAAAGCATGCTGCCGGGCGGGCTATCAAAGCGTTCGCAACCCTTCAACAGACTGAGGCAGTGGCATCCACAGTGGCACTGGCAGCGGTAACTCTGAAATCCATTAGCAAGCAGCGTGCGGCAAGTTGGCAACTGGCAACTGGCAACGTCAACGGCTATGAAAACCTTTGGCATTGGCGATGCCAGGCAATGGCCAGCGGCATGGGGCATGTGGCATGTGGCATGAGGCTTTTATGCGCAACGCGTCCTGCTTGGTTTTTTCGGTTAACCATGCGGCATGCCCCTGCTGTCTGCCGCGTTCTGACTACTCAATCTCAACGAGTCTCATAAACATATGCGCCTCACGTCGTTTGGCGTAAATCTAATGTTGCCATAGTGCGAGTCCTCGTAGACGACGACACCCCTCAGAGGTACGCCCAAAAAGCAGAAAGGCAGACGGAGGACGGCAGACGGCAGACGGCTAGTGCTTCTTTGATGAGGTTACTGACTTTGGCGAATTAACTCCCACTAAACAGAACGTACCACCTTGCCCCTCTCCCATCACACTCTTTCCCACCTTTCTCTCTCTCTATCTCTATCTCTCTCTCTCACTCTTGCCCACTCCCACACCCTGCGTCTCCGGGGCGTTGCTGAACCGGAAACCACTGCATTTTGTTGGTCCAAACAAGAGGGTGCCACGCTTTAACGCCTCAAAAAATCTCTTGGGACACTTTAGAAACACAATGTGGCATTTAAATGAACAACAAACCTTCGAGGTTCATTTACTTACCCCAAAACTGTAAGAGTTATTATACATATAAATGAGTATATCTATAACTCTTACGCACATGTGTATAAATACATATATACTAATGCATATATGTATGTTATATGCTGAATCCATCAAGGGAAATTCGCAAAGTCGCTTTCGAAATTTAAATATATTATATTCGATCAACCTGCGATTGAGGACTCAACAATCGGATTAGTCTGTCAACTTCGACTTACTTTCATATACATACAAATAGAAAAGTGGCTGTGTTAAGCCGGCATTGCCCGTGTTGTGATAGTAAAACAAATGAGTGCGCTTAAGTACAAGGGAGAGACACCCTATTTCAACTATATTCACTTACACACAAGGATATTCAATCACATCCGCATACAAGCAAACACAGTGCAAGCACTGCCCGCTAGATGGCGCCAGTAGTGCTGTTGCTGGAATATGTTCGCTTACTGATGTGTTTCTGATTGATGAAATTGGCAGTTAATTTAAATAAATTAGTATAAGAAATTGAGCAACAAAGATCAAGGGCATGACTTAGAAACTGTGCATTGTTTCGCATTGGGTATATAGAAATCTATTTATCAAATTTGATAACTGCACTACAATAAGTCTCCCATTAATATATATATTAATATATTAAAATATATATATATCTCACTTATCTTACTATATATCTATATGTTACTAACATTTGCATGTACCAATAATAACCTTTTCGACGTATTTTCAGTGGGTATACCATATATAACCAAGAGCTGAAATCATTTTATTATGCCGAAAATAGAGTTTTATTGCAAACATCTTGTAATACTCGCATGTGAATCCTCTCTTTAATCGTAAGCTTTGCTCACAGCTAAGTGCAATTAAATGTAATCCATATTTGTGACTTGATTGATGTACTTAAGTTTGTTTAGAAGTGATTGTTATCTCTTATTTAAGTTGCGAAATCTCGACTGCGTCTGCGATATTCGAAATCTGAAATCTGAAATCTGCAATCCGAAATCCCAGTTGTACACAGTACATCAATTTTATTTATTTATGAAGTCGAAGTGTGTTCCCGTTTTGCTCGATGCTTTCTTTTGCGTTTTTCTCCACGCAGAAATCGGCTATGAATATCAATGGGGGGATTGTGGCACGACGGCACGCGCCCAGCCCAAGCCCAAGCCCAAGTCCAGGTCCATCGCCATCGACATCGGCATCGCCATCGATGAGAAGGCGACTAAGTGTTCATGGCCCTCAGCTGGGCAAAGGCTGAGGAAAGTGAAGCAAGGCGATGTCTACCGGACTTGCCTCGGGTATAAATACATATATACAGACTGTATTGATATTGTTTTTATCAACATCAACGTGTGCAAACCTTGGGGCCGGGTTCGGGCCACTTGTGCCCCTGATGAGATTTTAATTTTATTTTATTTGGGATTGGGATTTTGTTTTGCTGCTTCTGCTGCTGCTCCTGTTGAAACTGAGGGAAGTAAATCACCACACTTTCAATATTGCCCGTATCGAACAAGGACAATGGTATCAAGACGCCGCCGCCGGATTGCGGCTCTGTCGGACTTTTTGGGGTGGTTCCCTGGCTTATATTGAGTCACTTTAGTTTGCCCCTGGCTGATCCTGATGGACTTATGCTTGAGGCTTACACAGACACACAGCCACACATCCACACATCCTTACATACGTGTACAGACGTGTTCTTCCCCGGCTTACACTTGTCCGTGCGAATAAAGCGGAAAACACGGAACAGAAAAAATGATTGCTCTTCCTGTCGAGTGTTGATTGCTTGCCATATGAGATAAATGAGCAGGAACTGAAGCTGATGCTGGAGCATCTTTCGTATTAAATTCATGAAAGTTAAGTGCTTTGTAATTGATGTTATAAAATATTTATGACAGTCCCACCGCCTACTCCCCCGCCCCAGCTACCTGCAGGCCATGATAGCAGGTCGAGAGACCTTTTCAAGCGGCATTCCAATCAGACGGATGGCCAAAATTAACTTTTGCCTCTAATTGACATTAATTATTTAAAAGGATTTCAAGCGCTTCACTCGAGAAAGTGTTTTGTGCTGTGGTCGAGAGACAAAGTTGAAGCTGTTAAATAAAAGACACCAAAGATACATATACAAATGGCAGAGATACTCTATCTAGCTGTCATTGCAGACTTGGACTGATAATGACGCTGTTGTCGGACTTGGCCTTGACCAAGGGGGAGAAATATTGTCAGGCTTTGATGCATCTACGAGTGATGAATTAGGTTTGACAACTATATGCTCTTGACTCACACACACAGAGAGAGAGACACTCAGAAGTACGAGTGCTACGTATGTGCACTCATTTGGTACTTGGATATGTTTATTTTACTGTCAAAACATTAAAGCAAAACTCGCAGCGGCCAAAGCAGAGCAAGGGATGATTGTCACAGAAGGGCGGCTTACTTTGATAGGTTTCCACTTTTCGCTTTTCGCTTTTGTGAGGGTGGAAACAATCCACACACCGGCTACTCCGACGTCACGTGGCGCTTGTCTACTGTCTGCGTACTTTGGCACATACATGCCACCTCAGCCTGCCTCACTCTGTCTTCTGTCTTCCATCTCTGCCCCTCTTTGTGGCAGCCTCTGCCTTTTGGCTTGTGTAGGCAAACATATTTGCATATGTTGGCGGCATATTTTAACAAATCCTGCTGGATTTCCTGCTGAACAGACACCAGATACACACACACACACACAAACACACACACACATCACTTACACTCACACATACTATAGTAACATGCCTTTTTGACAACTCATAACAATCACTCATCATAAACAAAGCGTCCGGCCTCAAAGTTGGCAGCCTCAGCTTCTGGCTAATGGCAGACAATGTATGTGATGTACGAGTAAGTATGTATGTAATGCACATACATATGTAAAGCTTTCTTCTTGGTTCATTTAAAGAGAACACTAGTAATGATTAGGCAGGGCTTAGTTGATAATTATCATTGTGAAAAATACATTCATGCTGAAACTATTCTTACAAACTTTCGAGTGTATATTTAATAAATGCATTCATTAGCTTCTATAGAGATAATCTATATATTATATATATAAATATAAATAGTTTGTTTCACATTTGCATCAGAAATACTACTTTGCTTACTTAATGTAATGAAATGAGCTCTCATTCGTTGCAGGTAACCAGAGCATCACTCTTTCTTTTTTTGCTTTGCTTTGGTTTGTTTTGTTTTGTGGGCCAAGTCAACTGTTTGCTATAATTATTTAATCTGCTGCAAATTAGTTACCCGGCAACAGAAGCATGTTTATTGCCTTTTAGCCAACCATTTATCCATTGGCCTCCCGGCCAGTTTGCCAGTTTGGCATCTTGGCAGCTTGGCAGCTAGGCGTCTTGAAGTCTTGAAGTCTGGGCGTCTTGGCTCCCTGGCGCATCTTGAGTTGAGGTCAATTAAGAGAATCCACAAAATAATTGCCAAGAAATTTATTCGCTTCATTAACTTGTTAAAGGACGTGGACATGAAAGTTAAGCACAAAGTCAGCCACATGAAGTCAGCTAGAAAATTAAGTGAAATAATTAAATCTCAATCGGAATCTATTAGATTGGCCAGCCTCAACCCTTGTCAGCTGCGAAGAAGTGGGAAGTGACGAACGGCGAGAAGGAAGCGGAATGAAGTGATATAAATTGTGGAAGGCCATCAGCTAATCTGGCAAGCCAGCAAGGGGTTAACGAGTGTGCCGGGGGTTGCAAAGATTTTAATATTTTCGGGTGTCTATTTGGGAAATGCAACAAACTGAAGATGGGGTGGGCTCAGTGGAGTCATCTGCAGTCTGGCTGGGTCATTTATCACCCACGCAGCATCTTTCATAATCAGGCCAGGCAGTAGGCAAAAATGCAAATGACTCACGGTACAAAGGACCAGCCGCGGCTTTTAATTTACAACATCCTACGAGCCAGTTGGGCACCAGCAAGAGCAACAGACCCTCATATGCATCTGAATCTGTATCTGCCCCATACGTGTTGTTGTTGGTTGTCTCCTGTCTCTTGTCTCTTGTCTCTGTTGTCTCTGCCGTCTCTGTTGACTCTTTCTCTGTTCTCTGTTCTCTGTTCTCTGTTCTGTGTTCTCTCTGCAACATCCGCCATTGCATGGCAGACGGTCGGACGTCGATATTGCTTTGCCTTTGCCTCTGAGTTTGCATTTGGTTTTTGGCTTTTGGCTTTTCGTTTTTGAGTTTGGCCAGGCCAGACAAAAGGTCGGCACATCCACATACACATTCCGGCCGACTTAATTAATTTATGCACTCAGTGAAAATGCATCGGGGCCGACTCGGGGTTTGGGTCTGGACAGTTTATTTGGACTTTAGCTGGACATCATTTCTTTGCTCTTCTTGAAAACCCGCCTAATTTCAAAATTAATGAGCGGAATCTTGATGGCCGATGGAAGCGATAAGCCTCATGATTTTGACTGTCACACACACACACAAACACACTCACAGGCACAGAGAAAGAGAGAGAGAGAGAGAGACAGACTCGACTAAGTGCGGCATCCCCATTCCCTCGCCACTCCACAGCCATGTCCCCGCATCTGTTTTGACCAAGGCCTGAGCCGAAGTAAATCACGTGTTTATTGGCACTTCACTTACGACACCGTCGTCGTCGTCGTCGCCGTCGTCGTCACCGTCACCAAAGCAACCAAAAATGGCACCGCTCTGACTCTGAACTGTGGGACTCACTGAGTCTGCGACCTCAACGAAGTCGACGTCGTCGTCGTCGTCGTCGACACCGACATCGACATCAACGGAGCACGGATTGGGAACGGGAATGAGCAGGGCAACGTCATTAATTAGCCGGTTTTTGAAGTGTGGGGAACGGATGGCAAGCGACGTGTTTATTTGGTTTCTACTGCCGTCCAACATCTTATATGTATTGGGACCTCATTTACGAGGCTCTTTCGGTTTGCCTTTAATGCCGCACTCTACAGACGTGGCCAATATAATTGACTACAACAGGAAACACAATAAGCGGCTCTTATGAGTAAAACCATATGCAATTACTTAAGACTACACATCTATCTATTTACTAAAGTTGCAACAAGGAAAGTTCTATCTCTTTCCCTTCTCAATTACGTGCCACACAATGTGACAACATTTAGCAGCTCTCTCAGTAAGCAATAAGAAATATCAGCAATCATTATTTAATTGTCAACACAAGATTATTATTGTCAAATGTTCATTCACATTTCATTGCTTACAAACTGTTGTGGTATCATAATTTCTGGCCACCACTGTATACAAGATACTCTTGCATTTATTTGGTTTTGACCGGAAACTTCTTATCTTGTGGCTAATCTTATTGATGTTTCAGATGACGATTTGGGTTTAATTCTGAACTTAAGACAAGCATAAATTTTGTGTGCCGTATAAAATTGATTCATTTAATATCATTCCATTGGGCAAGATATGCATTCGATAGAAGACCACTCACCTTAAGCTTTGGAATCAAGCCAGACAAACAGTCTCGCAACGTCTGCTGACTTGATTTTCAACACAATGTAGAATTAAAATAAGTTTAAGGAAACATTAGAAGAAGCTCTGATCTTTATGATGTAATATATATGTATATATACTGTTACTATGTCTCATATTTATATTCCATTTATATTCTCAATTCTATATTTAAATGAAACATATTAAATTAAATGAATCTCCTTTTTTATAATTGCAGGAAAGATACCTTTACATTTGGCCAAGATCGTATGGTTTGAATATGAAATTCTTTTAGTTATTTACTTGGTAATTTTACTAAAATCCTGTTTATTTTCAGATGCGTCAACTTCACTGGCCAACGTCCCCAAAAAATATTGATGTAATCATTTGTTATTATATAATAAAAAAAATTGAAAGGCAAATGAATGCTTTACATTATGAATTAATTATTGTTAAGCCTTAATAAAAGCGAAAGAAAGCAAAATATAAATAAGTTATTTAAATACGATTTAGAAATATGGAGGAACACATTAAGTACTTAATATATTGATACAATTATAAATTAATGTTAATTGAAATATTGAGCAAATTAAAGAAATACATTTGTAACTTTGCAATCTGTATATCGGATGACTACAAGTATAAGTGTAAAATATAATTTAAGTTTAAAATAAGTCACAACAAAGACAAGAAGGAAAAACAACTAAAGAGGTCGACTAACAGATACTATATGTAACGCACACAAAAACAATCACGCTGCAAAGAATGATATAACAAAATACTATTTAAAAATGAGAAGATCTATTAGATTTTTAAAAAAATCCGGCTGGACACCTTATTTTAAAATAGTTTTTAAAGTAAAATAATGCAAATGTTGCCTTTATATGGGTAATAAGCAAAGCAGTTATTCAAGAACCGATTTAATAATGAAAAGCAAGCAGTATTATTATCAACTAGTATACACTGCTTGCAATGCGTTTGCCTGTGTGAGTGTGTGCATGTGTTTTAATGGGATTAAATATACAAATTGGAATTATTTCGGTAGCAATCGGATAAAGGGCAAATATATAATTAATCATTATCAATTTGGTAAATATAAGCATTGCGATGCAGTGTCATTCTATTTTATAGCTGCAAAGCTTCCCTTGACTCTATTTATTATTGCAAGCAGTGCATATACTTTATTAAATTCCAAATTAGTCTGGTTAGGTTTTCTATCGATAGTTTTTATTTTATAGGATAAAACCTTTTGTTGCTATGAAACAATTGAAATGAATCTTTTAGTCTTATTAACATTCCATTTGCGAAACTGTTTTCATTTTTGCGATATGTGATATCTGCTATCATTCGATCAAACCTGTTAGCAGTGATATTTCAGTTTAGATAGTTTAGTATCTTAGTTTTATTATTATTGAGCTTTTATTATTTTGCAACTATTATTATTATTTAAAATTCCTCAGTTAAACATGGCAACCCCTATTAAGCTGTTAATCCTGCTTTATCTGTGCCAATATAATAAAATAACTACATCTGTGCTGAATTTGTTAATGCATTTATTGAATCTCAGCAATCCTATAAAATATATACTTAACAAGCAATTTGATTATTTAGAAATCCTTACAAGAATTCCTACTGTTATCCTTTCACAAGGAACCTTAATTGTAATCCAAATTCACCAATACAGGTGATACATTTCCTCAGGCTGAAGATTCATCATTTCTACAAATCTTATAATATGCAATTTTAATTGGTATCTCGCAAACATTTAGCAGCTTTTATTTCTGCTTGCATGAACTAAAAAATAAATGTATTACTTGCATTAGAACTGCCTGTTCTATAAGCAATGTATGTCTGATTAGAAAACAGGTTATTACCCAATTTGAATTAGTTCGAATATTTAGGCCAGCCTAAAAGTATGCAACGATTTTTTATAAATTATAAATTGCAGCATACTTTTATAAGTTTACCTTTTGCATTCTGTATTCTGGTTGATTGCGAATAACATTAGCAGAATATATTTTTTTAAATTAATGAAATGTTAAATTATTGTAAAATATTTTAAATTTGAAGAATATCTTAATTTCTTTTTATATACAACTGAAATAAACTTCTCGTAAATGTTATTGTTCACTCATTAAGAGTTCTGACAGAGGTTTGAGAGCTCTCACTTAGTATTTTCTGCGAAATCGAAATGAAAACAACAATTTGGCTATTGAGAAATGTTATTGAAAGCCACCCCATTTTGGCCATTTATTGTCAAATGAAATTAAAAATGTATTGTTGCCTCTTTACTACCTGGAAGTGGTGGGTAATATGGGTCACAGCCTCATTCTCAACAGCAAGATGAGCAGATGAGATCTATATAATGTGGGGAAGTTGGCAAATCGAGCATAATAAATCATGCCAAACTGTTGTTGGGCACAGAAAGTCAAACAAAATACGATCACTTAAAAGTATTCAGGCATTTATTTATGTCAAAACATGGTCCGTTAAGCCGACTGCCAACTGCCAACAACCAACGGCCAACCCTCCAGAAAAAGGTATCACCAGGGGTCAGTCGAATAACTCAATTAAAGACGACGACGAAGAGGAGGACGAAGATAAGGACGATGTCTCTGCCCTCACGCAAAGCATCGCAGCGGGATGTCGTCGCATTAGCCACTTTTCTACATCTTCGTCTTCTGATTTGAGCAGTTGCTCAATGGACACACTAGTCTGGCAAACAGCTAAAGAAACGCAGCTCAAACACAAATCCAAACAATGCCTAATGTATGTGAAGATCGGGGTCGTTGTGGTTTAGGACGGCGGGTGACTGCAAAATAGACGCCACAAATATCAAATGAAACTTGAACTGACCATTCTGAATGAAACATACTTACTTTCCCACTCCCTCTCTCTCTCTCTCTCTCTCTCCATCTCGCTCACTCACACAGTCGATCTCCTTCGCTATCTGTTGTCATTGTTGCTGGTACAGCTGCCGTTGTGTGGCCCGATCCGCCTGCGCAATTGAACCCTGGCCACGACCGACCTCCAAGGGCAAGCGCAGAAAACATGATTTTTATGTAACGAGAACATTGTTCTCGCAGTCTCTCAGTCCATGGCCACCACACCAGCTCACCAGCACAACAGCAATTGCGTCGTTGGCGATCCAAGCGATGCCATGCTCCTGCCATTTCAGAGGAGACTCCACAGATACTACACGACTCCGACCGCCGGATCGTGCAAAGCAACAGCGACGGTCTGACAGGTGGCGCCGTCGCCAATTTGAATATTACGAGTATTTTGTGGTTAACCAACTGTCCAGCGATCACTTTTAAGTAGACAACGTTTAGGCCAAATAATGCAAATAGCAGTGATAAAATGTAATTACATTTCCGATTGCTGCAAACAATAAGCATAATACAAATACTACTTAGTCTACTACTATTTGTAATAGTATTAATGCTACATACTACTTCTTAATACAGTAAGTAGGTACTACCACAACTTACTACTAATTAATGGTTACTGAAAACAATTACTTATTCTGCTACTATTGTTAATGATATTACTACTATTTATTATAGTAATAATGCTACTTATTGCTATGCTACTACACATACTAATAATACTACTTCTTAATACAGTAAGTAGGTACTAGTACTACCTACAGTTATATTACTAATTAATGCTTACTGAAAACAATAAGCATAATACAAATACTACTTAGTCTACTACTATTTGCAATAGTATTAATGCTACATACTACTTCTTAATATAGTAAGTAGATACTATTTGCTATCTACAGTTTTACTACTAATTAAAGCTTACTGAAAACAATTACTTATTCTACTACTTTTGTTAATGATATTACTACTATTTATTATAGTAATATATAATAATATAATACTACCTACAGTTGTATTACTAATTAATGCTTACTGAAAACAATAAGCATAATACAAATACTACTTAGTCTACTACTAAAGTTTTTGCTTATAACTAGGTTTTATTATACCAATACAAATTCTACTAGTACTACTACAATTACTGTTACTTATACTTAAAATATTACTATTACTACTACTACTACTTTCATTCCTATGAATACCATGTATTGTGCTATTTGAGGTTTTATTATGTTATACTAATAATGCCTCTAATTGTCAAGCTACTATAAATATTACTGCTACTTCTTCTTAATGGTAATAATATTAAGAATATTGTAGTATACTAATAATATAATACTATTATATTTACCATTTATTGTACCACACTTATACTTATTATTTAAGAATTACAAATATTTCCAAGGCTACTAATTACAATACTACTGCTTTTACCGCTACTAATACATATATGGATTTTAATTATTTTACCAATAGTTTGCTAACTAATACTACTCCTTTCACAGCAACTACTCCTATTCATTGCTACTTATTATTGTAAGCTACAGTAACTAATAAAATTATTACTTACTGTATTTCTATTGCTACTGTTACTAATATTTTTATAATTACTAGTTATTTATTACTAATACTATCACTACTGCCACTTATGACTTTAAAAGACTACAAATATTACAAAAAGTACTACATACTGAAGTACTATTAATTCTACTACTCATAATTATAAGAGTAATATACTCTATTTATTTATTACTATGTTACTACTTAACTACTGCTGCCATTTATTGAACTATTACAATTTTAAAACTACTAATCTTAAAAAATCTACTATTTCCTATACTACTATTCTCTGTCACTGCTACATTTATTTGCTAACTATTATATGGCTTATACTTCAATTGATTTCATTATTACTACTATTTTCACCAGTTGTTTTAGTGTTGCTGTTACCACTATTAGTAATGATTATACTACACTTACAACAAATACAACCATTGCTATTTTTACTTAATATAGTTCTTGATAGATTTGTAGCACTTTTTATATTTTGAAAACTTTTTTTGTATAAATTTAAATTTTTTATTTTACTTTACATTTTATTTTACCTTTTTTTAAATATCAAATGCATAAGAGTACAAATAAATCAATTAAATATATCAATAATATCTATAAATACAGAAGACTGTGCTTGACTTTCAGATACTCTGTAACCAACTTAAGATACTCCAACACTCTTTTCCACTTATTGATAAGTGTGTTCTCTAGGTGTGGCGCTTCTGCTTCTATTTTCTACATGTTGTACTTAAAATATGTTCTTAAATAACTTTCGTGCTTTAATAAGAGCAATGAAATTTATTGATTTGCGAAGAAGCGAACTGAAATATTGGTTTAACAAACTTCAAAACTTTATCCTCCGATTTTATCATTGTAATTTATTTACATTCAACTTGAGTCCACAAATTATATCTTCTTATGATGTTCTTATTATATATATAAGGTATTAAGAAAAAGGACTTGGATGAGAGATCCTAGATCGGGCCGTCTGGACGCAGACAGAAGATGAGAGCGCTTACCACATAACAGGCCCCACTTCGAAGTAATGCGAAAGCTTTCCCGAAGTGGAGATTGGCCTGATAAGGAGGGGTTTTTAGTGGGTGCGAGCCCCACATACCACATTGCGACGGTAGTGTGAGATGCAGTAGGCATTTTCCCCCCACAGCCCAAAAAAAAAAAAAAAAAAAATTATATATATCATGTATTTGTCTAATCTAAAATCAACATATATATTTGTATATATATATATATATATATATATATATATATATATATATATATATATATATATATATATATATATATATATATATATATATATATATATATATATATATACTTAGATAGTAAATATAATATATATATATATATATATAATTAGATAGTAAATGCCAGAAATATCTCTGTAGGCCTAATAGAAATGGTATTTATTCTATCGTATACTACTTCTTGGTATAGTTGTTGCAGAAGAGAAACGAAATTATAGAAACACTTAATTTAATCATGATGCTTTCCCAATCAAAGCAAATATATAATCTCATTAATCCCTGGGATTGGCCAGACAAACGCAGTCCAAGTATGGGGCGTGTGTCTGTGCCCTGTCTATGCTTTTGGATGCGGTTCAGGAGCATAGAAGAGAGTCTACTATCTTGTGAGTACAAGGCATAGAGTTGTAATCTGAAACACGTGATGTAATTTATGTGCTCCCCGAGCATCCTTATTGCAACCCCCTGGACTCAATGTCATGCGCCTTAAACTGTTTCATAAATTTCATTTGAGGGTAGAGAAAAGTTAAGATTCAACTCGCAGAATTATCAAAGGCGTTGTCCTTGCTCGTTGAAGGCCTCAGAGCTGAGACGCAAACACCTTGCATTATAATCGATAGGGTAGCTGAGATACTTAGGAAAGTAGAAATAAAAGAAGTAGAAGTAGAAGAATAGACTTTCTCAAGTAGCTTTTGAAGTAAATTAACAAATAGTACAGAATAATTAATATAAATAGCTTTATATGAATAATGAACTAAAGATCGAATTGAAGATTCCTTTAATGTTAAATGTGTTCTTATTTGAGAGTCTCTACTGTCCACTCTTCATGCTCAGCTATTACATTACCTTACCCTTTGTAGGCTGTGTGAGGGTTATGAAATACATCGGCTGATGAATGAAGAGGATCTTTAGGAAAAAGTGTCCCTTGATGAGAGACCCTATCGACTGTCGACTGTCGACTGTCAACTGTCTAATGTCAACTGTCAACTGGCGCCATGCACTGTCCGAATTGCATTCTTATCAATGTTTTGTGTCCTTTTTTATCTAAGGATGCAGTTCTACAGTCGCGACACTTGTGAATGGGAATGAGAATGAGCATTTACAGGACAATAGCGCCGCTGTGGGCTGAGCTGAGCTGAGCTGAGCTGAGGCGACAGACAGAGGTTGGCACCGTCGCCAACAGCGAGAAGATCTTATTTTAATTGCTTGACCGATCGATCGATCACACGCAGTGTTGACCAGTCCAGGTCAGAGGACACAACAGTTGTTGTAGCGGGTAACTGTTGCGTATCGGTTACGCAGGCTAATGAACATAATGTTGTACAAGTATCTTTAAGATGCATTCCATAATTTATAAGTAAACTACCTGACTGACTACCTGTCCCACTGCCTGTCTCCGTCACCGTCTTTGGGATTGTTAATCTTTCCCTTTTGCGATAACATTTTAGTGCTCAATTTTAACTCTACGCCCTTTTGTGGTTTTGCTCTTTACAACTGTTTATGCCTCTTATGATTGTCGCTTGGCCCAGCCTCGACTTTGTCCTGCCGACACTGGGCCTCGCTGCCATCCTCATGCCTCGCAATCATCGCGAGCTCCTCTTGTCAATCCCAAAGTCGTTTTGACTGTAATTTAATATCCTGGCCCGAGACGGGCTCCGTATTCCGATTGCCTTTATTTTGATCGGGCCAGCTTCGTTTTGGGGCCGTGAGCATATCGAGAAATGCAAGTTGTTCACACATTGACCATGTCCATGTCCATGTCTATGCCGCCGCTTAGATACTCTGCTCCCCACTCCCTACTCCCTCTCTCTCAGTCGCATTCTCCAACTCTTTCTCTTTCTCTTTCTCTTGAGTGGGGAGTGCGTGCCCGCGGCCATTAAGGTCTCTGGTTTCTTTTGCCTTTTGAATGCGTCGCTCATTTAAATATTTTATCATTGATGCGCTGAGAAGACACTAAAGAGAATTTTATATCTTTTCAGTTCGCTACGTTTTTATCACTCGAA
The DNA here is from genome assembly GCA_035042075.1 of Drosophila macrospina. NCBI lineage: Eukaryota > Metazoa > Arthropoda > Insecta > Diptera > Drosophilidae > Drosophila > Drosophila macrospina. Next base: position 376,827 of record JAWNLW010000591.1, read on the forward strand.
TGAACAAAAACATTTGTTACCAATCAGAGTTCTTAATTTTACGGCCCTGTCTTGTATGTGAGTGTGTGTGCGTGTGTGTTTGTGTGTGTGATTGCGACAAAAGTGCCGCTGCGACACAAAGTGGTCCCAGACACTGGACACTGCGCTACAGTGGACACTCTGGACAGTGGACTGTGGACTGTGGACTGTGGATGGCGATCTTTTGTCGGCTTTGTCGCAGAAATTAGTCGTGTATTCCTTTAAAGCTTGTATTCAGTGCCAGTATCTTAATTGGCTTTGATGCTGCGATGGCCTTTCATAAATTTCAATCCGTCTCCCCTCACTGCCTGCCCCTCTCTCTCTTCCTCTCTCTTTCTTTCTCTCTGCGTGTGTATACACACACACACTTACATAACTTGTTTACATTAGCTGCTAAAAGCCTTAATGAAAATTCTGTCTGAAAACAAACGACACGAATTCAAATGTCAGAATTTAAATAATTGTCATTATATCTATCATCTCATAGCTTCAAATCATAAATAATAATAAACAAGTAAATACATATACTAATGCATTTGAGTCTATGCCGAAGATTGAATACTCTGTAACTGATATTTATATTAACGAGATAGAGTAGCAATGCGAATTCTGTCGCTGATCTCAGGCAATATAGTTGTCCTCTCATCTCTTGCCTGCAATGATAAAATAATTAATCTTTATATATTATATATTATATATTATATATTATTATTATCATCATTAAATTCTAAAAATGTTATTAATAAACCTTCTCTCACTCTTTAAGTATTAATTGCTATAAAAGTTATTATAAGCTTTATTTTTATTTTCAAGTTTATTCAATTATGATTTGATTTCCAATATTAAAGAAATCTTTAAAATAATATGAATAATAATTAGACAAATAATAACAATATATATAATAACATAATAACAATATATAATAAGAATAATATAATTTAATAGGCATTATAAAAAAAATTACAATAATAATAAATGATAAAAATAACAAAATGTATAAAATAACAAAATCACAATCAAAGAAAATTATATTAAATAAGAGCAGTTATTAGTTTGTATTATTTTGTTTGTTATTAAAGCGAAATGTTTTGTTAAAAGAACATTAATAATACTGTTTTGTTTTGTCAATAAATAAATGTATATATAATATATAAATAAAGAATAATTTAATTAAACAAATATTAAAATTAAAATAATATAATTAAACGTAATTTATACTTATAATCTTCTACAGAGTTCTGAGTTAGTGGAGTTTACAGATCGGTTTAGTAGCCAGTTTGACAGATAAATCACTCAATAAACAAAGTATATTGAATAAACATTAAATTTAATTACTTTCTCCAAGCATCAATGTTACTTAAAATACTTAGAACACATATTTAATTTCAATTTACATAAGATCATTAAAATAATACAAAATAACATAATATATTGATATACACAATTTGAGCTATACTTTTCAGAACTATTTATAATTTACACTATAATATTTATTAATAATATTAATAATATTAACCATGAAAGCGAACACCTCTCAGCTTAGATAGGAAGCTCTTCTTTATAGGATAAATACTCATAAATGGAATAACTGGTAACTGAACGGACACTTGATGCGTTCTCTGAAGATTGCACACACGACTGACAAATTGCAGAGCATAAATTTGTGTCCAGGTGAAGCGGAGAAATGTCAACGGAGAACTGCTCAACTGCCAAATGTCATGGGCCGGGCCAAGGAAATGGAGCAGTTGTGCGCTTTACCATAAAAAGGGAAATATGTTAACTAACGAAAGAGCAAGAAGAAGCGTTGCAGGAGAGGCAGCGATCCCACAGCGATCCCAAAATTTATGCAAGTGAATAATTTATGTGTGTGCATCCCTCTCTCTCTCTCTCACACACACTCTCTCTTACTCCCATAGTCTCTTGCTTGCCGAGCACTCACTGTCCGAATACTTATACCACTGTCTGTCCGAATTGTCATGGTCATAATGCTAAACGCCAGAGGGTCTTGAGTTTCCCCCCCGCAAAAATGAAACGCAGCATATTGGTAAAATTTCACGGTCATTTGCCGCTGGCCAACAGACAAAGCGACAGAGTGACTAACTGACTAACTGAATGAATGGCTAACTGAATGAATGCTTGACTGTCTGACTGCCTGACTGGTCAACGGTCAGTGGTCAGGGGCTAATTTATAGAGCAGAGCGTTACGGTGGGTGTTTGTTTTGTTTATTTACTGCAATCGCTCTATGAGATTCAATTTATGCGGGATGAAGGGCGTTGGAGTCGGAGTCGGAGTTGGGCAGGTAAATTGAAAAATGGACATTTGTTGTTACAGATCTACATTGACTCATTTACGCGTAGCGGGAAAATACATTTGTGCCCCCGAAGGGAACGCAAGTCCGAGTCGCAGCCAAGTGGTGGGTCGACTTTGGCTTTTCGGCTTAGATAAGCCGGCTGACGTTGCCACTTCTGTTGCTGCCGCTGCCGCTGCCTACTCTCAAGCCTCCTCTCCTGCCGCCTCTGCTGCCTCTGCTGCTTCTGCCTTCTGCTATCTCGGCTGTGACAGACGTTCTGTCTGTCGGTCTGTTTCGGGGGTTGTTCGGCTGCTGGTTTGACATGCAGATGTGACGAGCGCGGATTTGTTTCGTGTATCTTTTCATGTATGTATGTATGTGTGTGTAAGTATATGTATGTGTGTGTCTGTGTTTTTGTTTGTATGTGTGTGTGTGTGACAACGACAACAACTTGATTTTTTGTGTTTTGAGCGATGCGCTTTTTTTGGGGCGATATTTGAAAATCCTTTTTAAGCTTGACGAGGTCCGCGTCGCCCAGGACAACAACAACAACAACAACAGTAAGAACAACAACCAAAGAGGAAGAAGAAGAAGCAGCAGCAGCAGCAGCAGCGTGTTCGCGAGTGCATTTGACACTTTTGTACTTGATGGATTACGCTTAATTATTGATTAAATGGGCTTGTACTTGTCAGCCCCGTTTGCTGAATCCATTATAAAATTTAAATGTATTTGAATATCGTACGCGTCGCGAGCAACACAAAATTAGATTTAAATTTTTTACGAATTTATAATTTGACATGCACACTTGATGGATGCAGGAGGCTGAGCTCGTGGCACCCAATGTGGCAAGCTACAAAGACAAGCCCAAAGACAAAGGCCTTGTTTTGTTGCAGCGCCGCCTGGAGGCTGGGAATTTACGTCAATGTCAATACACTTATTGATATCGATGCGAAGCGCCTTTTTACCAAACATTTCTTTTATGGGTGTGCGTGTGTGTGTGTGTGTGTGTGTGTGTGTGTGTGTGTGTGTGTGTGTGTGTGTCGAGAACCGGCAGCGGGTCGTGGCCATGGTCACGCACTTGGAACAGAAACTGAAACCGAGCGAGAGAGCGAGTGAGCGAGTGAGGGAGACGCAGAGAGAGAGGGAGACTGCGACTGAGAGGGAGACACGGCGTTGTCGATTAAAGCGATAACGCGGAGCCTTTAAGAGATGCCGCGTCGTTATTTTTCGGTTGTCGCTTCATCTGCTCTGATTAATTCTCTGTGATGAATGCCGCTAGTCGCTGCTGCTTGTCGCTTGCTGCTTGCTGCTTGCCGCTTGCCACTTGCTACTTTACGTTCAAATGGATCTGCAAAGCAAGAGCAAGAGGAAGAGGAGCTTTGATTTATCGACATTCCGATGACCGAGCCCGTATCTGACGCCATTTTGAATGAGGAACCATTGCCATGGCCGTTGTCTGCGTCGTAGGTGCAGCTTGCCATGCTGCAGCTTTTTCACGAACTAAAGCTTTCGGCATCCGAATCCGACTCCGACTCCGACTCGAAAGCTTTCCACCAAGTGCACGCCAACGTTAGAGAGTTCCCGTCAAACGAAAGCTAAGCTCGTTTGCTTAGGCACTGCATGCCATACTGGGATATATTTTTGGTATCAAACTTGAGGTATGCACTTTTTAATACTGGGTAATTTTTTGTGATTTATTTTGCTTATTGGATTTTCCCGCTTGCAGCATCATATACTTCGTTCTCTCTCTGCACAACTGTGTAGCAGTTGTAAATTTCCCAGTATTTCCCCTGTGCCAAATGTCTCAGAGCGTAACAAGCACCGCCTGTTAAAAAATGGCTGCGCATTTATCTGAGGCATGCACGCCACGGGTGTGAAGAGCACAGCTAGACAGACGACACCCTTATGCTCTCGTGCCAGCTCGCTCTGTCGGCAATTCCCCTTAATGCGCACTAACACAGGCAAGCTATGTATTTTCTTTTCGCTTTTCTCTTTCGTTGTTTTTCTTCGGTCGCTTTGATAAGCAATACTAAACTTTAATCGTCGTTTTACAATTCTAATATGCCAGTCATCGCCCAGCCCAATCCCGTCATATGTATTAAAATCGATGTATAACAAAGAAATACAAATCTCTGTGTTGATTTCACAAATGGATAAAAACTACATCAACAACAACAACGACACGGACAGCGCACAAGAAGCGTAGCTTAAAAATGTATTTCTATATGAATTCGTATCTATCTTTTTGTACACACGTGCATAATATGGATTATTACATTATTTAGTTGGATTTACATAAGAATATTACTTTGTCATTATATGTTCATAATTTATTTGTATCTCCGAGTTAATTAAAAATTATAATGAATAAACAAACATTTAATATACATTTAATTGCGATGAATATTTATTAAAATAATACAACAATTTATGAATGCTTTAATATCAGTTTTAATCGTTATTAGTGTGAAATTGTTAATAATCGTTAATTTATTTAAATATATCAACATTTTTGGGCTAAAACATAAATTAAAAGATTAAGTAATGATATCGTTCGTATTCTTTTATTTTACTGCGATTAGTGAAACAAAAGTAACCTCAGTTAATCTTTTATTTAACAACAAACATAATAGTTTATAATAAACTCACATGAATTATTCACGAATCATTCAAATTTCCAATTATAATCTCCACATTCAAGTTGTATAAACACGATTTTGTCGCAGTTTTAGCTTCCACATTCATTAATTTTTCTATTCATGTGATTTATCTAATGATATATAGATAAATGATAGTTAATCTAATGAAACGCTTATCTAGTATTGACAATCATATTCAGTTCTCATTTTTCGCTATAAAGAAATTCACCTTGAGTTTGTTATCGTTATCATTATTAAATTTAATTAACCTTGGCATTATACAATATACATAAATAAATATAAATAAATATTTATTAAATATAAAGCCATCTTAATCTTTTAATAATAAATACTTACTGAAAATAGTTTACACAATATATCTTTAAAGCTGAGCACAATCCGCTTTTCACATAGTTTTCACAACATTTTCATCTATATTTGTCTACATTCTTACACAATATTAGAAAATGTACACTTCTTGGCGGCGTCTGTGTGTTCTCAACATTTGTTAATTTGCATTAAAGAATAAACATGTATAAGCACGTAAAATAATATATATTAATTTTGTAATAAATGTATATGTAAAGCAACATTTAAATCTACAATTTTGCAGTCTTTAATTTTGCAATACAATTTAATCTTTAATATGATAGATTCAATAAGGAATTTATATATGTATGAATTCACATTTATATTTATTCAACTGTCCTATACTTAGAAAATGTTAGGAATTTATATATATGTATTTATTTAACTGTTCTATATTTAGAAAAGGTTACACTCGAGGGCTTACATTTGTCATGTAGTGCAAAGAAATCAATCAATTCCATCTAACAGCTTGACAGGGTGAAGCTGATTGAGAGCGTGTATTAATATACATTACTACACATTATTAGTATGAACTATTGAGAGGTTTCCTTAACAAATATAATAACTAGAATATATTTGTATTATTTTATTTTATTATTTTTATTATCCGAATCACTTATGCTCTGTCTCATGATATTTATTGCAAAGTGAAGAGAAAATAATTATAATTTAATATTTTAAATATAAAACAAATAGCATTAGTTTATATATGGATTAGTCTTTAGAATTTATTTGTACATATATACTTTATTATAATATATTCAGAGTATATTATAAAAACTTGTTTATACTCATCTGTTGTTTACATTGATATAATTACCTGAAATTAATTGAAAGTTTCCAGCAATTTCAACTTTAATTTCCATAGAAAAAAGTTCCCATTTAGCATCGAATAAATAAAATTGTAATTGACAAAATAATAATTTTAAATTTATTCAAAGCGAGAAATAGTTATTTCAATTATATTTATACAGAACTAATTGAGTTTACTTAGACCAAAGACCGAATCCACAAATGCTTAAGTTATTAACTCTCCAAATGAAACCGAGAATATACCTTCCCCCGTCTCTCTCTTTCACTCTCTCTCTCTCTCACTCCCCTCACACTGTTCCGGTCCCAGCAACTGTCACCTCATGTGTGGGCGTAAAAATAATGTTAAATCATAACTATTGTCAAAGCTCCGCCCAACCGCTGTCGTAACGGAACTTTTGTCCCCGCCGCCGCTCTTCCCGCTTGGTTGATTCACACCCGGACACCTAAGCTTGTTGGCAAAGCCTGCAACATATCTAAAGTTTTAAATTTCGGACATTTGTCCGTCACGGGCAAAAGGGCCAACGATGCGCGTCAGATCGAGGGTTGAACTCGAAGGCCTCGACCTGGACATGAACATACAGATACATATGTATGTATGTAGGTAAGTATGTAGGTAAGGATGTATGTTGCATGTACATATGCACATATATGTATATGCAGCGACCGCTGACTCGAGGGATTGTTGTGTGTGTGACGTATGTGTGTGTGTGTGTGAGGCCTAAGACAAATGTGGCAGTGGCAACATGAGCAGCCTCAACGGTGACAACGAACTGAGAGAGGAGAGTGAGCAGAGAGTGGCCTTGTAGTTAGCAGAATGTAGTTTGTTTGACATCTATTTAAAAGTTTAATCGGATGAGTGTAGTCTGCGTGGTTAGGCTGACCAAAACACAGTGTTTTACATTGTCATTGACTTTCGGCATTGGCAGCGGCATCAGCAACGGCAACGGCAACGGCAGCGGCAGCGGCACCAAAAGCGACAGGTGTAACATTCACGTTGAGAGATTGCGACTGACCTCTCCCAGGATACTCATCGTAGCTGGGGACACTCGTAGTCTGTCATCGGACAACAGCTTTCAACAGCTTTCTGTGGCCTCCGAAATGCTGGTCGTGCCGCTCTTGCCACACATAGAAGCCCAAGTGATAAGAGCACCTTAAAGAGATGGGTTAATGTCGGCCTGTCGCCAACAAGCACTTGAGCATTTTGATCGGCAAACATATCAGACTATTCATGCCTATCCAGATGATAGGCTGCCCAATAATGTAAATACAACAAGTAGAAGCGCTACAGTCGAGTGTGCTCGACAGAGATATACTCATTAACTTGTTGTTATCTTTACAGTTGCTTAAATGAATTGCAACAAGCGATTTTCTATTTCTTATTTTAATAATTTAATAATATTAAATGAAGTATTTTTATTATGAGAATCTATTTACTGTTTAATAAACAATTTGCGAATTTAATTTACTATTTATTAAATTATAATATATTAATAATATATAATTACATTACTAAACTTCTCTCTATCTCTTTAATCATGATTTGAAGTCTGAACTTCTTTTACAAATATATTCAATACTTACAATTTAATTTATTTATTATTTTTAATTTATTAAATTATAATATATATAAATAATATGTAATTACATCACTAAACTTCTCTCTATCTCCTTAATCATGATTTGAAGTCTGAACTTCTTTTACAAGGATGTTCAATACTTTCCTTTAGTTATTTGCTATTTTAAATATAAACTAACAAAATGTTAATGCTGATAAAATATATATTTAAGGCAGAGCTGCCTCCTTCTTCGCGTTACATACATATACACGAAGCTATTGTACTCCACTAGTCTTTGTGCTGCGAGCATAGGAATAGATATAGTTCTACTCAGAAGTGGAGCACAACTGCCTTAGCTGGCAACTGGCAACTGGCAACTGGCCACTGGCAACGAGACACCGCCAACTGAGTGGCAACTGACCATGGCTTATCTGTGGAGTCGGTAAGTAATTGTCGGCAAATGTTTGTGTTTGTGTTTGCTTTTTGCCGCTATCTGCAGGCGGAAACTTGAAATGCATGAATTCGACACTTTGTCCGAGTATCGGACAACAAGAATGCTTATTCAAATGTTATCAATGACAACAACAACAACAACTACAATAGTTCCCCTGCCTTCCCACCTCGGCCCCACTCTTGGCCGTGGTAAGTGCGAAACTTTTAATTAAATGCCTAATAGATGTTTGTCAATCTTGTGCGGCCGTCGATTAATAGACTTCACTTCGATTTCATTCTGTCCCGTGATCTTTCGTGTCATGTCTATATGGTTAGCAATTAATTTCATTCAAGTGAATGCGAGACTTTGACTCGACACGCGCTCACCTGTACTCACTCGCACTCACATGCTGCACTCGCTTACTTCACTAGCTTCACTTAGCTTAACTTGGCCCGAACACTTTGTGCACTTTGAACGACAGCCCAATACGCAACTGTCCCATTTCATTTGATTTGCCGACAAACGATAAGCTGGCGCCATAAGCGCCAACCCATTCCATAGATATACAATTCATCCAAATAGATATATTCATATTCACATTCCTTCCTATGGCAAAGAGGTGGAGGTTAGTCCAATGATAAATTTAATTTCCTTAGCCCAAACTGATTTGAGATACTTTTAATTAAATTAATTAAAAAGCTCAGGCCGACAACATCTACCAATTAGTTCTCCATAATATCACCTCGACTATATCAAGAAGTGCTGAAAATACACTGCACTCACATTCACTCTACTCACAAGTACTTAGAACTCATCATGCTCAAAAATAGTTGGATTTCTTAAATGAAAACACTGTGAGTAATTCATATTTTTAGCAACTTAATAATAATAATTGAATATTTCGCATTCATTTCGTTGGCATTCATAATCAATCATGAATATTATTCTGCGAAATATCAATGAATTCATTTCATTTATATACTATAACAATTTTCTTGTAAATTGCAATTGTAATAATAAATAAATAATATTAGAGCTATTTATTATTAACTGCATTGTTTTTGCCACATATTTAACTGATGACTTTAAATATTTATATATTTAAAAAAAAAGTGCTTTTGTTCTACTTTTTGGTCAAAAAGAAACCTTATTATTTAAGCACATTTCCATGCTTATTGTAAAATAAAAGTTCTATTATTAAGAACGAGTACTCGTAGTAGAAAGGGGCCAACACTTCATAAGTGCTGAGCATTGTGAAATGAATCGATGTATTCATGTGTATAATATATATATATAAATATATAAATATATATATATTTCTATATATGTATATTTGTATACATAAGCACTGTAAGCTTCACCTAAGCACTTTGTACTTCTCACCTTTCGCAGTTCGCAGTTCGCGTCGCGGTTCGCAGTTGTCGGCCCAGCAAAGCGCCACAGCTGATCGCAGCAAAATTACGATAGCTTATGCTTAAGTATAAATATATTATTTCAATTATACATATATATATATATTACAAATATATATTTGTAATATATATATATATATATTTATATATGTGTATAATTTGTGTATATATTTGCATGACGAGCAATACTGAATGGGCAGTTGCTTGGTCAATTAACTGACTCTGCTGACAATGAATCTGACAGCAACAATGCCTTTATTACTGAAACACTGCGTTTTCTCCAAGAGGGGGCGGTAGAGGGGGCTGTTATTTAAAGCGCAGTGCTGGGTTTTCATTCAGAATGAAAATGCCTGCACAGAGATATAAATACTTACTTACTACAATTTGCTTTGTTGTTAATACGATTTGTACTTTTACTTTTAAATGATATGATGATTCTTCAGGCATTTAGTTGGAATTACTTAGCGCTAATTAGTTAAGCATTAATTAGTTAGTATTAGTATGTTTTCATCCACAAAGAAAATTACTCTACTTTTGCACTTAATGGAAAAGCTACATACTGCAACTCGATGATAGCAAACTGTTGTCTTATTATGAATGATAAGTCATTTCTTTAAATTTATACTTGTAGCTAGAGGTAATAGAAATCGAAGGTTAGAATAAAGCATATTAAAGGATGAAGAGAGAAAGTGCGTGATTAAGATATGATTTAGTAGCATATAGATAGAAACTACTTACTTAAATAATACCTTATACCTCATACTTCTAGCTAGTGGCAATAGAAATCAAAGGTTGTGAAAAAGGAAATTGTTTGAACAACTCAACATTATAAATTATATAGCAAGTTCTAAATAATAATAAAAGAGACGAAAGAATGAAGAGAGAAAGAGCGTGGATAATATTTAATTTAATACCATAGATAGATAGATACTACTTACTTAAATAATACCTTATACTTTATAAAGGCAATAGAAATCGAAGGTTGAAGCGAGGAAATATGTCTGAACAGCTGAACATTATAATTAATATAGCAAGTTCTTAATCTGAATAAAACACAAAGAAAGATGAGAAGAGAAAGAGTGTGGTTAAGATTTGATTTAGTAACTTATAGATGTATACAACTTACTTAACTAAAAAATACAATTAACATTAAACAAAGCAGTGCTTAAATGTCTCGGAATGATTTGGCATTTGCTGACTCTCCTGCTTCATGATTACATTTGTATGCAGATATGGGGGCATCACTTAGCGCTAATTAGCATCAAAGCAGAGCGCTAATTCGCTGCCAGTGTTGTGATAGAATTACAAAGTGTTTGCTGTTTACAAATCAAAATGCAAATACATTGTACTCGCAATTAAAAGAAAATTATGTGTGCACTAACTGGGCGGTCGGACCCCACAGTGAGTCGAGTGATTCGTCGCTCCCTCCCGTTGCTTCTTTTCCTTCTGCTGCTGCTGCTGCTGCTGGTGCTGGTGCTGCTGTTGCTGGTGCTTCTTCTTCCACTTGCAACGATTGAAATATGATCGGCGATCGCATTTACAAACACAAGTGTAATCGCGGACGCGGACGCGGAGTCGTAGTCGAAGTTGAAGTCCAAGACGAAGGCGAAGACGAAGACGAAGTCGGTTTTGAGTGCAACGCTTGCAATTCTTGAGTTGAATGCTTTGCGGGCTGCGGATTGTTGTTGCTGCTTTGGTGGTCTCAATAGCCCATCCGGTCGGAGAGTTGCTTAGTTTGACTGGGGAGGAGTGAGGCGCAGGAGAGGGGCTAGTAGGCTGAGGGTAGGGGTGCCGGGTAGGGGATAGGGGGTGCGTCGAAAGTGTTGTCGACGCCCCAGTCACAACTGTTGCCTACATTGGGATTCCGGTGTGGTGTAAGAATGTCGCCGATGACTTTTGCTTACGATTACAACTATGAATACTCATAAGCGAGTACTCGCATTCATATATATTCATACATATATAGATATGCATATATATAGATGTGTATGCGAGTGCGATGTATGAATAAAATTATGATTTTGCTTACGAATTTGCCGTTTACAACGGATCATGCTTAATTGGCAGAATGTGATTCATGGCGTTTTGCACTTTCGCTTTGCAGTTGCCTTTGTTGTTGTTGCTGTTGCTGTTGTTGCTGTAGCAGTTGCAGCAATTGTGCTTTTTTCCGTTTTTTTTTTTTGCCGATTGCCAACAATCGCCTAATGGACAGACTTTTGTAACCGATTCCGCAGTTCCGCCGTATCGCGTGTGCTGCCAACGCTCTTTCAGCGCGGCATAAATATTGATGGCACACAATTATAATAATAATAATTACTTATATGTATATGCACACACACACACACACATATGTATATTACGATTACAACGGATATGTATACACACACAACACACACACTTACACACATCCAATGCAATTTTCATGCAATTAACACTCAACTGGCGAATTGTCGAAATTGTCGCCAACTGAAAGCGCGATTGCTGTGAGTTTTCGTTGTCAAACTCATAAATACGTCATGTTCAATTATAATCAATTTTAATTGTAAGTAATGAACATTTCAATGCCACCGCGTTCGGTTGCATGCAACATTTGCAATTGCAACCAATTGCCTGCCATTTGCTGACAATTGGCCAAATTGTTTTAACTTAAACACAATCAGCATCAGCATCAGAATCAGAATCAAATCTACTAGCAAATAAAAACTTATACTTATATTTAAATATATTGTCACATTTTCAGCTTGACTTAAGCTTGCATCTGGAACATGTTCAGTTAAGTGTTTTATGTTTTGTCTGACAACATTTCCTTTACTCCGCTCGCAACCAACTGAAAGACAAACAAATTAACCAACTTTATTGTCCATTAGAAGCACAAATAGCTTTGGTATTTTGACAAAAAAAAAAGTGTAATTCTAACTTGATGTTCCTTCTATTTACTAGAAACACTTAAAAATCATGTTTAACTTTCAAATAAGAGCAAAAAGCTGACTCGACAAGCTGTTCTTAGACTCTGCAACTTATATTTACTCATTTTTTGACAAAGAAGAGGTATAGTATCTTCATAATATCTGAAATGCTTGTAATTTTATTTTAAATAAATAAAATACTAAATTTTTGACCAAGAAGCAGTATAGTTTATAAGTCTTTATAAAATCTAGATTATTTGTTATTATATTTTAAATAGAATTCCATTTTAAATATATCTCTATGTGCATTGACTATATATACAAATTATTTACTTATTTAAGGTAACTTTTATACATAAAATGTCGAACAAAAGTAGTTCACTTCTTATTAGTTAATAATAGAAAATAAGCTAAGCTGGACCATCATAATAGAAACATTTATCTTTAATCGTGTCTATTAACTGTTCTAAAAAGGGATTTTCATAGATAATCAAATTCAAATAATATTATGTAGATTAACAATAAATAATAAATAATAAATAATAAATAATAAATAATAAATAATAAATTATAAATAATAAATAATAAATAATAAATAATAAATAATAAATAATAAGTAATAAATAATAAATAATAAATAATAAATAATAAATAATAAATAATAAATAATAAATAATAAATAATAAATAATAAATAATAAATAATAAATAATAAATAATAAATAATAAATAATAAATAATAAATAATAAATAATAAATAATAAATAATAAATAATAAATAATAAATAATAAATAATAAATAATAAATAATAAATAATAAATAATAAATAATAAATAATAAACAATAAATAATAAATAATAATCTGTAGCTAAAAGTATTATTTCTATTAGTCTATTTCTATTTATCTATTACTTTTTTAAATACAGTTGAATTTATAAGCAGCCCTCGCATTACACAACAAATGATAGTTAGTAAATCTTTAATGAAACAACTTTGGCAACTAACTAAAAACTAACAGCTCGAAATTGATGAGCGAAACGTGAAGTTGAAAGCATTATTTGAATAAACATTTGAAGTTCCTTAAGCATTTGGCATTTGGCATTTACTTACTGCAGGAACTGTAAATATGTATGACTTTTGTTTTTGGCATAGGTCTACGGACTTTGAGCACTCTGAGCACCGTGGATGGAAAGTTTCTTGCGTCTGGATTCTTAATTCAACAGAACACGCAAAGTTAATAAATTTCAAAGTGAATATGTTTTCACCAACATGCACTTAGTCCGCTTGAACGGCAGCCGCGTTCTACAATGGTCGATGGACGATGGACGATGGGCGATGGACGATGGGGACATGAACGTGGTCTTGGACAAGGCAGGCTGATGATAAACAAGAAGAAGAAGAAGAAGTGGCAGAAGTGGCAGCAGAAGTAGCAGTGGCAGTGTGAAGGCAGCGGACTGAATGGAAATGTTGCTTGCGGCGTGGCTACATTGTTTGCAACTACAAGTAATTAATTTTACCACTACAAGGTTTTAATGACTTCTAAAAAGTTTTTAGCACTGCTGGATAATCCGGGCCTGGTCCGGCTCTAAGTCAACAACAGCCAGTCACTGTGCATAAAGTGAGGGCACGAGAGGTGGAACAGGGAAGCAGGGAAGCAGGGCAGGAGGGCTGTCGTGGGCGTTCCGACAAAGCCTACGACTATTGTGCTACAAGCTTGTAAAAATAAATGCAGACCTAAGGCTACAGCAAGTGCCAGTTGTAGTCGAGAGCCGAACCTGTCTCAGTCTCAGTCTCAGTCTCATTCTCATTCTGTGGCTGGACAAGGACAGAGCCGCAGCCACAAGGCCAAGAAGCGGGAACAGATTGAGTCATGCCGTGGACACAACGATGCGGTTTCGGTTTGTTGATATAATTTGAATTTTAGGGCGTAATTACGGCCATAAATGTACGACTATTTGCCCCTTCCACCCCGTCAGCCAAGTGTGCAGTGGGGGGCTGCCCAAGGCCACCCAGGCAGAGGCACACGTTGTTGACGTTTGCAACAAATTTTGGGGCGTTCCTCGTGCGCTTTTTATGCAACTTTCAACATGGCAACTTGGCTAACAAAGTGCGAGTCGAAGCTGTGAAATCGCATAAGCCGTAGAAGCCGTGCAAGCCGATGGAAGGCGCACAGTCGGACCTTTTAATTTGCATTTATTGTCGCAATCATAAAACTGAATGATGCCTGCAATAATGATCCTGATCTTCTCGAGGACATTGTAAGCAAATAACATGCATCAATGCGTTGGTCGACTAAGCGATATACTCTGTACTTCTGTTTAATTGAAACAAGTAGATATATTTAATAGTAATCACAATTAAGTACACAATAAACAAAAGGGGAAAAATTAAAAAAAAATAGTTTGATAAATAATAATGAGTTATATTTAATATAATTATAATTTGCGATATTTATTATATTTAATATTACCTATAATATGACAATGAATGAAATATAAGTTAACTTTTATAAATGTGTAAATAATAATAATATTAAGTCAAATGAGCAGCATTTTAATAAATAAATTAAATCAATTTAAAAAATAATAATAAGATTAGAGAAATAAAAGCAAGTAGAAGAGAAACTTGTGAAAAGATAAATAAAATTAAATTATTATATAATAAAATAATAATTAAATCAGTTATAATTTTAATAATATAATTAAAATATTAAGCGCACTTAAGCTAAATGCAATCAAATGAATTCGAAACATGTTAAAGAATAATTTCAATTAAGTATTAAAAAAAGTCTGAAGTATATTAATATATATAAATTTGAAAATAAGTTTACTTTTAATTATATAATTTAATGTATTTATTAATATTAAAATATATTTAATTTCACTGGAATTTAAATAAAATAAATAATAACAAGTTAAGTTAACATAACTAGTTATTCACTTTGTGGCAACAGTATTGCTTCTTCTTCTTCTGCTCCACGCATTATAAATAAGTTTCTTGCATAATTTCTATGTTTATTGCTTGCTTGTGATGGAATTTTCAGGATAATTCTAGAAAATCATGTAGTTTAGGACTATAGCCTTAAATAAGGCTTTGAAATTAATGAGATCAATTTATCAGACATTAAAATTCACAGATGTAGAGACAGAGTAATGAGAATTACAGTGCAGTCAGAGAATAGGATACGCTTTACATATGCCTAAATCAAATTTGCAAATAAGTCTTTTCTTAAAAAGAAAAACAAACCTGTTTTGCAAATGATTAAAGTAGTAAATATACATACATATATAACATGATATAATCTGATATATAAGATATATAAGATACTTAAAGATATAATGATATATATATATAAGTTCTACAACACTTTCTTTTGGCTTTTACCTGCATTTACCCACAGCTACAATACACATTTTTTAATCATCCTCAATGGGCTTCAGTGGAGCTTTGGTTGGGTCTGTTCCAGTGCGTGTCGTGTCTATATCTATGTCGATAATGGGCTACAATACAGCGATACAAGCTCATAGTGAGACTGGATTGGTTATGTGCTGTTAGCCAGGCTTTTGTTTCGTTTTTCGTGTTGGCAAAAGTGACGACAGCTTCGGCTCTTGTTGGCTGTTGGTTTGTTGGTTTGCTGTTGCCAGCGAAGGTGGTAGCAAAAAAAGAGCAGAGAACACACTGAATTATAAACATTTTAAATTGAAATAACGTGTCGCAATTTTTTTTGTCGCTGCGCTCCTTTGCCACCAGCAACAACAACAGCAACAACAGCAGCAGCAGCAACAGCAGCAGCAGCAGCAAAGTGGAGTTGAAACTTCAAAAACGTCGTTAACGCTTACCTACCGCGCATTCTGCAATCGAATACGATTGATCTCACACTGTGTGTATTGCAGAGTGGGTCGGGGGTCGGGGCTCCAACATCCCCAACAACGGCAGGAATGACAATAGCAACAGCAACAGCAACAACAACAGCAACAGCAACAGGACAGAGGCAGCGACAAGGACTGAGGCCGGACAGCCGGCAACAGTCGCAGGAAGTTGGAGTTTGGGGGCCTAAGCTATGGTCCTCCCGCTGTCCCTCAGTCCATCTGTCCAACTGTCTGTCCTACGGTCCTCGCGTGTCGCCAGCTCGGTGCCAAGTGGCAGTGTGGCAGAGACAGAGGCAGAGACAGAGACGGAGCAGAGACAGAGGTGGCAGCAGCGGTGGCATAGGTGGCAATGACAATCGCGACCGGATGCTTCAAATCAGATATTGTTTTACTTTTGCGCCTTCATTCAACATTTTGGATTTCGATTGTCAGCGTGTCTGTGTCGCAGCTTTGCCTCGTTTTTCTTCTTTTCTCTTTTAGTTTTGTTTGTTTGATTTGTTTTTTTTTTAGCGCTTTTGTCTTCACAGTGCCTGCAATTTGAGCAAGTTGCGGATTAAATAAATGTGTCCCGACTGCGGCTGCTGACTGCCGACTCCTGACTGCTGACTGCATTAAGGCTCTCGCTGATGGAGCTCAATGAATGAGAGGCCAACTCGAGTCGTAGATCTAATCGAACTTAACACCATCAGGCTGCGCTTCGAATATGTTTATGTTCCAGCAGTTTGACAAATTCCAGCCCCTTAATTAAAATACATTCGAGACTTAGATGAACGCAGGTCATAAGCCTCCGGCTGTCTACTTGTCGCTGAAGTACTTGAGCCAGGGGGGACATAGATATGCTTCGGCCGCAATTGTCTCAATTGAAGCAATCTTCAATCCTTCGGCAACTTCCGCTTGTCACTTGCAACTGTCTGCGTGCGAACTTATCAAGGAATGTACCGCATTGGGCTTGGGCTTTGGCTTTGGCTTTGGCTTTCATTCATGAGAAGCCTCAAATCCCACCGGGAAAATAAGCAGCGAAAAGACATAAAAATAAGCAAAAGAAATGTGCTCAGACACGATCCAAAAACCTTTTGTGTCTTCTGACTGCGAGAGCGAGCAAAGGCGCAGAAGTGTCAACAAGCCAAATTGACAGCCATTGGCAATGGCAAACAGAAACGATTTTGGAGATTTGTCATTGATAAGTCGGCCACACTGTGCCCAAAAAAACCAAAAAAAAAAAAACAGAAAAAAGCGAAAAAAAAGCGACAACACTTCGACACTGAAGTCGAAGTCGCCAAAAGGGAGGCAGACTTTTCGCAGAATTTCGTACAGAATGTTGCAAGCCAAACGGCTCAAAGGGTGGCTGCGACTTGACACTGGCTTTGACTTCGACGTCGACTGCGACGGCGACTGCGACTGGGACTGAGACTCAGACTAAGACTTTGAGTGTGGTTCGATTTCTGTGTGTGGTTTTTCTTCTCAGCATTTGACTTTTGGCGTGCGGAGCAAATTAATTCACACCTTGCCAATCCATTGTTGAACGACAAGACGTACATACATATGCAAATTGTTTCTTACGAATGAAGACCCCTCTCTGTCTGTCCCCTCTGCCATCACCATGCTCCAGTGCCTGGCCCAATTGATGGCCTAAAGTGGGAAACAGCATTTCGGCAAGCTGCTGGTACAAATAACTTCTCGTGTTCCTCGAACAACAGCAACAAGAGCAACACACAGCGAACAACGAACAACGAACAACGAACAACATCCGAGCTGAGTCGCAGGCCAAGTCCAAGTCCAAGTCCAAGATATAGATATGCTCGTAGAAAGCACATGAGTTTGACGACGATGTTTAAGCAATATTCATTTCGTAGGCAGCTCAGCAACTGCGTATAATAAATTACAAACAAAATATGCTCATGTCTTCGTGAGTAGACAAAAAGTGGCACACACATTGTGGCTACCACACGACTCATTCAATCGACAACAACAACAGCAACAGCAACAACAACAGCAACAACAAAATGAGTCTCATTGGAACATTACAATAATATTATGTCAGTAATTCGGCCCGAGACGGACTGATGTATACTCGTAGTACATGTACACGTACCTCACTTCGATACCATTCCCCCCCCCATTCCCCTTCAATTGTACTGTCTTCTGTGCCCAGCTCCCTGTTCCCTGCTCTCTGCTCCCCGCTTCCCGCTCCCTCCTGCAACTGCTAACCGGTCCGCGTCGGCGTTGGAAACAAAACTATCGATTCAGATATGTATGCAAAGTGTTGAAGACAACGACGGCTGCTTTGTAGCGACATTTCGACCATGCCCTGCCTACCTAGCTGCCCCCCTGTCTCAGCCTGGCCACTTTTAGGTCCGAACATTGTGTGGGGTCAAAAAAATAATTAATTTAAAATTCCCGCAACGCACAACGAAACGACACATTGAAAGCTCTTAAAGTCCCAAATTACGACCATTGTACCACAAACAACAGCAGCAGCAACAACAACAACAACAACAATAATAGCAACAGCAACAACTACAATTGAAACAACTGAAACAAATGAAAGAGACACTCGGAAAACAACAATATTTCTGACACATTTGCTGTTTGTCGTAATGCGATTGTCAAACTGAATGCGACGACAACCGAATTCGGTAGTTCGATTAATCTATGGAATGTTCAACACGAGTATACTGCATAATTATGCATAGATACTTGACTTAAATAACTGAATAAATGAATAAATATATGTATATATTTACCTATTAAATTTAAATTACTCTCAAGCATTTCAAAATAATATTAATCGTAGCTAAGAAATCTTTTCAATTCTGCATAAATACTTGCAGCAACTACTAGAGATAATTAACAATATATTTATATAATTCATATAATAAAGCTTATTTTTTCAATTACTGCGATATTTATAAAAGAAATCTTAGTTCTTATTAATTAAAGAATAGCTCAGGGAGAGAAGTATATATGCACAGATGTCTTTCTCCTTCTTTTCTTTAATAGTAATGATACAATTATTTGTATCTGTAGCTGCAATCTATGATTACAATAAATAAATGAAATTCTCTTTAGGTCACCATTCTTACTACCTTCAACAAACATTATTTTAAATGAGAAAAATGTGATTTGAAAATGCATATATACTTCTTTCGCATGAAACATAATTATTTAATTAGTTTTATAGTAGTTTTATAATTTAAAACCAATTGTTAATTGTGTGTATTGATATATAATTGTACAAAATTTAAGAATATAGTATTAATTGTAGAATAGCTCAGGAGAAGAAGTATATATACAAAGATGTCTTCCTCCTTCTTTCCTTTAATAGTAATAATACAATTATTTGTATCTGTAGCTGCAATCTATGATTAGAATAAATATGCAAAATTCTCTTTAGGTCACCATTCTTACTACCGTCAAAAAACATTATTTTAAATGAGAAAAAGTGATTTGAAAATGCATATATACTTATTTCCTATGAAACATAATTATTTAAATAATTAGTTTAATAATCAAAAACCAATTGATATTTGTGTGTATTGATATATATTTGTATAATATTTAAAAAATATAGTTTTACTGCTTCAATTTGCTTAGAATACTTCTTATAACAAAACTTACCTGCACATACACTTCTTTCCTTAAGGCATTTCAATGAATTAACATGACTTAGCCATCTTATATCTACTTGCCTTAGCAGACTCTTACTTTTACTCTCTCTTCTCTAACAGCAACTTATGTTAATCTCGAGAGGATCAATTTAAAACGAGACACAGCCATTGGCTAAATGATCTATCTAGTTAATCATATTAACTGCCTTGTGTCATTAACTTCTAGTGATTTTATGACTGCTGTGCAGATGCTGTTTCATTTGTATTCCTCCATCGCAGACAGTCTTAGGAAAGCTATCAACAATTAATTAAAGCAATGATCGATATGTTGAATACATGCAACTAGCTAAAACAGCGCAATTTAATAAGAAGAGAATAAATATACATTCATATTAGTAGTAATAGTAGTGAGTGGCTCTCTTAGCCAGAGGAATGTGCTTCATCTGGGGAAGTATTCAATTAAGTCGAAACGAACGAAATGGGAAGAAGTCTGTAAGCATGTTTGATAAACACAACTCGTAAATCATCGGAGAGTGAGACAGAGAGAGAGAGAGCAAGAGAGAGAGAGAGATCCCTTGAAGTACCGCTGACGTTTGCCACGTTGCAAGGCAGGTGCGGAAAATTACTTTTTATATGCTACCTTTTAGTGGTTTATTATGACAAAACAAACGCGATCCCACATTTGGACGCACATGCGACGATGAGACGCAAAGAGGCGGCAACGGCTCATGCGCGGCGGCAACGGGCCAAATACAGCGAAAGAAACTGGTAACTGGCTAACTGGCTAACTGGCCAACTCATTGGCAAGACCGACAGTAGCGTTATACACACAGACTCGACGCGAACTCGAGCGCCAGGGAGAGCCAGGGAGTTAGCGCTGGCCGATAAAGACGGAGGAGACAGAAACGCTATAAGCGCTATAAACATAATAAAAGAGCTATAAAGAAGCACAAACGAAACAACAACCGCTAGGTGAACAACATAAATCATCAAATTGTTAGGAAGATCCATTATGGCCCATTACGAACACCAACACCAACAGCAACAGCAACACTAAAACGCGACCTCCACCTGAACTATTGTCGTGGGAAGAGGAGAATGGAACGAGTAAAGGGGGAAGGGGAAGGGACAGCAGCAGCAGCAGCATTATTAAAATGCCGTTTTGCTTAATTTTATTTTATTGTTTTTAAGAAATTTCAGCCACGAATACCACAATACGAGAATACCAAACGAGCCTACACACTCACGAAATGAGCCCAGAAACAGTTCCTCCAATCGGGTGGTCGTCCCCACAATGAGCACACAGAAGCACCAAGGGCGACACCAAACACTCTGCGGAGTTGAAGGCATCGCTAACGAGCACAATGAAAACCAAGCAAATTCAAATTTATGAATGTGAATGAGAGATACGCTAAAGATACGAATACGAATACGAATACGAATACGATCCCAACTTCAACTCCAACACCAACACCAATGCCAGAGATGGTGACCGGGTGTGCAACCTTCTCTTGGTCGCTTCCGTCGGTTGTCCAGCGCGCGGCTCGCATACCGATTCCTTGGAAGTGGAAATGAGTAATTTTTTTCAATTTTCAATTTTTTAGTGAATGTTGTTGTTGTTGTTGTTGCTGCTGCTGCTTTTAAATTAGATTGGAAGGTGTTGATAATGGTAGTAAAGATTGAAGATAAACGTAATGCGTGTCATGAAGGCTACCGTTTACCAAAAATTCTTATTAACAATAAAAATATTAATAAGCCTAATAATGATCCTGATGGCAAGATGGACAACTTGGCCAGAAAGGAGCACATGCATATGTTAAGGTATTAAATGGATATAATGAGTTGACAAGTTTATAGCTTGATGATGGCAGATCATTAACAGAACAAGCATATATTTAATTAGTTATTCTTAGATTAACAAGCTAAATGTTGAATAGATTATCTCTATTGATGGAATATATATAGAATAACTATCAAACTCTCACTTAAAAGTGTGCAGTTTTACTTTAATTTAATGTCAAATCTAATGATTCATTATTCCTTAATAGATTCTATAATGACTAAACCAGTTCATAGTGTGATATTCTTCTTAATATTAGAACTAATTGTCTGTTCATTTCGATTAGCTTCTTTAGTGTTCTTTACAGAAAAGTGTTTAATGAAATGTCTATCTATAGCTAGTTCACAGTCTTCTTCAACTAGTTAAATAACTAACGATAGTTAATGCCCAATCGATGCACTTACCACAGTCAACAGCTGAAATAGCTCCAGAGAAGGGTTGGGGACGCGGCAGTTCTTTGAAAATCATTTGGTCTCCAACCCCAAATGCTTATCTGCAGTTCATCTATGCTAAGCAGTCATTGGGCCGCCGTCATAGTGTCTGCGGCAACGGCTTCTGTCCCGACGAACCGACGATCCGACGACCCGACAGCGTGACGTTGCCGTGGATCGCATTTGCCGGGAGGTCTGCGGACAAAAGTCATAGAAAATGGAGAATGGAGGATGGAGATTGGAGAATGATGTTATGGTTGTTGTTGTGCTGGTGCGTAGATGGTCAAAGATTGTTAAATGATAATCAAACAGCAATTTGGAATTTATTTGATGCGATATTAATCGCCATCTAAGGGTTACACATTGTTGCGCGAACACACCTTGCCTTCCCTTTTGTTATTCCTCTGTTTCTTCTTGTTCTCATTTGCTCTGTGGAGATATCGTTAATTCGGCTTATGTACATATTCTGCGTTCTTTCACTGATCATGTCAATCCTCTGCGATTGCAGCTTAAATTCCGAAATTACTTTACACCTTTTTGTATTGTTTTCTGTTTGCTTAAGTTCTTTTTGTGCTCTTTAATCTACTTTTTATGTTCTGCTAAAGCTACTGCTTTTAATTCCGTCAAAAGATGCGTAAGACATTGAGAGAGGTTTGATAGATCACATAAAATATAGCTATTCTCGAACAGGATCAGGCTATAAAGCCGAATCTATTCAGATTAAACTTAAGTTCACTAAAGTATTTATATCAGAGAGAAGAATTTATATCATATGATCTCTAAAACATTTACATAGAAAACATCTACATTTCTTATCAGAAAGAGGACAGAGAAATCAGAAAGGGAAGGATAAAGTTGAACTCTTTAATTTACTTTTTCCTTGGCATA
Organism: Drosophila macrospina; assembly: GCA_035042075.1. Classification (NCBI taxonomy): domain Eukaryota; kingdom Metazoa; phylum Arthropoda; class Insecta; order Diptera; family Drosophilidae; genus Drosophila; species Drosophila macrospina. The sequence goes on from JAWNLW010000591.1 coordinate 399,900, forward strand.
CTTTTGCATCTATTTATATTTATATTAAATTATATATAACTATTTATATTTATATTAAATTATGTAACATTTAGATAGAAAACATCGACATTTCTTATCAGAAAGAGGGCAGAGAAATCAGAAAGGGAAGGATAAAGCTGAACTCTTTGATTTACTTTTACCTTGGCATACTTTTGCATCTATTTATATTTATATTTATATTAAATTATACATACATATATTAAAAACATATATACATATCAGGTGACAGTTCGCACGTGTGTGTCTGTTAATAACTTTGTACTACAAATTTGATTAATTCACATTACATTATTGCATGTAAAAATAGGAATACACGTTTGCAGCTGTTTGCATTGTTCTTCGGGTTCATGCAATGGAATATTTTAAAAATGCGCATTCAAATATTGAACAATTCGTTGTTGAATTGCTATTGATGTATGCAAAAAAAGAAAAAAATAAATAAAAACAAAAAATAAAGAGCGAATGGTTGGGTCAACTCTTGCTCGTAATCGGCTCATTTAATGCATTCAAATGACTAACAAATTGTATAAGACAGGAAGCCAGCGGGACGGACAGAGAGAGATGGACGGAGAGACAGAGTGACGTTGATAGCCTTAATGGGTTTGCTGTCAAAGCGAAGCATTCTTATTATTATTCACTATTCTGCTATTTAAATGAACACATGTTCCTTCATTGTCAGTGGACAATTTTGCATATCCACAAAACGCAACTGTTGAACTGAAGGCGCCATTGGCAATTCATGGGTTAACTATGCACGTGTGAGTGTGTGTGTGTGTGAGTAGTTATATACATATACATATACATATTTGGGAACACATGTCAACATTCCATGAACACATGTACCAAACATACACACATACACACATAACTGCAGATCTGTCGTAGTGTGCATTGTGGGCGGTGTTGCCGAACTTCAAAATAGGCTATGTGGTGGGTGGTCTCAATTAATTAATTGCCTTTGCCATTGTATATGTATATGTAAGCGTGTGTTTGTTTGTGTGTTTGTGTGTGTGTGTGTGTGCCATTTGGGCAAACTGCAATTAAAACACTTACTCGCAAATGTGTCTGCTTTGTGCGTGCTAGAGTGCGAGTGTGTAAGTGCGTGCTGTGTGTGTGTGTGTGTGTGTGTGCAGATGTGTATGCGTGTTAAAATAATGGTGTGCGAACACAAACACTGCGCCAGAGGCAAGAGGTCGCCACTCTACACAAATAGTTTGTGACCTTTTGGTTGTTTTACAAACAAGCCCCAAACAGTTGGCGTCGACGGCTGCCCGTTTCGCGCCTCAATGTCACACGGCCGTACGCGGTAGTTGCTGCTGTTGCTGTTGTTGTTGTTGTTGTTGTTGTTGTTGTTTATACATTTGTTGTTGCTGATGCTCGCACTCAGAACAAGAATGAGTCCAAAAAGACGCCGCTGCCTCTGCCTCGGCCTCCGCCTCTTCTGCTGCCGCTGCCGCTGCCTCTGTCTCTGCTGACGTCGCGCCGTCACCGGTGTTTGGAATTGCAAATTGCCAACGGCGCGTCGCATCGTTGAGCCCAGGCCCATTTTAATTGTTTACATTTTATTTTGCTTTCAGCGCTTATAATTATTAATTTCACTTGGCACTCGCCACTCTTCACTTCTCCCCCCCACCCACACTCTTTACACTTCTCGTCGCTGCGTCGCCATCAGCGTCTTCGTCTTCGTCTCTGTCTCTGTCTCTGCTTCTGACTCCGTTTGCGTCTGCATCTCACTCGCTCTTGTCTCCGCCTGCGTCTGCGTTTGCATCTTCTTCTTATTCTTCATTTTTCGTCTTTTGTTGCGTCTTCGACTTCGAATTCTGCTGCTGCTGCTGCTCTGCTGCTGCCGCTTTGGTTTGTTGTGGGTGTGGGTGTTGTGTTATTGGCTTTTGCGAATGCAGCAAAAAATGAATGCAAGCCGAAGCACAGTGGGACTTGCAAGCACAGCCATTTACACCATTGAGACTTGTGGTAAGCAGAAGCAATAAGCGAGTTTGTTTATATAATTAAAGCCGAGATCTATATACACTCTCTTGCAGTTGAAGTGAGAGAGCATACAAAATATGCATTTGAAATTCACTTATTGTCTCCATTCACACAATCACATGAAATTTACATATATTTATCCTGTTGCACTCTGATAAAAGTTTCTTACAAAAAAGAAGCAATTAATCATAATATTAATTAAACAATATGCATATATATTTGAATACATTTTATACACTCTTTTCAAACATATTTTAAGTACATTTTTCTACATTTCCACGCAATTTATTCTTTTGCTAAGAGACTGACCTTACAAATATGCAATTTAAATAAGGAGAATATTATATTTTCAGACTATAAAATACTTTACATTAGTTGGCCATACAAATATACACTTTAAATAAGGAAAATATTACATATTTAAACTATAAAATACATTACATTAGTTGGCCTTACAAATATACAATTTAAATAAGGAAACTATTATATTTTCAAACTATAAAATACATTACATTAGTTGGCCTTACAAATGTACAATTTAAATAAGGAGAATATTATATTTTAAACAATAAAATACATTACATTAGTTGGCCATGCAAATATATACTTTAAATGATAGAATAGGAGAATATTATATTTTAAACAATAAAATACATTACATTAGTTAGCCATGCAAATATATACTTTAAATAAGGAGAATATTATATATTAAACAATAAAATACATTACATTAGTTGGCCCTGCAAATACACACTTTAAGTAAGGAGAATATTACAAATTCAGACTATAAAATACATTACATTAGTTGGCCCTACAAATACACACTTTAAGTAAGAAGAATATTACAAATTCAAGCTGTAAAATAAGCGCATTAATATTACATAAAGAAACATCCTTAGTATGATTTAATTATTACATTCATCATACCACTTTATTCTCTTGCCTCTTTATCATATTTCTTATACATTCTACCAAATAAATTGAAGCAACTTATGTTCGTTTAATCTTTCTAGGGTATGTAGACGCCAGCATGCTTAACATGACTCGTTAGATACATATTCTTCTCAATGCTATTTGCATTTGCACTGCAAGACTACACAGTTGGAGGCAATGTCGCTGTTTCGTTCTTTATTCATTGTAGCGTCTAAGCACGCGACCTGCGCTCTGGGTCTCTGTCTATAGTAGTAGCTCTGACTCATAATCAGACGTGTTGCTCTATAAAGACGAGCCCAGAGACTCACTCACTTAGATTGTCTACACGAAACCGACTATCACACTTTTGCCTCTTCTTCATCTTCTTCCTCTTCTTGTTCTTCTGTCCACCGTTACACAGTCTGCGAATACATATATTTTAGCATAGTCTATGTATATTCTATGCATATTGCCTGTGCCACATAGATAGCACTCTCTTCTCGGTCGCTCGGTCGTTCGGCCGTTCTTCTATGTGAAACTCAGTGAACTGAAATCTGAGCATGGTGTACACGTTTGAGCCGCAACTAAAGTGATAATTGCCAGCTCATTATTAGCTTTTGGCGTGTGATGTTTTCAACAGGAAAGCAGCACGATTACCTTATACCTTATACATTTCAACACATGCACTTACTTATTCACTTACATATATTATATTGGGAATGTATGTGAGTGTAATGCGCTCTTCATGTATGTCAATGGGGTATAAAAGAGGTGAGCTATACTTATGCCGGCCTTGCCCGTGTTTCTGCTGTCAGAAATGATTGATTAACTATGACGATAAAAGAATCACAACACCAGATAAAGATCCCATTGCTGACTTAGTCTTTTAGTAGATATATATTCTATATATTCTATATATTAGCATATTATTTTATTCAAATATATATTTTGATTGAAACTTTCTTATTACTAAATCAATCAAAGAAAAAGAGAATATCTAATATATTAATACAGATTACCTGCTTGGCCTACGATTTGTAGTGTTATGATAACTAAGACAAATATTGGAAACTGAATTTAAAGTTTAGACTGCAATTTCCCAGGGATTCACTGAGAATATCTAAAATATTAATACGACTTGTAGTGTTATGATAACTAAGACAAATATTGGAAACTGAATTTATAGTTTAGACTGCAATTTCTCAGGGATTCACTGAGAATATCTAAAATATTAATACGATTTGTAGTGTTATGATAACTAAGACAAATATTGGAATATGAATTTAAAGTTTAGACTGCAATTTCTCAGGGATTCACTGATCAAAATATATATTCTTTTTAAAAATGTATTAAATTATTTGGAATCAAATATAATTTATAATTGATAATTTACATTATATTGTCATATTTTTCTCACAAGTGTTACAATTTTCAATATCAAACTGATCAAAAGTAGAAAACAAATATATATTGTGATATAAAATGCCTGAGAAGATTCCTCCGACGCCCGTGGCCTTAAGAGAACTGGGAATGGAGAATATGAAATGCGCATGCGACGCTGACTTCGACTCCGACTCTGACTGTGACTCTTCCCCCGAACCCTACCTGAACGATAGCTCCTATGCCAGTCTCTGGCGACTGGAGCTGTGACACGGTCTTCTGTCGTACGTGATTACAGAGTGGTTGCTTAGATTTGGGAGGAAAACATGTGTAGCTCAACTGTTAATGTTAATGTCGGACTGTAAGAGCCGTTGAGTTTGTTGCCGTCCTGCATGCGAATTAGAAATTAATTCGCCCTTGAATGAATATTTAAGTAGAGCCATTGAATCAGCTTGCGTTTGCCGCGTGTGCAACTGCATTTGTCTGTCCATTAAGAAGTGCGAGTTGTGCCAATTGCCAATGATTTATTCAACCTTTCAAAGGTCTACCTCCTCCATCTCCCATCCCCCCTCCACCGAACACCATCTAAGCTGTCAATTGACGGTCGCATTCCAAGAGCCCATGCAGCTTTTGTTCTACAGTTTTGACCGTAACGCATTTGCTGTCAACCGCATTATATTTGCGTTCGTTCTTCTTTCTCCTTTTTCTGTTCCCACGACATTTTGCAAGTGGCAGTTCAGTTGAACCACCTGGAGCATCCCGAGTGCCTAAATCAACCGGGAAACGCAACTCAACCATTTGGCAATTAACAATTTTATTTCTATGAGCCACAAACAATGTTACCGCTGCCAAGTTGCCACCATGTACTACCAGTAGCTGGAGCAGACTGGCGCGCGTTACGCCTCCATTACAGCTTGTTGCAGTTGTTACGCCGTAATTTTATGTCTTTTCTCGGAACAAAGTCATACAAAACGGCGCGGAACTGCCAGCCATTCAAAGACACCCTGAGACTCCCGACTTCACTCTGACGATGTTGAGGCGATAATTGCGTGTTTAACTTAACGTTCTTCGAGCGCTTCGATAAGCGCACTGATCTTCAAAGGCAAAGACGAACGGTAACATGGGAATAACCACGGTTCTAATCATAGCTCTACAACTGTTAGAATAACACTTCCTTATCTCGCAGTGTAACCTCTTGCCACTTGAATGCTACCGACAGTAAACGATATTTTCTCCCAACAACAATCGAAGTTTATCGTGCTAGGAATGTCTTTCGATTTAGAGAGCTTCAGTCACTATTCTTCAAAGCAAATGACATTTGTTATATTAGTTTATATTATTTATTATATTAATACTATAAAATTATTTGATTTATAGACAACTGTAGTCAGTAAATAGATTCTATATTCTATATTCATTTGTTATATTAGTGAAAAGTATATAGTTTTAAATTATTTGATTACATAGACAACTGTAGTCAGTAAATAGATTCTATATTCATTTGTTATATTAGTGAAAGGTATATAGAATTAAATTATTTGATAATTAGACAACTGTAGCCTGTAAATAGATTCTATATTCTATATTCATTTGTTATATTAGTGAAAAGTATATAGTTTTAAATTATTTGATTACATGTACAACAGTAGCCAGTAAATAGATTCTATATTCTATATTCTATATTCATTTGTTATATTAGTGAAAAATATATAGTTTTAATTTAGTTGATTGTAAAAAGATTCTATATTCTATATTCATTTGTTATATTAGTGAAAGGTATATAGTTTTATATATTATTTGACAACTAGACAACTGTAGCCTGTAAATAGATTCTATATTCTATATTCATTTGTTATATTAGTGAAAATTATATAGTTTTAAATTATTTGATTACATGTACAACTGTAGCCTGTAAATAGATTCTATATTCATTTGTTATATTAGTGAAAAGTATATAGTTTTAAATTATTTGATTACTAGACAACTGTAGTCAGTAAATAGATTCTATATTCATTTGTTATATTAGTGAAAGGTATATAGAATTAAATTATTTGATTATTAGACAACTGTAGCCTGTAAATAGACTCTATATTCTATATTCATTTGTTATATTAGTGAAAAGTATATAGTTTTAAATTATTTGATTACATGTACAACAGTAGCAGTAAATAGATTCTATATTCTATATTCTATATTCATTTGTTATATTAGTGAAAAATATATAGTTTTAATTTAGTTGATTGTAAAAAGATTCTATATTCTATATTCATTTGTTATATTAGTGAAAGGTATATAGTTTTATATATTATTTGACAACTAGACAACTGTAGCCTGTAAATAGATTCTATATTTCTATATTCATTTGTTATATTAGTGAAAAGTATATAGTTTTAAATTATTTGACAACTAGACAACTGTAGCCTGTAAATAGATTCTATATTCTTTATTCATTTATTATATTAGTGAAAAGTATATAGTTTTAAATTATTTGATTACATGTACAACTGTAGCCTGTAAATAGATTCTATATTCATTTGTTATATTAGTGAAAAGTATATAGTTTTAAATTATTTGATTACATGTACAACTGTAGCCTGTAAATAGATTCTATATTCTATATTCATTTGTTATATTAGTGATAAGTATATAGTTTTTAATTATTTAACAACTAGACAACTGTAGCCTGTAAATAGATTCTATATTCTATATTAATTTGTTATATTAGTGAAATATATATAGTTTTAAATTATTTGACAACTAGACAACTGTAGTCAGTAAACAGATTCTGTGCAAGCTACAGAGTTCAAATCATTATCAAAATAACTTTCTACTGCGTCTCCAAAGAAGTGATCAGAAAAGATAGAGAGGAAGTCGCCTGTCAAGGATGTTATATGTGGTATATATGTTAAGCAATCACTCTTCCTTATAAAATTATCATAAATATTACAGTTTTACATCCACCTTAATGTTACTCACCTTTTCAGCTCTCCCTGTAAGTTCTCCCTCTAGGAACACCTGCCTCAGCGGATTAAGGGCAAACAGCTCAGCATAAATACATTTCATTTGTGCTCAACTTATGGCCAAAGCTGTAGTTGGCCAAATGGAACTGAACGATTGATCTTTGGTCAGAAAGCGTTTAGTAGTTTTGATTGTTCGATTGCTTTGATTGTTTGTCCCACAAATTTGCATAGCCTATTGTGCGAGCATACGCATTCTCCAAACTGACACAGCGGATAGTCGGGTGGGGGAGGGGTGGTGGGTTCTGGGAGTTACTGGGCGCCGCATTTTGTCGGCTTGTGCGTCATATGGATTGACTCGATGGTTTGCGGCTTGCATACATATGCCGCACCTGCGCCTCCATGCCAAATCCAGAGTCATGCCAAAGAAGGCGTTTTTTTAATTGCGTCGACATGCCCGAACTACCAATGAGACTTGTCGTCGTCGTCGTTGAGTTGGGCGACTGCCCGACTGTCCGATCGCCAGATAGAGATAGCTAAAGCTTCTTCGTCGTCGTTGTTGTCGAATTCATTCGCAAAAAGTGGCAGCCACATGTGCGATAATCCACTTACAGTACGAGTGCATACATCCTTCTAGTATATGTATGTACATCTGCAGCTACACATGCTCATAGATTCAGCCAAGCCATGACTAGGCGTCGCACAGTGGACACTTTTATCACTTCTGTAGTTTGAATCAAACAATCCTACGATTCCTTTTTAGTTCTATTCGTATGTACACAGAGAAATACAGAAGCAAGGTTTATTTTGCTGCTTTTATTTAATTTATTTTATATTATTGATATATTTTATATATTATTGACATTATTATTATTATTATTATATGGATAATGTACAGTTTATCTACCATTATTCTGCTTAAATATTTATTTACTTAATTAATTATTAATCTTCAATTGAAATTGCTATTTCTTTACTCACGCTCTCTCGCAGTCTACAGTTCTTATTCAACATTATTTTTATCTGTTTTGATTTGTAATCTTTGCCAAGTTCTCTATTTATTTCTGCAACATTTTTTAGACTGAGCTCCCATAGTGCGCTGCACAAAGCCGTCTAAATATTTGTCCTGCTTATTAGAGAGCTCTTCGTTGGACAAGAACAGGTCCAACAGGCAACTGACAATCTGTGGCAGCTTCTTAGCTTGTGGCAGCAGTTGTGTGCGACATTAGATGGCTTGAGTCTATTGTTGTTAATGCTTCAACCATTTATGGGTCGCATTGTTCTCGTATTACCACCGAGCAACCAGTTATAGACTACAAACAGAGCGAGGGAACCAATCAACAGATCGGCTTTTAAAGCTGGCACCATTTCAAATATTTGCACAGCCGCCATCGACAGGCGATCGATCGATGCGTCGATCGGATGGATGGTCTAAGATTCCATTACGAGTGTGAGTATGAGTGTGAGTATGAGTATGAGTGTGAGTGTGAGTATGAGTATGAGTATGACATTCGACACTGTTTATCTATTTGCTCACATTTAACGGATTACTGCGTTTTTGGCCCGTCGGAAACTAGCCAAGATCGCACTTTGCTTTGCGCTTGGCAAACAACAAACAGTTGAAACAGAGGAAAACAGAGGAAAACAGAGGAAAACAGCAGGGGAAAACAGTCAAACAGCAGCATCTCTCATATGATCATCAGCTTTGCCCAAGGTGCTGCATGCATGTACATACATCTGTAGAGGCAGCTCTCTCTCTCTCTCTCTCTGTCTGTTTGTCTGCTTCTCTCCCTCTCTCTCACTCTCGCTCTCTCTCACTCTGTCTGTAAAGCTGCATCTGTGTTTAACAAATAGAAATCAATGGCCGCCTTAGTCCATGGATCAATGGGAATGTTATAATCATGCCAATCCTCCGCTGGCTGTGTTCCGACTCATTGGTTGGCCAAGGTAAATACACACTCGTATTCAAATAGCGACAACGACAACGACAACGACAACTGCTTGTTATACCCCTTGCAAATGTGAAGAGACGGGTATTTCATTTTGGATTAAGTGATCTTCGTTACTATAAAGTTGTCTGTTCGTCTACGCCTTGTAGGATCCATGATCTCCATCGAAATCTAAGCTGCTCTTCATCTATCCAGCAAATTTAATCAAGTTCTCTTAAGAAACACAAAAGATATTCAAGAAATAGTTTTGGCTAGGGCGAATACAGGATATCTCGTCGTCGGGCACTCCTGTAAGAAGCCCTCTCACTTGTTGTTGAAACTGTCAGCGCTGTTTTGCTATTACCTCCTTTTATCATTTGTCTTATTTACCCATTCGCACTGGGTGTTGTGCTTGGCCAGAGATCTAAGCCAAGAGTTGCACTGCGCTGGGCCTAGGCACTTGGCCAGCTCGATTTGCATAGTGCGACGCGGCGAGTGGCAAGTGGGACTGTCCGTCTGTGCGACTGTGGCACTGTGGATCGCTGCGCATTAGTCGTGCCTCTTGGCGACACAAGAGCCCGGGACCGCGTTGTTGTCGTTGTTGCCTTGTTGTTGCCGTTGTTGTCGTTGTTGTCGATTCCCGCTTGCAAAACAGATGCCGCTTGGTTTATTTAGTGCGCGTGCGCATGCGCATGGCCCATCAGGCTGGCCAAGACAGCCGGAGACGTTGCCACAAAACGCCGGCGACAGCAACACAGTCCAACAGAGAGAGAGCGAGAGAGAGGGAGAGCGAGAGCGAGAGGGCGGTAGTTGCATTGCGGCACGGGCAAAGGAATGCTTGAAATGTTTAGGCCAAGTTGGGATTACTGGCGTCCAAACATCGGTCGACTTCAAAGAGTTGCCAACATTTGATGGTAATTGCCGCTAAACGATTTTCAATGTTAGCTTGTAAAAACGTTAACATTTTTAATTTGTGTTATATACTCACGGACAGCTGTGTTGTATCCCCGGACAGACACTCTACTCTCTACTCTCTACTCGTATCTACATACGTATCTATATCTGGCAGCAGATCTGGCAGGCTCTCACAACCACCAGCCATGTGATCTTGAGCCATAATTTCCGTCCTTCATCAAATGCGTGGCTCCTTACCCACCGCAGTTCCAGTCGCAATCTGATTGAAAAGCCCATTTAAAGCGTTCTTTGAGATATCCCAGAGATATTTATACTCTTACGCCACACTTGAGTATCTGTTTTATGGGCCACATTCTACTCTACATCCTAGTTAAGCATATGCATTAAGCGGGATAGTTTTGGATTCAGTTAAGTTAGCTAGGAAGTCCTGTCTTCTCAGGGATCCATTTTGGAAGAGATTAGAAAGATGCTTGGGATGCTTGAAGGAAGACATAAATGCTATGATAATGCTCTGATATAGTATGTTTGTATCCAGTGTAAGCTATCATATTATACCGAAAAGAAACTCTCTTGCAGAAGCCCATAGATATCATAAACTGAAGCCTATAAATACACAGCACTCAATTTAAACCGATAGAGCTATTGTCTGCCCAAGTTCCTGACAATTGAGAGCAGAGTAGGAGCCTTAGCTAACTACTTGTAAATTAGGCAATTGCAGTAAAACTCCTTGCCCTTCAAGCTGTTCTCCTTATCACAAATTAAATTAGGCAATTGCAGGCATACTCCTTGCCCTTCAAGCTGTTCTGCTTATCACAAGCAAAAAGAAGGACAGCATGACGCACCCGTTGGAGTATCTTCCAATTAAAATGTATTAAATTGCGATTAAAGAAATCAATCCCGATATTAATCAGTTAACACGGCTATAATCGTGCAGGCAACAAGATCTACAGGTATTTCAACAGATCAACGAGGCTGGCAGGCAGTTTGTTTGTAGAGAAGAGGTTGGGGTAGGTGCAAGGGGAACGAACTGATGACTGTGCCAGTTGTCAGCATAATGATGATGATCATCATAACGACATTGTGCATAAAGTGGAATTCTCGAATCAAAATCAGCTCATTACGGAGGCTAATGTAAGCACAACAAAGCCATTCTACGAGATTTATTCAACAGCTTTAAGTATCTGGAAGGAAGGAGGATGATGCAGCGCTAATGACATTATGCACGATTGCTCTATGGATGTGGGGAGGGGAGTGGAGGGGATGCAGACAGAGATTTGTATTCAGATTCCGATTCGAATTGAAGTTCAGTTTCAGTTAACGAATGAATCAATGCAATGAAAAGAAGTATTAATAAGATGAGGAGGCTAGTAACATTTCTCAATATGAAAACACACAGCAGTCTTCAGTCTTCAGTCTTCAATCCTCATGTCTTCAAGTCTTCAAGCCTTCAACTCCTCCATCTCTCTCGGAGCTGAGGTCAAACGTGATGCGGTGTGAAAAGGCTTTCATTTCAAATGCAAACAATCGCTCGGAGGTTCAGTGTAGGAATTGAAATTAATTTCATGTATCATCATTAATCAAAACACTCAGTCGCGAGCAGCCAAAGTGCTTTGTGAGTGCGAGTGCGAGTATATACAATATGTATTCACTCACATTCATGCATTCATACATTCATACAATCACATATATTCATCTGCGAGTAGAAAGACATTGAATGCATTGGATTGGAGTCAGTAGTCATGGTCTGGACGGGTCTGGTTTGGGCCTCTTCACACACACACACACAGAAAGAGAGAGAGAGAGATGAGTACTCGTATTCTTACATATATTTAGTTATGAATGTATAACGATATTCATTCTGCAATCGAGGCTCTCTATAGATAGAGCGAGCGGGGCCCAGAGGGACATTCCCCGAGCTCAACTAATCAGCATGCAAAGAAAACAACATTAAGAGTCAACAACAACGACTGGCACTCAACACAATTATGAGAACTGACGTTGCAAGAGTTTCATGTTTAATGACAAGTCACTTTCTGCGCCCCAGTTCAGTCATCGTCATTCAGTTAAACTGACGAGCTCTGAGCTATGAGCTCTGTCGAGTTGTCGAGTTGTCGAGCTGCTGCCTCTCTGGCCCCTCTGGCTCTAACGATGTTTTCTTTGGAAAGTTAGAAGCCGTTTCCAGTAGTTCAATTACAACTTCACCTCACTTCAAGCGTTTTGTCCAGGCCGCTCCTCCTCTTGCCAGCCCGCCCCCAACCACTCGTATTCCATAACCATACTCATACTCATACTCAGACTCAGACTCAGACTCATACTGCTATTCATAATCATAACCGACAGTTCAAGCAGCATTCTTCTAGGCGAAACAAAATATAATTGAATAATGAAGACGAACATTTATCTTTAGCCCGTTGAAATTTACATAACTTTGTTGACTAATTAATTAGTCGATTGCTAAGATAACTGAACCATGTATTTATTATTAATAATAAATCTAACTGCAATCATAAGCGTGATCTATACAAATGAGAGTAACAACATCAGCTCAGTTCCATCTTAATATATACAATATAATATTATAACTTTACTATTCAATTGAAAGAAATATGAACATTGATTGATTTATTTATGTAATTATTTTAGTTAACTCCAAAATAGAGCTATTAAAGTATTCTTTAATTGTGTGCATACTTTGAAATATATACAATAAATAGAAAGTGACAAATTTATATTTTTAGAGCATATTATGTTATTCTTTATATCAGTTTCCCAAGTCAAGTTTATGTTAGAAATCTCTAAATCTCCATGACTAATCTCTGTGTTCAGGAAGAGTCTTAGATGTTATTTCTTACACTTTTCTTAAACTTTTATTTATTTATTTTTTTATTTATTTATTTATTTATTTATTTATTTATTTATTTATTTATTTATTTATTTATTTATTTATTTATTTATTTATTTATTTACTTATTTATTTATTTATTTATTTATTTATTTATTTATTTATTTATTTATTTATTTATTTATTTATTTATTTATTTATTTATTTATTTATTTATTTATTTATTTATTTATTTATTTATTTATTTATTTATTTATTTATTTATTTATTTATTTATTTATTTATTTATTTAACGTCGACTAACAGCAGTCGACCCAAGTATAACTCTTATGATAATTAAATTAAAAATAATTACAAATTAAATTTAAGTTTAAAAATTAGTTTAAAATTTAAGTATAAAATTTAAGTTTAAAATAAGATTAATTTAAATTTAATTTAATTTTTTCTCTGCTCTGCAATTGTAGTATATATTATTCCTGTTCATAAGCTCTGTTCCTTCAACAGTTGACGTTTCTTCTTCTCTAAATCTGTAATTCTTTAAATCAATTCTTAAAATAAACAAATAATTTATTGAATTAGTTAACAATTGTGTTTAGTATATTTTTTGCTATGCATGTTATTATTTCGCACGTTACGCAACACTGTAAATTGACTTTGAAAAGGGTTGCCAAAGTGAAAAAGAAGCAGGAAGGGGCAGCTGCCAGACTCAGACTCCACTCGTACATGGCCTGAACTAGGCACAGTTCAGGTCGAGATTTTGTTTTTTTTTTCTCTTTTTTTCTCTTTTTTTTTGATGAAGTCACAGAAAACACATTAACAAATCGTGTCTCAAATTAGAGCTCCAACAACAGCAGCTCTGACACCGACAACAGCAACAGCAACAACAGCAACAACAACAACGGTAACAAATGTTGTCGCTTTCAATGCGTTTGTGTAGGTTGACAATTTTGGGAACGGTTTCGGCCGTTAACAAAACATGGCATTTAATAATACGTCTACAATACCTATACATAAGTGTTATCGCTGACTAAAAAGCTTTTTGTTGCTACTCGCATGGCTGTTGTTGTTGCTGCTGTTGTTGTTGTTGTTATTCCTGCTGCTGATGTTGTTGTTGCATGTATTTGTATCTTGTTGTTATTTCTGTATCTCGGACTCGTTGCTGCCGTTCGTCGTTCGTTGTTCGTTACTGTTGTTGTTGTTGTTGTTGTTGATTGGCCGGCGAAAGGTTGAAACAAATGAGGTCGGAACGCTTTCCGTCTAGTTTTATCAGCGTTATTAATATTGTAGATTCAAAACAAAACACATGCACACACGTGATGCCATTAAATGCCTTGTTTAATGGTTAATACCAATTTCGATATAAGTCTCCACCCTGCCCCCTACCACTCCCCATCCCCCTACACTCCATTCCCTCTATTACGACTCTACGATAACAATTCAAATTATGCCTCTCATCGTAGTAATGGTGGGATTCCTGTTTAGTTGGTAGTCTCTCTTGCGAATGCCATTCAATTATGTGTTTTTATCAAATTATCAAACAATTCTATTTCATTGTTGATTAAGTTTTGGCCCTAATTGCCAGTTAAGTTAACATTGTCATTGCGACTGCACAAAATAATGCTCCACAGCGATGCGATTTGGCTTAAGTATATACTTAGTAGCTAGAGTGCGGCATTGCTCGTGCTTTTTATAAAGATCTTCACATTTATGTAGACTTTGCTTGGATAGATTCTGTATAAATCTTTATATAACTATGCCTCAACAAAAATTCATTAAGTGAAAAGCGAGCAGTGCCATGTTGAACTGTTTTCATTTTCATTTGATCAACTTTAAAGTGTTTCCCAAAACTCTACACAAGAAATTAGCATATTCATAGTAGCACGGGCAATGCCGGGCAATGCAAGCGCATTGCATTGAATGCATGGGAAGACTATATATTATGTCTACTGCACTTCGTTGCATATTGTGAACAATTTGAATGTGGCAAAGAAAAAAGAAAAGCGATGAGATGAAAATATTGCCAAAGAATAATAATTCGGCGAGTGGAAAAATCCGTGACATCATAAATTATCAATAATCACACTTTGTTTTGACAGGATGACGACTGTCGCATCTGAACCGCATTGTTGTCTCTATTGACATAAGCGCAGACACACACACACACACACACACACACACATTTGTATATATATAAATCCTATGTACATAGGCAACTACAGGGAGGTAGAGGTAGAGGAAGAGATAGAGATAGAGGCTATTGAATGCTCATTGTGACCAACAATACTTCGGAATTGCACACGTCCTTGTCAGGGTGTCCGGGGGGGTCGGACAAACAGAACAGATGGGTTGGAGATACATAAATGACAGGATGCGGATACGAATGGCGAATGAACCTGGAATTCAGTTGATTCTCATTTTATTCCGTGTAGTTATGCCACTTTGTAGAGAGCTCACAGCGAGGCCAGCGTCCATTCTTGGGGTTGAAGCTATCGGACTCGTTTATTGCTGCCAATGCAATTTGTTGACAAACATTCACAAATAGACAGAATACGAATACAGAGGAGACCACATAAGTATTTCTAATATCAATATGCTGTGAGTTTCATTTGTTTGTTCGTTCTCCATAAACGCAGATTGCTCAAAGAATAACAAATGAATTCCCATTAAGCATTCTTTTCGTAATTCGTAATTTATTTATTTTCTTTTATTAATTAGTATCATTTATTTATTACAAATATATATAATTAAATGCAAATAAATTCTAAAATATATATGAAAGATTCTTGCAGATTATTCTTAATTTTAACTGGTATATTAATATTATATATATTTATTTTTCCATTTATAAATATATTTTGAATACATTTCAAATTGTCTTTTAATTACATAAGGAACAACAGAGTTTCGCTTAAATGTTTTTCTTCTTACGTATTTTCCTTTCATCCCGTCTTGTTGCTCACTTCTTGATACGTAACGATCAGTTAGCTTGCCACATGCCACATATCCGCATAATACTCAACATCTGCTCAGTTGCATGCATCTTCCCCTCACACCACCGTTTGACCTGTAATTGTGATTTCATGCTAATGCTATTAGCAGTAACTTTTCACTCCGTACACCTCCTGAGGGGACTGCGCATGCGGAGACCCGTCGAATGTGGCAACGTAGTATTTGCCACGTCCTAAGCAAATATTAGCCTCGAGTTGCAGTGCCATGCGTAGAAGTGTTTGTTTTAGCTCTGTTTAGCCAGGGATTTATTTAGTGGTTTGCCCGACACTGTCACACTGCGGTTATTGTGTGAAAATCTGTTTTTGTGCTCAGCGCTAAAATGTAATGACCAAGTAGGCATGTAAATAAGCCCAACAATAGCCTCAGAATGCCAACGTAATGTGCATTGTCGTTGCCTGTAAATCAAACACTGTCCGGAAGTAATTCTCATAACATTTGACAGCTGAGCAGCCAGGAAGATCATTAGGATCTACACACAATATGTGTGCCTGTGTGTGTGTGTGAGGTCTCTTCACTCTCTATTAAATAATACACACGATAATATATGTAAGTAAATCAATAAAGTATTCGCATTGGAAATCTTTCAGATTGTAATGAATATGAGTAAAATATATATAAATATAAATATATAAAATAATAATAATATGCGCAAGGACATCAGTAAAGTATTGGCATTGGAAATCTTTTTGATTGTAATTCAATGAATAAAATACATAAAATATATATACAAAATATCATATCTGTATTTCTTACTTTTCATTTGACTGTTTAATCATTTATGAAACAGTTTAGTGAATGACAACTTAATAATAATAGAAAACTATTTACTGAAATTGTTTTCAATTTGAAAATTAACATTTCATTTAATTCTTTTATTAACTTATTTCATTGCAACCAAAACTGAATCAAAGCTGAATACTTTTAACGATTTCTGCAACTATAATAAACTATGAGTATTAGTATTACACAAAGTTAATCTTACTTCTGTTGCTTAGTATAAATTCTCAGATAGATTTTTCAAAATAAAACTACTTAGTTAACAAGTATGACATTTTAACTTATATTAAACAAATCTAAAATTAAATTCAATTAATCTAAAGCTAATTTTAAATAAATAATAATTATAAATAAATTTACACCAAGCAAACAATTGCCTTAACTTGAGTCTTGATAATCCTTTGCTCGTTTCATCTACTTTTATAGTATAGCTTAAGCTTTTTTAACAATTCTGCAACTTTAGATAATATTTGTAAATAATGTAAATGCATTTTCATATATATTTCTTTTAGAGAAAACTAAATATAAGTTTAATCAGCATCACATTTATTTTGAAAGTTCTGCAGAAAAAGTTTATCTAACTGCGGTTTATTGAGCTAGAGAAATTGTGTAAAATTAAAGGGGAATCAATTAATAAATTTAAGTATTTTAAATGAAGCACAGAGGAGTGTTAAGTCTGAAGAGAGAGAGAGAGAGAGATAAGAAGAGAAGAGACAGAGAGAGACATAGAGAAAGACAGCAGCTGATAGTACATAATGTATCTGATCTAGGCCCCTATTTGTTGCTGGGAGCCTTTCATCAATTTCAATTCCACGAGTGGCAGCATGGGAGGCCATAATTTGTATAGAATGAAGTTGCGTCACTTAATCCATTTAACTCACACGGTCAGGCGTCAGTTATGACGGAGGCTTTGCTGTAGTTGTTGTTGTTGTTGATGCTGCTGCTGTTGTTGCTGTTGTTGGAGTTGCTGTTGTGTGTGTGGCACAAACAATGCGTTGACGGCAGCGTGGGGCACGCGACGGGACACGCAGCCCCGTCTCGAAGGCTTATTAGGTTAATTACGAGTTTTTGATTGGTAAATTAAGAGCAACCGAGCAGCGGCTCGTAATGCGGCACGCGGCAAGCCGCCTGTCTGTCTGTCTCACTGTCGCACTGTCTTCTTGGTTGATTGTCCGCCAGCCATTTCGAAATCAGTTCTCAACTCACTGCCTCAATTCAAATGCGTAAATAATTAATTTAGAGCCAATTCATGAGCTGCTGTTCTGTTGCGAGTCCCCGTCCCAAGTTGTGGCTATCTATGCTACTTGCTGCTGCCACAGATAACCCGCCACCCGCCGCGTCCCATAACTTATCCACACTACAGCAGTTGGAATCATCCTCCAGACCCCGCACAGTGGGTAGTCCAAACTCAAAGAATGGATTCAATAGCTTCCGAGTTTAGCTTAAGCACGAGCGATGGCAACTGACAATTTCCCACTTCGTTTCCTCACAAAGAGGGGGGAGGGGGGATTATTTGTGGAAGAATTTGGACACAACCTAACAATATGATAAATTGTGAATAATTTATAAGAAAAGCCAAAGCGAAAAGCTCGTGCAATTTGTATTCGGTTTGAATCGATAAAGTTCAGGTAAACGAATCGCTCCACATTCATTTCCATACACATATTCTGTTGATTTGATTTGCGAAAATTCAATCTGTAACCCTTTTAATGGATGACAATAAACCGCTCAGAGATAGCAATATGTTTGTATGACACTGTTATCAGCATTTGATAATGCATACACAATTACGAGTATTACCGCAGCGCAACTAAATGTACTTGCATAGAACTTGTAATCGGCAATTCGAGTTGCGATGTCCCCGATAACGTGGCTCATTTACTTATTATCAATTCTGTTTGCGCTGCCCACAAAACCAAATTAACATCAGTTTGCAGAGCTCGTACAGTTAAATTAAGGTAAGTACTCCAACAGTGGGGAAGCTATGCTAAATACTACATATTCTACAGATAGAACAACTCTAGAACGAACTAACAGCCCCGAAATCCAAATAAATATTGAGAAAAGGATCGCAATTGCTTTGAGGATAGAGTGTTACCTCTGGGGAGCATTGGGGAAACTTTAGTTTGCAAAGCTCGTACAGTTAAATTAAGGAAAGTACAGCAACAGGGGGAAGCTTTGCTAAACACTACATATTCTTCAGATAGAGCAACTCTAGAAGGAACTAACAACTTCGAAATCCAGGAAAAATATTGAGAAAAGGATCGCAATTGCTTTGAGGATAGAGTGTTACCTCTGGGGAGCATTGGGGAAACTTTAGTTTGCAAAGCTCGTACAGTTAAATTAAGGAAAGTACAGCAACAGGGGGAAGCTTTGCTAAACACTACATATTCTTCAGATAGAGCAACTCTAGAAGGAACTAACAACTTCGAAATCCAGATAAATATTGAGAAAGGATCGCAATTGCTTTGAGGATAGAGTTTTGACTCTGGCAAGCATTGGGGAAACTGCTGCCTGCCTATGAAGGCAACTTTTAAGACTCTGACAGTTTTATTGCGCAAACACTGTGAACTCTTCGATCAATTCAGCTTCAGAAAACTAGAATTTCCTCCTTATAAAAACTGCGATAGGAAAGTTTGAAAGAACAACCCTAGTTCCTTTTATTACCTTTCTATCTGCATCGAAATTTCCTTTGCCTAGGAGCCATGTTCCATAGGAAATACACAGGGATACTCCAAGCAGAAGTCAGCTGAGTAAACTAGGAGCTGTGCTGCGGAAAAGACAAAGCGCAACTAAGCAGAGAATTTTCTCTGGGTGGAAAGCGCTTTACCTCAAAGAGGAAAGTTCAAAGAGCATACTGAGGATGCTTCCAGCCTAACAGCATTCAGCTTTCCTCTGAGAGGTTAGACTGTAAATATGAAAGAGTTCGCAGCTAAGAGAAGAGCTGTAGATTAGAAAGAGCTAACACAATGTCTTTCTCTCTCTCTCTCTCTTGAAGCTTCTAACTAAAGCCTGACTGTACTTACGAGACTGTAACTATAACTACACCTACAACTGTAGCTGTAGCTGTAACTGTAGCCATAACTGTAACTGTACATAAGCAGATAACATCGAGGTCCTTTTTCGCATTTCGTGTTCTCTCGTTTGTAATAACAAAGTTTCACTTCCACCACAAAAGGCTAAATGGCTCAGCTCGTAAATTCTTGTCTACGCATGGCTAATGTATGCTTATGTATGTACAATTTATGATTATTATTTTGGTATACAAACACACACATAGTACTTGCCTTGACACATAGAGGGCGTGACATAAAGCCAAATTTTATTGCTAGATTGAAGACGCTGCGTTGTAATTTGAGTGTCTGTGCCACACTTATCTGCAATCGCTTCGACGTCGATTGAAAGCTCGCCAACTTGCAATTACACTACAAAACATAAAGTCACGCACCCACACACACGCACGCACACACACACACACACACACACACACACGCACACACAGATACTCACTCAGAGCACGCAATGACGAAATAAATCAAACAATATAATTGCTTCTGTTTCAACACCAAGTACACTACTTAGACTTGCACTTGGGGCACAAGCGAGGGGCATGCCTCGCACCTGTTCACAGGAGCGAAGGTGGAGTGCCTTGTCGCAAGTAGATACACTCGCAGAGGAGCTTCCACTTTGCTGCAAACTCAAATTTACGACACGCAACTTTGCGTCCAAGCTACGGGCGTGAACTTGTCTGTCTCACTGTCTGTCTGTCTCTCGGTCTCTCTGTCTGTCTGCCTGTCTGTCTGTCCGTCTGTCCGTCTGTCGCTGGTTGTGTTCGAAGACGTTTTTCGACAGGGCAACTGTCCTTTTAGGCCGCAGTCGTTGTTGCCGCAGACAGAAACAGCACCTGCGGCAACTGGCAACCTGCTACAACCTGAGGCAACTGAAACAGCTTGCAACTAACAGCATTTTGATGTTTAGTTTTGTTTTCGTTGCGCAGTTTATGGACTTTGTCTTAGAAAGTATCGATTCGAACTGAAGGTATACAACAAATTGCTACCAAATAACGGCTACAGTCAAGCTGCTCTATAGTGAACTCGTATAGAATGTAGACTTTCTTATTATGAACTGATTTAAATGCATTGTGCAACGGGTATTATAAGTTTGCGGAAGTGTATGTAACATACAGAACATATATATAAACCTAACTAACTTTATATAGTACTCAGATTCTGAATATATACAGTTATACTATGTGATGCTCATCATATACCCTGTAAATGGAATAGCAACTGCATAATAAACAAAGAATTCATTCCAGAAACTTCTTTACTCGCTATAGAGCAAAAGGAAAAGAGTGAAACTGCTGTCAGTTTGTACAACTTAGAGCTGCACGCTGGGTATCTTGTAGTCTAGCACACTCGACTAGACTGTTCCTCTACTAGATTGCTTCTAACTTCTTTCTATTTTATCTTAAAAAGTTTCTGCAGCTTAAAGTGATTGGCGCATTCACTATAGGCAAGTGCGACTGTACCTAGCCACACGCAATTGCCAACAAATATGGCGCATTATAAAGGCGGAATGATAGGCCAAATGATGGCATGTTGTCTCTTTGGCATTATTGTCGGCCATTATTTTATTGGCATTATTTTGCTCAAATTGTCATTGTCAAAGTTCATGTAGTGTTCCTCCCTAGCTACCTAACTACCCTACCCAGCCTTCCTCCCTCTTAAACATACTCCTTCTCTGTTTGCTTGCTTGCTTGTATTTCGCTCTCGCTTTCTCTCTCTCTCTCTCTCTACACGCAATGAGAGCGATTGCTTCGCGTAACACCCGTTTATTCGATCAGTCTCATTAACAATCGCGCCGCGGGGTGCGGTATACGGGATGTAGGATGCACGGGGTGAGGGGTGAGGGGTGCGAGGTGCTCTACACAGATCCGGGTCTAGCGTGCATCAAATTAGAGCCGAGGGCAAGGCATGGCTGCGACTAAAGCGGGGTGGGTCCGCAAGCTTCGGGTTTGGGGTTGCTACGCCCAGGCCAATTTGTATATAATTTAATGCAACTGGAAGTATGTCGTTGTCATTATGGAACAGCCAGCACCCAGCACCATTATGTACAGTGAAGCACATGAAACTCACTCGAAATCAGTCAAAGATGGCCATAATTGCACTTAGCGAGGCTGAAGTTTTGTTGCCCTGCACCTGGGAGGGTGCGGGGGCAAACAGAGCGATGACGAGCCAAACAACGAGAGCAACATCAACATCAACATTGACGCCTAGGCGCATCCTGCCTGCTGCCTGCTGCCTGCTGCATGCTACATCCGAGACCCGTATCCTTGTAGACTGAAAATTGAATCTGTTATCGTTTCCCATTCACAAACTGGCAGCGTAGACGGGAAATGCGATTGGGATTGCCTTTGACACGTCTGCCTCTGCCTCTGGCGCTGCCTGCAGCATGCATGCGGTTGTGTACGTGTGTGTGTGTGCGTGTGTGTGTGCGTGTGTTGACATTGTTCCATATAAGTTAACAGCGCTGTTCAATTTTTCCGCACTAATTAGATTAAAGCAGGCTGCTGCTGCAGATGAAGCGAATGGATTGATGACTCCACGGTAAATCTCAAATGAAATCCGCAAAAAGCAAAAGAGAATATCACAACAATGGAGAGCGGAGAATGGAGAATGGAGAACTCAGATTTGAACTGAATTCCGGCATCCGCAAACGACAACTCAACATCGGCAGCGACAACGATGATAAAAAGGCCCAAAAAACAACTGGGCAAATACTTTAATCCTATTAGACATATAATTCAACAATAACAGCAACACATGTTGGCCCGACAGGAAGGATAAAGGAGCACTCCGATTGTCCTTTTCGCGCCGATGCGAATGCAGTCAGTCAACCATAAAAAAATAAATATATATGTGCATATAAATTGTTGGCATCCAAGGCAAAGGCAAACTCAAAGGCAAAGGCAACAGCAAAAGGATAATGCGAGCAGACGAAGTGACATGTTGCCAATTAAACGCAAGCTTAATTATAATCAACATATCCTTAGAATCAGCTTCACAGCCAGATCCTTTGACATCCTTCCTCAGATAGTATTCAGCAGAAATGGTTAAGTATACATATTAACGAAATGATACGTGTGCTTACAGTGAAAACTCTGACAGTTCAATATATTTGAAAGTAGAACAGAGATAAGTTGTGACTAGGGGAAAGGACAGAGCAGAGAAGTTGAGAGAAGGGAACTGGGTTATATTAATCAGGGAGCAGGGAAAAGGAAAGGCTGAAAGAGCAAAGACGTGTAGAGAGGATAAAGGTGATCCAAATGATTAATAAATGAAAGAAGAGTAGAGAAGTGTAGAGAGTAATCCAAATGAGAACGGAGAGTATACGATGAAAACTCTGGCTCAAGCAATGATTAGAGAAGCTGAGAGAACAGAGGAGCAGGAAAAGGTGCAAGAAGTAAATAGAGAAGAGAAGTTAACAATATGAGAGATGGAGAGTAAGTAAGTAGAATCGAGAAGTTAGCATATTAACAACTGAAAAGAAGGAAAAAGAAGAGACTAGAAGAGCAATGAAATGTAGAGAAGTAAATTAAAGTGATCCAAGTGATTAAAAACTGAAAGAAGAGTAGAGAAGTGTAGAGAGTAATCCAAATGAGACCTGAGAGAATACGATAAAAACTCTAACTTAGGCAATGAATAGAGAAGTTGAGAGAAAAGAGAAGCTGGAAAAGATGCAAGAGAAGTAAGTAGAGTAGAGAAGTTAGCAATGTGACATATTAACAACTGAAAATAAGGAAAAAAAGAGTCTGGAAATAAATGCGATAAAAATTATTAATAATAGAGAGAAGAGTAGAGAAGTGTAGAGAGAGATCTGATTTATAATTGAGAAATTACGCTTCAATTTCTGACATAAGAAAAGAATGAAAAGAAAGATTTGGAAGAGTAGAGAAATTGAGAGAAATGAGAAGCTGGAAAAGGTGCAAGAGAAGTAAGTAGATAAGAGAAGTTAGCAATGGGACATATTAACAACTGAAAATATGAAAAAGAAGAGTCTGGAAGAGCAAAGAAATGTAGAAAAGTAAATAAATATGATAAAAATTATTAATAATATAGAAAATAACGAATAGAAAGAGATGGAAGAGTAGAGAAGTTGAGAGAAATGAGAAGCTAGAAAAGGTGCAAGAGAAGTAAGTAGTGTAGGGAACATTTATAGAGACTTATCAATAACTGCTAAGAAGGAAATATGAGTTTTAAAAAAGGAAAGAAATGTTTAGAGCCAAGGAGAAATAATTTAAATGATATTTTAATAGTTGAAAGAATAGAGGAGAGTAGAGCATTTAAGAAGAGAAGGATATTGGACATCTAAAAGTGGAGAAGTAATCTAATTGATATCTGAGAGTATTTACTGACAACTGCGGCATTTGATAATTGAAAAGAAAGAAGAAAACAAGAAGCGCTGGATGAGAATAGAAGAGAAGCGAAGTTAAGTTAAGAATGTGTGATTCAAATGATATTTTTACAATGAAAGGAAGATATATATATGATATTTTAGCATATACGCTAACAAATAAGGAGAAGAACAGAACTTATCCAATTGAGCTCAGCTATTTAAATAATTAAAGAGACGACAGAAGTCGACAGGAGCGTGGAGAAGCCGAGTTAATTGAACAACGCCTCCTGTTTGAGCATATTAATTTGCTCATTTCACGGTTCTCAGCATTTTCGGACATTATCCGGCCTTTCACACACATATGTCTCAATCGAGTTAGTTGATTGGCTGATCGCTTGACAGATCCATTGTTCGCGTTGTGTGTCTCTCTATGCAGTCTGCTGGCAATTCAAATGTCCTGGCTGCCTTTTGAAATCCCCTACACAATAGGGATGCTGCACTTTCTAAACGCATTTCGGGCACAGCCAGAAAGCCGATTATGTTGGCCATATTTGTGCACAGCGTAAATACCTTAAATTTTGCAACTTTATAATCATTCTAAGCGGATTTCCATAGGGAAACCTGTTATGATTCGACAGCCTTTTTGCCTTTTTTCCGTCCCGTTCCTCCGTATTTTCCGTTTTTCCTTTTCCTTTATCTGTTGCCTCTTTTCTCGTGTTTGTTTATTTGCGATTTGTAAATGAGATACATTAAGCGAGACAATGATGTCGCTTGCCAATTAAATTTAATGCCAAAATAATGCATTGTTAAGGCCAAACTATGCTGACGCTACTAACGTCCTCGTTTTAGCCACATTTCAGTCGCAGACATCTGAGCATTTCTCTTCTGCACTCCGAGCATAATATGTAATAAGCATATAGAATAGCTTATTGTTAGAAACTTTTTTAATATAAACATGAATATGCAAGCAGGATGAGCATGGGAATGAGGACTCTCTCTTCTTTCTCTTTACTATAAAAATACGGCTCTTATTGTTAATCAGTTAACAAAAAGTGCGGCTGCAGAGTCAGCCTGGCTAAAATGAACACTGAATAGCAGCCAAAAAGTTGGCGGCACAAAAATAAAAATGAGAAAGAGAAAGAGAAAGACACATGATAATGGAAAATGGAAAATGGAAAATGAATATGCAATATGAGCATAGAGCCAACTGCTCGCAGTGCCTCGTATGAGGAAGCACAAAGCACAAAATCTGAACAAAACCGAAAATATTTTAATGACAACACCAAAACCCAAAGTACGCAAACAACCCCACCACGCAAAAGCGCAGAGCGCCAACCACCGACACCACCAACACCACTGACACCACAGGGCAACAGCAGAAGTACCAGAAGTACCCAAACCCAAACCCAAACCGAACAAGTCAGGAAGCTACAGTCGGGGTACGACTGTGGGAGACTCTGAACTACAGCACGAGTTTTTGCATTTGTCATATATATATATATATACGAATTTCTAAAGAAATTTGGTTATTGCTTTCTCTTGAATTCTCAACATTTTCGGACAAATATGGCAAAATTAATATTATATGTATATATAAAATAAAAGTAATTAATTTATAGTTATTAAAAAATGTATTTTGGAATTGTCAGCAGTGGGATTCGAACTCGCGCCTTTGCGGCGTTTCTTGTTGTTGTTGTTCTAACTAAAGCAATTTTGGCCGCAGAGGTGCCATGAACCTGCTGATCATTCATTCCTTAATATCTTCTATGTTTATGAACCGATCGTACTGAAATTTTCAGAAAACGTCCGAAATAGGACATCCTCCATATGTGCCAAATCTGAATTAAATCTAAAGTCGTTAGCTTCAGTAATACGTTTTTTTCGATTTGCGGGGGCGGAAGGGGGCGTGGCAAAAATCTAAAACAAACTTGATCTGCCTGCAAACAATAGACGTGTTGTCACCAAATTTGGTTACTCTAGCTCTTATAGTCTCTGAGATCTAGGTGTTCATACAGACGGACAGACGGACAGTCGGACAGACGGACATGGCTATATCGTCTCGGCTGTCGATGCTGATCAAGAATATATATACTTTATAGGGTCTGCCACGCCTCCTTCTGCATGTTACGCACATTTCGCTTTCGTCAAACCTAATAGACTGTGAACTTTTAGTTCAGAGTCTAAAAAGACCATTCGAAGAGTGAGAGACGAGGCCAGCAAGCGGCACCCGTTTCCATTATGTGCTCGTCGGTAATTATTTGCATAAAAATATATGCAGAGGGTCTAAACAAAACAGTTTAGCAATCAATTATGAAAACACGTTAAATAGGTGAGTGCGAGTGCAAATGTCGCCGCCAGAGGCAGAGAGTATGGCATAAGTAAGCAGAGTCATAGTCATAGGCAGAGGCAGAGGCATAGGCATAGGAGACACACAGACAATGGTTGCAACAACCTCCAGGAATCCGCACAACAAAGAAGGGTATGGGCACAACAACAAAGACAGAGACAGAGACAGCGACAGCGACAGAGACAGAGACAACAAGAGACTCAGAGGCACAGACGCTGAATAATCGACAGATGCACTGTAGTCTATAGCTGTATCTCTAGCCAAGAGAGTGGAGAGGGGAGAGAGGGAGAGAGGAGGGAGGAGGACTTACTCGTACGCACATGTGGACGGTACCTACATATGAGTAGAGTACGCGTAATGACCGGCCACACTGTGTCTCTCAGTCTCTCAGTCTCTAAGTCTGTCCGTCTGTCCCCCTGTCGCTTGAGTAATACGATAAGTGAAAACAAATATGTGAGGCGACAAAGGTTTGTTTACATAACTAAACAGAAAACAGAATACTGAAATAATGCGTAATGTGATGTCGCAGTGTAAATGTTTGGCATATTTTCAGAGATATCACTTGGTTACACACACTCAGCAAACGCTTCTTCAAAGTATCGAAAACATCATTCTCTATTTGATTCCCAATACTTTCAATGTAATCTAATGCCACTTACACTTGTATCTGCCAACTGAGCAATACTTGAAATTAGAAGACTCCAACATATATGTCACTTATCGAGTTGGAGAAAAGATTGACAAGATTAACCAAGTCACCAAGTTGAAGTGATATTTCTGCAGCGAATATGCGTTGGTAACAAACATTTCATATTATCTGAGATAAGTATCATTATCTAGATATATGTAGAATACATATTTATAATTATCAATATTGTTACGTAACAAATAAAAGTTTATCTAGAAGTATATTCAATTTGTATCTGACATATTTATCATATCAAGCATTGATAGTATTCTAGATCTTTAAAAACATATATTTATGTTTACTCAAATTTAAAATGTATTATTACAATTATTATTATTTATCGAGCAATAAATTAAATTTTTAACCATCTGCTTTAATTTAGCGATGCTAATCTTTTATTTATTATATTAATTTATGAAAGAAATCATCATATATCTAATCATTTATTTGTGATTTTTATTGTTTATGAAATAAAATGCAAAAGTTAATAATAATTAATATTAAATGACATGGTTAAAATATCCTTTTTATAAAAATTTAATAAATTAAAAAATTATCACAAAACTGAAATGATTTATAATTATATTAATAAATTAATTAAATATTATATATTTTATATAATATTACTAGACAATCAATTTAATTTCATGCGAAATAAAAATAAAAATAAATATTAAGGTGAAATAAAATATATTATTATTATTAATAATGTAATAAATAGTTTGAAAATCATAAGAATTACAATTTCAATATATTAATGAAATGAAAACAATTATATAATTTTTAATTTAAGGAATATTTATGAATTTTAAATATTTTTATATAATTACTGACATTTAAGGTTAAGTTAAACTAATTTGTATTATTACAAATTTAATTCATATTTTCATATTATCATTTGAATTCAAAGTTAAAAAACTCATTAGAATTACAATTTCAATATATTAATGAAATGAAAACAATTATATAATTTTTAATTTAAGGAATATTTATGAATTTTAAATATTTTTATATAATTACTGACATTTAAGGTTAAGTTAAAATAATTTGTATTTTTTTATTTTTTATAAATTAAATTCATATTTTTATATTATCATTTGAATTTCAAGTTAAAAAATAATTATTAAATTAAAATTATAATGTAAATATCAACTTTATTTATTTTATTTATTTTATTTATATTATTAAATAAAGATATTCTTCAATTTAAAAAAGTAATTTAATTCAATTTATATCCATTTTACTTCTATTATATTTAATACATTTTTGTGTAAGTAAATGTATTAAATATAATAGAAATAAATTGGATATAAATTGAATTAAGATAGTCAGATAAAATAAATCGACAGATAAGTTAGTTGTAATACTTTTTACTGCTTTTAAATCAATTTTATTGACTGATTGATAGCGCTGCACTGCAGTATCAAATGCTAGTTGATGCCGCAGCAAGATATCGCCAATATCAGCGAATCAATGGTGAAATCTAATGAAGACGACCTGCCCAACTGTTACCATATTTGCAAGCTCAAATTGAAAGCTGCTTGGCAATACTTAAGAGTTGCGCTGGTATCTCTAGAAAGAGCATCCTTGAGCAGCTCACATTCGTGATAAATTGAGATACATTATTATGAACTATTTGACATAAGTAGTTGGGTTTCACCTGGTGCTTTAGGTAATTCAATGTCTACATGGAAACAACATTAGATGGAGCCCGTGCCAGGAACGAATTGGTCACGATGATATTTTCATTTTACTCAAAAAGCTAACGCAACAAAACCTACCACGATTTATGGTTCTACATAAATCGTTGAAATACTTTTTGGCTACCCACCGCAGTTAATCCGATTATAAAACAGACAGAGACAGACACAGAGAGAGAGAGAGAGACAGAGAGGGAAAGAGAGAGTGAATATCTTGCTGATGATGGCGTTGATGATACGCCACATAATGCTGCACTGTAGATACTTTTCATATACCTAGTCAGAGTCAAAGTATCTATAAAAGTCTGGCCATCAAACGTATCAAATTAGCATGTTGAAAATTATAAGTACATTAAACTGGCTTCGAAATGAGTGTGGTAAGTTCAAATAGACGCCATGCCACATAATAAACTCCATGCCAGGATGAGAGCGATGACGTTAGGTATGCGACTGTGTGGGGTGAGGGGCAGTGGGTGCAGTAACTTGCGATGAGGGGAGTGTATTCGACTTAAATACATAAATCCACTGCTCAAGTTGAGTTGTTATGCTTGAGTTGAGTGTTGGCAAATATTTAACGTAGTATAAATATCTCTCTGCCACCCAGCTAGCTGTGAATCTCTCCATCCCTCTGTCTCTGCATCCCTCCTTCGTCCCCATCTCATCATCTCAGTCTACGTCTCCGTCTCCGTTTGCTAGCATTGTTATCTGTCCGCTGCTTTATTCTGTTTTCTCATCTCTCTTCTTTT
Organism: Drosophila macrospina; assembly: GCA_035042075.1. NCBI lineage: Eukaryota > Metazoa > Arthropoda > Insecta > Diptera > Drosophilidae > Drosophila > Drosophila macrospina. The sequence goes on from JAWNLW010000591.1 coordinate 429,506, forward strand.
TCGGGGGTTGCAAACAACCCACGTTCGCTTGTGTATAACACAGAAAAAATCTAATTTTCCAACTTTTTACGACATTCGCTTGCGAGTTCTGCGGCAATTTCATAAATATTTTCCGCTTCTTTGCGTTTGCATACTTTGTATGCAAAAAAACATGCCATCATCAGAACATTATCCCGCCGCGTGTAAATGAAATTCCCATGTCCCCCCCTTGGTCGCCCTGGCCAACCGCTTGCGTCGGCAAAAGCGCCGAGTGGCAGTAACACAGTATCAGCGATAGAGGGAGGGGGAAGGGGAGTGGGGGTGGCAGCAACACCACAAATGGGGGAGCATCGCGGACAAGGCGACTTCGAGGGTTGTTGACTTATATCATTTATCATAAGGAATTAGGTTCAAGCTTGTTATTAATATTAGACGTGGTCTTCCACTGCCTCCGCTTCCGCTTCAGCCCCGTCCAACCCCACCGCAACGCACTCCCCTTCCGCTCACCACGCCCTCCTGGTCCCGTGCTCGGCGTGAAGCCGCTAACGTGCGAAGAGCGTTAATAAAGTTCATAAAATAAACAAAGTCGACTCCGAGTCGACTCCAAGTCGAGTCAACATGTGAAATTAAAATCTTTGCCGATGTCAATTGACGCAGCGTTGAATGAGAAGCGTTAAGTGCGGAGCGTTGAGCACTTTGAAAGAAGTTTATTAAATAGACGCAAATAAACTTGCAGCTTTAGAGCTTCATCAGGCAATTATGTTGCCCTGAATTTGCCCAACAAAAGCAACCATATGTTAATAGTTATGCTTACTTTCGTAGATAGAAGTGCAATTATTAAATGAAAAGGTTTTATATAATTAATTTGTTTCTATTTCTATCAATATTCTTAAGAATAATCTGCTTCTTTAATTCCAGATAGAATTTATTTTATCACAACTGCGATAGATCTTTCAGCATTGTCTAACACACAGCTTAAGCTAATGAAATGCCGTTGAGTTGTGCCTTTAAAATATTATATTATTTATGTTATTAATTAATTTTGTATATATTATTTATAAGTCTAACAAAAAGTAAGTAAATGTGGTTTGAAAAGCGATTAAAGTCGCGTTAGTATTTTTATGGAATATTCGCTGTTTCTTCTATCTGAAATATTGCTTGAAATTTATATAAATAAATCAAAATTAATAAATAAATTATATATAAATTATTAGTATAATGAATTATGTTTTCTCTTGAATAGATATTTTAACTATATTTTATATATTTTTCTAAATAATTTCTATATATTATACCCAAATTTAAAAACATTTTCTACTGTCAATCATTGCGATTTGAATAAATAAATTAAATTTGAAAATACAATCTATATTATAATTACCACTCAGTTAATGCAAATTAAACGTATTTTAAATTTAAATAAAATCCGTACAACACAAACAAATTGTATCAAATGCGAACAAACAGCAAGCAAACAAATTCAACAACAAATCCCATTTCAATCCTTCAAAGAGCTCAACAAAAGTTTCTTCAACTTTATCCGGAATCTTTCTTTGCAGGAATTGGCAGATATTCGACTGATTTGAATTGAACAACAAAAGCGAATACACCAGATGCCACTGAATGAGATGAGGAATAAATACTTTTGAGCAAATTAACGTGCTTGTTGCAGATAATGATGAATAACCGTTGAATTGTTTGCCGGAACTCGTTGAACTCGTTGTATCTCTGTATCTGCGAGCAGTTTTCGGTCTCAATTGATGCACGGTATTAACTGCGGCCCCTCAACGTGTGTGGCATCAACATCAATCGGTTGCAATGCTTGGAGTTCCCGTGACGCGACGGCTAGTTGTCTCATTATGATATGTTGCAGCTTTGCGCCAGGACAAACAAGGACATTGAATTCGACTGACAGCGCGGGACGGAAGCACTTATTTTTCCGACCTTCGCGACTCGTTGTAGAAGCTTATAGATGCCTGCCTCGCTCTCTTTTGCTTCTGCCATCTCTCTCTCGCCTTTGCCAGCTGCTCTCTCTCGCTCTCGCTCTCGCTCTCTGGCATGGCAGCAGCGTAGCCAGAGGCAGAGGCAACCCCCTAAGCGCCTGAGTGAATGCTCTCTGCTTGCTTCCCCTATGAGGAAGTTTTTTTCCTTTTGTTGCTTTTATGTTTTTTTTTTTTTTGTTTTTTGTTTTTGCCTTCTTTGCAATGACCATAAGCCACGCCCTGTGCATGTCGAAGCGGTGCAACAACACGAACAACTGTTAGATACGAGCGCCAAAAAAAAAACACACACAAAAATGGGAAAAAAAGGAAAATTGAATGAAGGAGCCAAGATAAACACTTAAACCTAACGAAAAACGATAAAAAACAGCAACAACAACAGGCACACGAAGGCCGAAAAGAAAGTTGCCAAAGGTAACAATCTATGTACAATGTTTTATGAGCGAGCCAGGCCCGAATCATGGCCAAAAGCCAGAGAGCCAGGCTAGCGAGTGCAGTGGCAGAGGCAGAGGGGAAGCAGGGGGAGGAGGAGCTGGCACATGTCCAATATTCACTTAACGCGATAAAAATGAACTAGGAACAACGAAATCTGGTGGCAGCAACGAAGCTCGTATGCGGCGTGCGGCAAGCGGCAAGTGGCAAGCGGCAAGAGGCAACAGTCGGCGTTGCGCTGTGGCAAAAACACACAAAAACATCAGTTACACTTTGTTTAGTCGTTTTTCGAGCGACTGGACCTGCTGCTCGACACACACACACACACACACACACACACATGCATACGTATGCAGATACAGATACAGATACAGATACAGATACAGATACATATGGACATATGTGCGTGTATCTGTATCTTTATGTGTGCTGCGTGTATCTATTGAAATGCTATAGAACTGCCAGTCCCTCCCCCCACACACACCTCCTGGACTCAATTGGAAGGGAGTGAAAGAGAGAGAGAGTGAGATAGAGAGTGAGATAGAGAGTGAGACAGAGAGAGAGCGGGGGGCTGAAATTGGGTGGTCAACGTAAAAAAGATAGCGTGGTTAAACGCGCTTATTTTGGTTTATGATTAAATTTATTACTTGTACGCCCAACCACAACGAACCGACAACCAGCGGCAACAACAACAATAACAAACTGTAAAAAGCACAACAACAACAACAACAGGGAAAAACAAAATGAAAATTAAGGGAGCTTGAAATACTTTTTCTTTTTTTTTTTCTTTTATTTTTTTTGGGCTTGCCTTTGCCTCAAATTTAATTAATGCCTAGACCCTAAAAAGAAGTGCAGAGAAAAGCAAAGCAAAGCAAAGCAGAGTAGAGCAGAGTGAAGCAAGAGCAAGAGAGTAGCAGAAAAAGTGTGCTAACTTTATATAATTGGCCATTCTTTTAAGCTTAGCCCGTTGTGCTAACTTAACTTGTGTTTCCTTCGTTGCGTCTAATTAAACAGGTCAACGGGCGGCTCGATCGCTTAGTGAGGTGGGGGAGCGGGAGAGGGAGAGGAAGATAGAAATAGAGCGAGAGAGAGAGAGAGAGAAAGAGAGAGAGAGAGAGAGAGAAGAGAGAGAGAGAGAGAAAGATAGAGAGAGCGAGAAAGATAGAGCGAGAGAGCACTTGGCCCATTCGCAGTCTTCAACTGACTCTTGACTGTTTGTGGTCCACGTTAACTGTTGCAGTAGCCGACGACATGGCAGGGCAACTGCAACATGCCACCACCCTCTCCCCACTACCCCCCTCCACGGTACTGCCACAGGCGACTGCAAGTGCAAGTGCGAGCGAGATCGAAACAACAGCCAACAGTTGCGAGTGCCTCCTTTTTTATCCATTTTTGTTTTCTGTTGCTGTTGTTGTTGCTGTTGCTGTTGTTGCATGTTGCGACAGCTACAGATACAGATACTGGCTACATGGCAAAAGTATCTTTTTATCTGCTTGCGCTGTGTGTTTCTACGATTGTGTCTGCAGGGATGTGGCACGACTCTCGAGTCTCTGTGCTGCTGTGGCGCTAGCTCCGTTGGCGCTCGTGCTCGTCCCGTGTCCTCGTCCTCGTCCTCATCCTCGTCGTCGTGAACGTCGACATGTTCGTGCTTGCTCGCTCTTCCCTTAGCAGAAGCTGAAGCTAAAGCTGAAGCTGAGTCTGCTGCTCGTTAGAGCTGCTCGTTGCTCTTTTCCATCTAAGCCAAGGCGTAGAGGGGAGTGAGAGGAGTTCCCCCCGCCACAGACAACAGTGCTTGCGTCTCGTTTATTTATGATTATCTGTGTACAACTTGTTTCGTGTTCATCGCATGTCGATGCCGAATGATGGGTGTATAGGCCATGAGCATCTATCTGGTTTGTTTGTTACACCCTAGCGTTAAACCCTGCCCCGAAGCGCACACATGTACTGCGAGTGTATGTACAACTGCACAGATACATCCGCAGGAGAACAGGGGAATTGGGGAGGAGAACTCACCTTTGGCTCAGTTTATTAATGATTTTTCCTCTGGGTTTCTTGGTTGGCTCGCGCATTGCAACTGAGCTCCTCCCCCAGTGCATCCTGCTCCTCCTTCAGCCCCTTGTGGTCTTGTATTTACCATAATTTCCAGCAAAAGCCAGCAGCAGTCAACTGTCAGCGTTGTCCAGACTCCGCTCGCTCTATAAATATTTAATGCATGTCCTTTTCTTGTGGCATTTCTACAAATGAAAAAAGGGAAATGGGAGAACTAAGTTTGCTATCAAGAAAAATCAATCAAAAGTCTTGAATAAATACTCAAAACACACACACACACGCACACTCGCACACACAATCAAATGCAGAGTGAAGCGTTCTCGAGAGGACGAGCACGTACAGGACGAAACCACAGAGAGACAGATGATGACAGCGGGACACCGGGGGGACACAGTACAGTCAATAGGGCGGCTGGGAACAATAAAAAAAGAACGGTGCAAAAACTAAGTGAACAGGCATTTGAAAATGAATCAATACTCGCTCCAAATAGAGATGGGAACAGAAACAGAAATAGACATGGAAATAGAAATGGAAATGGAAGTCGATATGGATATGGAAATAGAAGTAGGAAAATCCAACACGCATCTTTATCCTGACCGCGATTCTGTGTCCCAGTTGGAATACCAAATGTAAATGTTGTGTGGAGTCAAAGGCAAATTTACAGTCTATAGCTGAAAACACCTTTTCATTTGTATCTATTAGATTAAAATTCATGTCGACGCACTCGCACTCGCACTCGCTACAGATACAAAGATACAAAGATACATAGATACATAGATACATATACATATGTATCTGTGAACTGTTGTGTTTCTTTTCTGAAAAGATACAGTGTAAAAAGTGGCAAGAAAATTGAGCTCGAAGCTCACAATCATCATTGGCTTTGTGCAAACACACACGCACACACACACGCACACACACACACACGCACAATCAGAGGGGGGATTGACAGCAACAACAACATCGATACCCGCTGCTTCTGCTTGCTTCTATCTACAACAGAACACGAACAAGAACAAGAACAACAATAACAACGAAGCGGGGCGAGGTGAGGCGTGGCGTGGCATGGCGAGGCGAAATGATGCGAGGCAAGTATAAGCTTGCCACCAATGCGAGAGTACGAGTTGCGAGTTACGAGTTACGAGCTACGAGCAACGAGCAACGAGCTACGAGATACACAGATACAGATACGCACGGTTGTGCAGTTGTTGTGGCAACAAGAAAAATACAAAAGATACAAATGTATCTCGTGTTCGAAATATAAAAATCGTTAAACAAAGACTGGCGTTGTTCCTGGATTTTGGATCGACTGCGACTAACGACTGCGGCTGGCGACGCTGACGCTGGCGTTGCAGCCAACTCGACGCGACACGGAGCGACACGGAGCGACGCAACGCAACGCGACTCGACGCGATGCCATGCGATGCGATGCGACTCGACGCCACTCGACTCAGCTCCGCTCAGCTCGACTCAACTCAACTCAACTCGACCCGGTCCGCGGGTGGCAACCTCCCGTGGCAATAATCTAGCCTTCCCGTTTTTGCTGCCGCCAGTTGAAGTCTGCCTTTTTCAGCAAAGCAAAGCTTTCTCTTTCTGTGGCACCGTCTGTGGCAAACGTCCCCTGGTGACGGCCCCATAGCGCCACTGAGCGCCCGCCTCCTGGACTCAAGAGATGTCGCTTCCTGCCACTGCCCTCCCGCGCCCCCGCCCGCCACCAATCCCATTCTTCCCTGCCACTCTTGCAGCACCCAGTAATGTCGCTGCGGTGGAAGCTGTGGCTGTTGCTGCGGCTTTGGGTTCAGCATCAGCATCAGCTTCGACTGCTGTGCCATCTCCTGTGGCAAGCGCGACGGCATTTTGTGTCCCTCACCAATGACTTAATGTGATCTGAATTTGTTGCAAGCAGGCCAATTACTGCCACACAGCATACTCCATATGCAAAATATGCCAGCGACTGCAACGTGGCAGGTCGACTACCAGCATTGTTGCCCCCTGTCACTTAAGGATCAGTTCAATGCGATCGTTCTTAACTTGGTTGACTTCTTTTTAAGATGCACACACACACACACACACACACACATACACACACACAATGAGTTTCGGCTCGGATTAAAAGCCATTCTCTGTTTCGTATCCGCAGTCATCATCAGTTTTTTAATAAGCAAGTTCGATGGATTTTAAATTGGATTGTGCTTGGAAAGAATGGAATCGAGTTGCACATTTGCCTGATATAATTAAATCAAATTGTTATTTTGCAATTGCATTTTTTATTAGTTTTTAAATTCTAATAAAAATATATATTATTTAATAAGGAAGTTTGATTGAACAAAGAATTAGTCTAGAAATAAAATATACTTGTATTTCTTTTTATTTATAAATAAAAGAAGTTTTAAAGCAAATCGATAAAAACTTTAATATAATAAGAATAAATCTATTTATTAATAATATAAATATTTGTATTATTATTTTATATTTATATTTATTATTATTTTATTTTATTAAAAATAACTTTAATATAATACGAATAAATCAATTTATTAATAATATAAATATTTGTATTACTATTTTATATTTATATTAATTTTTTATTAGTATAAATATTCCATTATAATTTTATATTTGTATTAATTTAATAAATACCCACAAAAATATAATTATTTATATATTTACATTTAATCATTTATAAAATTCAATGAAATGAAAAGTATATAAGTAAAATTAAAAGTTATTTGTTATTCAATTTTGTAAGTTTTAGATTGCAAAGAAAAACAAATGAAACAGATAAAAGATATAAAACTGTTGTAAACAGATATTTGCAATAAGAACACAATATTTTTGATGATATGCACATCAGTCAGCTATACAGTGCCTGTGTGGTTGCAAACTTACGTTTGAAAGAAGGCGGAGCTGGAGGGGCGTGCCACAGGCTGTGGCATAACCAACTCACTTACATGAAAGTAACTCGTACAACAAAGTAACTTCATTTAAATGCTGTAAGAATTTGTTTTCTGCGTGTGCGACACACGCTGCCAAGGGGGTGGGTAAAGTGGGTAAAGGGTAAAGGGTGTGGGCGGCGGGGTAACAAGGTGGCAATATAATGCTTTAAATGAAATTTCAGCTGCAGCAGCAAACGATTTCCATTCAAATAGCATACATATGTTCATACATCTCTACATACCAAATGAATCTATATACAGTATGTAACTGTGTACGCGTCGTGTGTGTGTTTGTGTATGTGTGTGTGTAATTATCTTTGTATAAATGTTGCTACAAAAATGATTCAACTGCGCTCTCAGTCACTCCACTCTCTTGCACTCGCTCTTACACGCGCGTTGGGCCATACGCCATGCCATTTGATGGGCTCGCTTGATCTTGCTCTCTCGCTCTCACGCTTAGCCCGACGGCGGCGCCGTCACTCCTCACGAGTGGCGTTTCAATTAATTAGAAAAAGTTAAAGAAACCCCCCGACCCCAGAAAAGAGGGAGGCCAAAACAAAAAACAAATATCTCCGTAATAAAATGTAAGCGCGCATGCAATAGCAGCTGCGGTGGCGGTGGCAGAGTGGATGTGGCAGTGGCAGTGGCAGTGGCAGTTGCTATGTCGGTGGCATGGTCGGCGCCAGCGGCAGCAGCGCGGAAGATGCCGCCGCCAATCCAGCAACAGCCAGCAGCCAACGTGGTCAGCAGACGGCAGAGAAGGCAGCGCCAGCGATGGCAGCAGAGGATGATAAAAACCTTACTGAGCGCAGCACAGCTGAAGCTGAAACTGAAGCTGAAGCAGAAGCCAAAGCAGCAGCAGCAGCAGCAGCAGCACCAACAACAGCAACAACAGTAGCATAAGCAGAGGCGGGAAGCAGCGGCAACAACTGAAACGGTGGCCCACCCCTTTCACAAGTTTTGTTCATGTTCATCAAGTTTTTCTTATTTCCATTACGGCGAGCGAGCAGCAAGCAGTTCGCAGTTTTCCATCGCTTCGTGTTGTTGTTTATGGCAACAAATACTTGTACAGCTCCCCTTAACCTCCCCCATCTCCACCTCCCCCCTCCTCATCTGAACAGCTCGACAGCTTCGACTTTCGGTTCGGCAACAGCAGCAGCAGCTACAGCAAGTAGCAGCAATGCACCAACAACAACAATAGCAACAACAATAAGAAATAACAACAAAGGCAACAACAGTGCGTACAAATACATACATCGGCATTTACAACAACACGCAATAACAGCCATTTTTCTAGTTGTTAAGTTAATTTTTTCATGTTCTGCTGGCTCGCTCGCACTTAACACGCGGCAAACGGGCAACAGCAACGGCAACGGCAACGGGAACGGCAACGACCAGACCCGCACTCGGAGTCCACACGACGATGTTGACAACAGCCAACAGCCAACAGGCAACAACCAACAAGCAACAACGTGCTGAGCAAATGCGATTCGTGGGCACTGGTACGTGCTATCTCTCTCTAGCACTCGCCCAACACAATATCCCAGATACTTTATTTATGGTCGCAGCAGCAGCGACGGCAGCAGCGAGCAGCAACTCAGATAATTTTTCTGCTTTCGTTGTAGTTGTAAATGTAGCTGTGGCCGTTTGCCGTTTGCAGTCGTCGCAGCCGCTGCCTCTGCCGTCCCTTTGCTTCTCTCGTGTAGCAACCGGTTCTCGCTTGTTGTTTTTGCTCAGCAGTAGCAGTACCAGCAACCCATCTCGCTCGCACTCACTCGCTCTGTGACAAACAGCCAGCCCACTTTTAATGATAATCATTATTGCCGTTGTTACGGTCGCTGTTCGTAGTCGTTGTTGTTGTTCATGCTCTTGTTGTTGATACTTTTTCTGCTTTTGCTGGCTCTCTGCTACACACACACACACGCATTGCCAGAGAGCACAGCACACACACACACACACTCATCCATACGAATTAGGGGAGAAACGAGTTTTGCCAACCGTTGCGCTGCTCTCTCTCACTCATACAGCCGAAGAGATTCGTATCTGTGTGTATCTGTGAATTGTGCTCTTGTGGTAGCGGCTCTGGCTTTACTGTTGTTGTTGTTGCTGCTGCTGCTGCTTCTGCCGCTGCTGCTGCTTCTGACTGACTGTTGTTGTTGTTGCTGTTGCTGTTTTCGCTGTTTTCGATTGTCGGTTGTCGTGTAATTCCCATTTGTCGTACACTTTGTAGTTGCTCAAGAAACTCATGTTAGTCTACTTTTGGCTGTTACGCAGATTGTTCGTATCGTTCGTTCGTTCGTGTCTGTGCCTGTGCCTCTGCCTCTGTCAGTGCCAGTGCCAGTACCTCTGTCAGTGCTAGTGCTAGCGCTAGCGCCTGTCGTGCCGCTGCTCGCCTCAAATCCATTCAGTGTGCGTTCGCATTGCATTGGCTCGTCTGCGTCTTCGTCTTTGCCTTTGACTTCGACTTCGCCCTCCGCCTCTTACAAAAATACGTCGCCTACAACATCGACATCGACATCTCTCGCCTACGACAACTTCGTCTTCGCTTTTGTTACCACCGACGCCGCCGCCGTCGCCGCGGTCATCTAATAAACCTGGGCATCAGCATAAACAACACATAACAGCAGGCGCTTAGATTCTAGGGAGTTGCAAAAGTTCTCAATTCTCAACCAGCAATCGAAAACTATACGACTCTGGGATTGTTTAACCGTTCAATCGTTCACCCGTTTAACCGTCGGCAAATGCGAAATGTGTCAAATCGACTAAAAAACGGTTAAAAGCGGTTCGAAAAGCAGTGCACATTAAAACATACATATACTCACATATACACGCCCTTAAAGAGTGATTCATTGAAGATATTTTTGTTCGAAATCGAAATACAAAAATAATAAAGAATATATAAAAATAACAAATGAAAAAGTATATTAATCAAGTAATTAATTAAATACTTATAACACAATTAGGAGACCAGCAAACAAATGAATGCATAAATTGCTCGCGAAAGTTGTGTCAATTCTTATTGAATTGTATTGAATCGAATTGAATTGTAACGGGAATTGTGCGAATTTCGAGTGCGAGTTTCGATTCGTGTCGTGCGTTTTAAGAATAATTATTAGTTCGACTTGAAAAGCAAATCTAAATTAAATGACAGTGCACAGTAATGAAACCGGTGTCTGTTTAGTAATGGTGCGTATATAAAGGATATCTCTGGTATTTATAAGTATTATAATAAGTTAAAGTTAAGTGGGGAAATTCACTTAGGTATAGAGGATTATCTGTTGATTGTCTAGAGCTCAGTTGGGCAAATATTCCATGAGAAAGGGAAAGAGATTCATTTGTTGACTTGTTGAAATGATACTTCCGTACAATTGGAGATATGGAAATAACGCGCTTAAAATCTTGTAATATGAAATGGGGAAAGCGAGATTAAAATGGAGTTTAGTTCCTTCAATTAATTTCAATTTGTTGTACAAGGTGTTAAATGAAACAATTGGACTTGACAGAGGAAGATCGTGGATCGCAGATAGAAGAGGAGATAAATGCAGGCATTTTAAAAATAAATCGACAAAAGTAAAGAAATTTCAAATCGATGTCTGCCAAATCCACTTTGAATCCCAAAATGTCAGACATACATTTGTGCTACATTTGTTTGGCGTGCCAGAGAGTGTGATTGCGAGTGTGTTTCTGTGTGTGTATCTTTTTTTTTGTCGATTCCTTTGTCGACACATGTATGTGGATGCTAAACAGTACTCCCATATAACAGTACATAAGTACAAGCATGCAATACATATCTATGTACAACGTATGCAATATCTATTATATAGGAACTGCTTTTGCTTTGCTCGATTGTATCATATACTCACACACACACGCTTAGATTCATACTTAGCATGTCTGTACATGCTTAAAATCAAAAAGGCCTTACATACTTGCCCGGTAACCTGATCTACATGCTGGCAAATATGGCAAGTTAATGTTGCCTCTTTGCTCAAATGTAATCAATTCAACATCTACTTGACACTTCAGCGCCAACACACACACACTCACAAGCACACGCACACACACACATGCACACACTTGCACACACACACTTACAGTCTAGCACAGACATTAATTACAAATAAGTAAAGCGGCAAGAACAGCAACAAAGAGCCCCATAAAATGCTTGCGATAAACAAAACAAAAACAAATAATGTGAAATGCAACTTGTAGAACAACAAAGAAAACTGAAACCGAAACCGAAACTGAATCCGAAACCGAAAACCGAAAATTCGAATTGAAGTCACAGCGAAAAATGCAAAACGCTGTTTAGATCAAAATGCCACTGGGCCAGACAGGGATAGCAATAGTGTGTGCATACAAATCTCTCCTTCTCTGTTTGTATGTGTATATTCAAGACTTCTGATCAATTCCCAACAAGAACAACAAGAACAGCAAGAACGTTAACTATTTGTTTATTCAAGCTCATTTCGTTGTACAGATTTATGAATCTTCAACGAGTTCGATAGCGTTTTTTTCCCTGATTTTTAATTTTGAATTGTCCAGACAAGTATGTGTGTAGAGTTATATATGTACAATAGATATGCCAAACGGACGACATGGCCGAGTAGCGAGTGATAAACATCGGGCGGCTGATTCAAAGGCGCCAACTGATAACCCAGGCCCATCCCAAGAAGCCAACAAGCCAACATCGGGAGCCGAGCCCCAAATGGGTCATAGAATTAATTTTTAATCGCGTATGGCCACTTGAGTTGTCACTTGGACGCAGTGCATCCGTCTATCTATCAGTTAGTGAGCGAGAGAGAGAGAAAGAGAGAGTATATATATGTATATAAATGTGTGTGTGTGTGTGTGTGTGTGTCTTGACGATAAAAATCCAATCTTGCAGCCTTTCGATCATTTGTTAAAAAATGGGGAAGAGAGCGAGCGCCGCCGCAAAGGCAAACGTTAAAATCAAGAAAAGTTTACGAAAGCAACCAAAGAGACGATAATAAATAAACCTGAAACTTGTTTGTGTCTGCATGCCGCATGCCGCATGCAGCAAGAAGCATGTGCGAATGTATGCGTTGCAGTTACTGTTGCAGTTGTTGCTTGACTAAAAGTGTTGACAAAAGTGCGCGATAGGCTTATATGCACACAAGAAACATGGAGACAAGATCCACACACATCGACACACACACACACTTGCACACACTCTCCGATGTTGCGCTTAGGACAACGACAACTACAACGTTGTCGTTGTCGTTGTCGTTGTTGCCGCTCTTCGTTGCAAGCAATCGGCTGTGTAATTTAAATCAATGTTGTCAATCGAAAACATGATTTGTTGTTAATGGCGGCTCCACTTTGATGATCAGCAGTGAGGAACCTAGAAGAACCTACACGCCAGTTGAGGAGAAGGCTATTAAGAGGGGTCTCCAATGTTTGGCCAGTTGGGGCAGGGTGGGGTAGCAAGGAAGGGGGCGTGTGTCTACAGAAGAGACGCGCTTATCGCATTGATAAGAGGGGCAACGATTTTAATTAAGTTTCCCCTGTTCCCCGTTCCCCATTCCCCCTTCCCCACTTTCTATTCCCCTTTGAGGCTACCAGGTACAGTAGGTAGTTGGAAACTTCTTGCCACCACTTGATACTCATTTGTTGCACTCTTCTTCTTCTCTTCTTTTTCCCAACTCTCACAGAATGCCGTTTCAACTCGCCTTGCTGCTTCGTCGCCTACCACACCCTCCACAAACGCCGCACAGACGCCACATCCTCCACAGGCACAGCCACAGTTGTCATCGTCGTCGTCAGCGTCGACGTTGCCGCCGTTGCATCCATCGTCCGGCTCGAGCCACGGCCTCGGCATCGGCTCCGGTCCGGGGCCAACGCTCACCGCCGCCGTTGTTGCAGCTGCCGCCGGCTTGCCAAGCAGTGTGCCCCTGCCATTGACCGTATCCGGCTCCGGATCCGGCATGGTCACCTCAACCGTACCGCCGGGTGCCCGCTCCGGCTCCCCATGTGCCGCTGCCGTCACGCCCTACGGCTCCTCTTCAGCGGGAAACAGCGCTGGAGCAGGTCCGTCATCGCTGCCCGCTGTAGGCGTTGGACCGCCACCACCAGGAGGACCACCAGCACCTGGATCGGGCAATCCCAATCCGAATCGCTGTTGCGACACTGGACGCACCATCTACACAGATCCCGTTAGCGGACAGACGATTTGCTCCTGCCAATACGACATGTTGAACTATCAGCGTCTAGCAGCCGCCGGTGGACTTGTCCCAGGGCCAGGAGGCGTGCCGCTTGGCGTCTATCCCGAGGGCATGTCTGCCTACCTCTCAGGCATTGCCGCCGATCAGCCACCATTCTACGCTAATCCGGTAAGTGAATGTGCAACGTGCAACGTGCAATGTGCAACGTGCAACGTGCAACATGCAACATGCAAACTCATTCCAAACGCAGTTCTTTCGTTGACGTTGTCAAAATAAAAAGAAGGAAAAAAAAGGAAGGAAAAGGAAAAGGAAAACGAAACGTTGCCTCAGCCTGTTCATAAGTCATGAGACTAAACAATGGTGCAATAAATTTCTGAATTTGTCCAACGTCCGTGCTGGGACCACCGTCATCGTCGTCGACATGGTCGGTATGGTCGTTATTTGATCGTGTGCCAGGGCCACGCAGAGATAGGAAGAGGAAGAGGAAGAGAAGAGATGGGGAGAGCAAAGAGAGAGCGAGCGAGCGAGTGATAGAGAGAGAGAGAGACACTGTGCTTCCGAACATGTGTTCAGCTCTTTAGTTCTTCAGCTGGAGCTTGGCTTATTGGAGTTCTAGGCAGAGATTTGTCAAGACTTTGGAGCCCAGCCTGGACACTGACACTATGATCATTGCCTGACCTTTTGAGACTGGGCAGGGTCTCCGTCTGTGCCTGGGTGATATTTCAAGTCGCATTATTGTGAGACTAAGCGAGCCAGCTCATGGTCATGTCATATGCCTGCTTTACAATGCTTCATCGCCAGCCTCCCTACGCCCGAATGGTGCTCCGTTCTCGCTCCTCGTTGCTCGGTTCTTGACTCTCGATTCTTGGTGCTGTTACAGCATGTCCGGCGCTTCATTCATTCTGTCCATTGTTCGCCGAATTATTTCTAATAGCAGCGTGTAATTTGCTTTTGTTTGCAAACAATTCTATTTGGTTTCACTTCCCGGACCACATGCCGCGTCTAGGGTCAACTCGGTGCCTGCCAGAGGGACAGTTGCAAGGGCCGGGGCATAGGACCCCCACTGCGAGTTGGCCATAGCAAAACCATACCGGATCTTGTGTGGCTTTCAATTCGTTTGAATTCTAAACAATCTGAGATCCCATTACTTGACATATGCGACAGAGGACACTCAATTAGCACATCCTCTGTCTGTGCTTCTTCTTTAGACACAACCACATCAACTCGTAAAATCATAGATACTTAAAAAGTGAGCATGTTTCTTGGTATATTCGATATTTACAAAGAGAATATATACATTAGAGATGGCTTGCTTTTATGTTGATTTTATCATATTTGTAGAGGGAAATTAAGAATTACTTTGTTACCTAAATCGAATATTCTTATTGACTGATATTTGCTATAAATAGAATAAAGTTGATCAGGTTTCCTTTGTGAGTTCTGTCTGCATTTCCCTATACTTTGTTCTTAGAGTAATATTCAGTTATAGCTTGTAAAACTCCAACCTCTTCTCTGACACGCTGAGAGATAAGTTTACATAGAGAACAGCAGCTGAACTGAAGTCAACTCAAGTCATTCGGGCCAAGAAACGCTTGTTACAATACATTTCCATATCGTGATAACATTATAATTCCCTCTTCAGGGGAATATACTCATGTATATGCGTAAAGGGTTTTATTTCAGCATTGTGGAAAGCCTACATATCTTTATAGCTTATGTGTTGTTTAGCAAGGCTTGCATATCTCGTTCCAGTAGGAATGTTTATGATATGAAAGCATTTGCATCGCGTGCAGGTCGCAGTTTATGCCTTAAAGGATGTTCAGTGAAACAGCTCCAATAATTTTATATGGCAAGTCTTTTGTGTAAACTGAAACTGCTATCTTTCAATTTGAATTTGAATTTGATTGATAATTATGTGATATAAATTACGGACAACGATGTTCAAATTTCTTTGTTATAAAAGTTTACTTTAATTGGAATAAACAATTTTGATAAATAAGATTGTTAAATATGTGAAAAATCAGTAAGAAATTGTATTGAAATGCAGCGTGCTTATGTAAACCAGACTTTCCCAGAATCTACAGTCGCTTCTGAAATGTTGAGCCTGCTAAGTGGAAAATGTTGTAGCAAAGTAATGCGAGACTCAGTTAAACAAACAATCGAAAACTTAATAAATTTATGCAAGACTGATGCTTATTTCGGTAACAAGTTAAGCAAAAAGAATACCCATTTGTGTGAGAATTGGTAATCCGGCTTTTAGTAAGACACGGGCAAAGACGCGCATCGATCAATTATGTAAATATTTACATCAACTGTTTGGAATGCCCGCAATAATGAGTGGAAGACCGAGTGAAAATCGATCGTCGCACTTCTTATTGTGTTTCTCTGTTGTTATTTTCTGATAATCGAATGAATATGAATGTATGTATGAATAATCGAATAAATGCATAGTATAACAATCGATTTGTATTTTGAAAAAGCTTAGACAAAAGCCCAGAGAAGAAGCAACAAAACAACGGCGGCCTGTCGCCAGTAGCTGTGGTTTTGCATAAATTTCGTTTTATTGCCGGTTTCTTATTGTTACTGAAGCTGCCTATATTTTAGTGTTATATATGTATGTGTGTGTGTGTGTGTGTGTATCTATAGACTTATTAAAAAAAGTCATCGCATTTGAAATTTATCGATTGGTGATTAAGCACTGTCGCTCTCAATGCGTCTCAAGTTGAAATGCGCCCACGCCAGCAAGTTTGATGTACGTACGCATATCTATGTACGTATGTATGTATGTATGTATGTATGTGTAAGTGTACATTACATACGCATTTGTCTTCATATTGATTGAGGCATTTAAAAGGCAAAACTGTTTCGAATTTTCCGGCTCGGCACAGCTGCATAAATCATCCGGCGATCGTAATTAGTCAACTGCGGCATTTTCAAGAGCCGCCGGCGCTAAACTGGAGCAATTTTTCTTACACTCACAGCGCGGTATCATCTAGTATGTATGTATCTTAATACATCTATATACATATATACATATACTTATACATTTCGGGCCGGAGTTGTAAAAGTGTCGGCTCTGTGCGGTGGATTCATTACTTTGACACGAGCTGTCAAGCGGCTGTCATTTTGCCGCAGCACGGGCATATATTTCGTTGTCTTCAGAGTCGACGCATGCTAAATGGTGGATGATGATGGTATTCGAAGGTGGATGTGACGCTGCCACAGACTGTGCCTCAATGTGGATGTGAATGTGGATGTGGATGTTGCACCAACGTCGCTGTCATTTCAAATGGCAAAAAAGAAACATTTGAAGAGCGCCGCCTGCCAGCAAATAGGCCAGGCAAGTTCAGTTCTGTTGCCGCGCCTGGTGTCGTTGAGGGCGTCGACTGCTACTTTTCGTACCTTATTAATAAATTTGTCAACACGCAACTGACAGCCTGTCCGCCTGTACGCCTGTCCGCCTGTACGCCTCTGATCCGTCGCCCCCACCTCCTCTCATAGTGGCAGGGCTGCCCCTGAGCGTGCCCCTTGCTCCTTGCCCCTGTCAGACGTCAGTTTATCTGTTTATCCTTGACGTTAGCGCATATGTTGCATCCTGGCTTCAGCTGCTGCTTCCAGCTCAATTAGACAATAGAAGAGTCCTCTTGCTTAAGCTACGATGAACTTGATTCGAGTCTATTAACTTTTTACACTCAGCACCCAAAAAGAGTTACAGGAGTAGTATGACTCAGTGGCAATGTTTGTAACAGTCAGGGGAAGACAATGTTAAGCGTTTGAAGTGTATCTATTTCGTTATCACGATCATGATGATGATCTACCGAGCTGATATAGCATACAAGCTGACAGACGAGTATTTCAATTCAGTGTTAATGTTTGTAACAGATTGCGAACATTTTAAGACAATATATACTCTCTCTCATTAACTTCTGCTATGATCAATTAGTTAATCAGTTAGTTAAGTTAATAAAGTGGATCTCATTTGTGGCATTACAACAAATGTAGAACTTTAAGACTTCTTGATAAATCCCTCATTGCTTGGGTCCGTTTTAGAATTTGTATGCGTCTCTCCGAAACTTTTGATTGCCATTGATTGCAATAAACTTATTTGCAGAATTTCGTTCGCATTGCAGCGAACATACAGTTACAGAGTATCTCATTGTCGAGCATACTCTACTACTTTAAGACTCAGCTTTGTACTCTTGATTGGTTTGATTGCCTTGCATTCGTTTAATGGCACCTCAATTGAGCGTCTATCAATATACAGCTACAGAGTATTTCAATGTCTATCATACTCTTCTCTCGACACGCTCTAATCCGCCGCTTTGCACTGTTTCTTTGAATTCTTTGCATTCGTTTAGAGGCAACTCGATTGAGCGTCTGTCAATATACAGCTACAGAGTATTTCAATGTCTAGCATACTCTTCCACTCTAAACGCTCTAATCCGCCATTTTGCACTGTTTCTTTGAATTCCTTTCTTTCGTTTATTGGCAACTCGATTGAGCGTCTGTCAATATACAGCTACAGAGTATTTCAATGTCTATCATACTCTTCTACTCTACACGCTCCAATCCGCCGTTTTGCACTGTTTACTTCAATTCTTTTCTTTCGTTTATTGGCAACTCGATTGAGCGTCTGTCCCTATGCATCTGCTGAGTATCTCCAAGTCGAGCACACTCGACTGCGGCTTTCTTGCTTGTACAGACTCTCTAAGTGCCACAACATCATCAACAACAACAGCAGCAGCAGGAGCAGCAGCAGGAGCAGCGGCAACATCAACATCAATGTCAACGGCAACAACAATGCATGAGGCATGAAATTTCGCACTCGACAATAATCTTACTCGGGGGCAAACATGTATGTGGCATATCCATATCCACGACGAGTGCCACTGCCACTGCCACAGCCGCTTCCACTTGCACATCGACACATCTCACAGCTCGTGTCCATGTGTCCTGTGGGAGCTGCAAAAACTTTTGCCGCTGGCAAAGTTGACTTGAAAATGTTACGAAAAAGGCAAACTACAAATCGAGGCAGTCGCTTGCACCAATGATGTGGAGTAGAGTTGCCACCCTCCCCCACGCACTCGCATGCGAAACGAAACAACCCTAACAAAGGGCTGTATCAGTAGCAGCAGCAGCAGCAGGAGCAGGAGCAGCAGCAGGAGCTGGAGAGGCTTCTCTTCCTGCGTACATGCACTGATTTGTCAACTTTCAAAATGTCGAAGTGTCGTCGTCGTCGTCGTCGTCGTCGTCATTGTGTTGTTGTTCATCTCGGGGGTTGTTGCCTGACTTGCCTAATGGGTAAGGTGACGTCTCCTGAAGCTGGGCTCAGTGCCTGCTCTAAGTACTAAATACATTTACTCAAGCTCCCTCTCTTCTCTCTCTCTCTCTCTCTGTCTCTCTCAGGCACACAGTGTCGAGCTCGCATTGTTGTTTTTTGGCTGTAAGTGTTGTGGAAAGTTTTTGTGTTGTTGCCGTTGTTGTTTGGCTTTTTGGCAAAGTTGAAAATGTTCGTTAACAGTAAATTTTGCACTTTTATACACTCACACACATACACACACACGCACAGAGAGAATGAGGGTGTCTACGAGAATGTCTAAATGGGGCTGCCTACAACAAACAAATTAGCAGTCATGGCAGCAACGAACGAACAACGGGCCAAACAAACAAGCAGCAAGAACCACACTTACAACTTTCCCATAACAACAGCAACAGCAATAGCAAGAGCCACAGCAGCAGCTTCAGGCGCCACCTCGTCATCCACTTGCTCTTCCTCATCCTCATCCTGTGCTGCCACATCCATGTACAACTTTATAAGCGCCATACGCAATAACTGTCAACTACGTGGAAACGTTTCCCCTCCTGTGGGATTTGCTGGCGCTAGACTGTAAAGTCAAAGTCCTCCTTGATTGCGATTGCGTTTGCGTTTGCGATTCGGATTCAGATTGAGATTCCGTTTTGAGAATCTGATTCTGATTCCATTCATTCTTAACTTCAACTCGGCCAACTCCAACGGCGTGTACAGACAGGAATGCGATGCGTAAACGTGCGTTTATTTTTAAATCGAAGCAGCAATTAATTAACTCGACCCGTCATTACGCGCATCATTCACATCGCATCGCATCAGGCGACAGACCACAGGCAAACCACAGTTCTCTGCACCCGAACACACAGTCCCCGGGACAGACAGGGATAGGGATTGGAATTGGAATTGGGACTGCGACTGCGACTGCGACCGGGACAGTCAGCACATCGTATCGATGCGAATCGCAATGTGTCGACCAATTGTCAGTGTCGGGTTATGTCCATGGGGCATCCATTTAGTTTGGCGTGAAGCGCACACAGCGTTCCACAATTTAGTTAACAATGAAAATCCAATGAATTTACAGTTTTTGTTTCTCCTACATGAATTACATTAATTTACGCGCTTCCATTCAACGCTGGAAGCTGCGAAATCCCAGGCTGCAATGCGTGAAGCTCCACACTCCGCACAACTGTTGTCTAATATACA
Source organism: Drosophila macrospina (assembly GCA_035042075.1). Taxonomy (NCBI): domain Eukaryota; kingdom Metazoa; phylum Arthropoda; class Insecta; order Diptera; family Drosophilidae; genus Drosophila; species Drosophila macrospina. The sequence goes on from JAWNLW010000591.1 coordinate 449,598, forward strand.
TATCGCTCTGAGATGTACCTTCCCTATGGAGGATTATGTAGGGAAAGCTCTATCACACAAGCTCTTTGCTCTTCAAGTGATCAGCTTGAGACTTAGATTAGAGATGCATACAGAGTTCATCAAACTTAAGAACTCACGGGTTGGGAGTTGGGAGGAACTAGATTGTAGGAAATTTAAGGAGTTGGGAGTGTGATAACTCTCTTCTATCGCTCTGAGATGTACCTTCCCTATGGAGGATTATGTAGGGAAAGCTCTATCACACAAGCTCTTTGCTCTTCAAGTGATCAGCTTGAGACTTAGATTAGAGATTCATACAGAGTTCATCAAACTTAACAAGTCACGGGGTGGAAGTTGGGAGGAACTAGATTGTAGGAAATTTAAGGAGTTGGGAGTGTGATAACTCTCTTCTATCGCTCTGAGATGTACCTTCCCTATGGAGGATTATGTAGGGAAAGCTCTATCACACAAGCTCTTTGCTCTTCAAGTGATCAGCTGGAGACTTCGATTAGAGATTCATACAGAGTTCATCAAACTTAACAAGTCACGGGTTGGAAGTTGGGAGGAACTAGATTGAGGGAATGTAAGGAGTTTGGAGTGTGATAACTCTCTTCTAATTCAAGTTTATTTAGTATATTACTACCGCACTTTTCCCCTGCAAAGGTAGCAGACATTTCAGCTGCTGTGTGCAATTTCTCTTTATTCGTTTCGATAATACTCCTTCGGAAGAAAGTAAATCATAGCAAGTTAACGTTATTTATTAAACAAATACTTCCAAATACTTTTCCTGTTTTACCCCAAATCGATCTTTCCGTAGATCTTTCAGCTAATCTCCCAGCCAAGTATCCAACTTGAGTCTATATTTGTAGTTGTAATGAAGGCATAACTGCTCAACTACCCAGGCGTACTATTAGCAATAGATACAGCCAAATGCTGTGCCGGATCAGGTAGTTGCAGTACGTGTACTTGTACTCCAGCTCGTACTCGATGCTGTAATAATAAACGCAATACGTAGTTGCACACTTGTCGAGTATTCATGTTGTATTCATATTTTGCATCACACGCAAAAATCTCGGGAGCTGTTAAACGGTAGCGGTGAGGTGAGGTGAGAGCCGGGAGAAGCAGCAGATGGAGGAAGCAGGAGGAAGTTGTAGCGTCTACAGAGGATTGCATACAGTTGCTCCTACTGTAAGTGGTAGCAAACGCAACAATTTATAGGATGTTGCACTCGCATGTCCATGTCCATGTCCGTGCCCATGTCCATGTCTGTGGGCAGCACGCACTATAACACGCTCCATTCGCAGCCAGCGGGACAGACAAACAGACAGACAGACAGACAGAGGACCAGACAAAAGAGACTATGTAAAGACCATACAGATTTGGTGGAGGTAGCGAGCTCGAGTCTGCAGCGGATACTCTTGATGTTAATGCTAAACATGGTGCTGAGGCTGAGGCTGATGCTGAGGCTGATGCTGGTGCACGTTTGATAGTTGAATGCGATTGTTGATTATTGTAAAAGTTGTAAAAATTTATAAAAACCGGTTCGGCGACGACCTTTTTGCTTCATTGAGGAATCGGATTCGGGAATCAGAGTCAGAGTCGGAGTAGGAGTCGAAGTCGTAGTCGGAATCCTTGTGCAACTGGTAATTGATCGCTCGGGTGCAAGTTTCGACCTTCCGATGAGACGAGACTTATTTCCACATTCGGCAACTGTAATTTAATATTGTCTTGACTTGGCCAAAAGGTTGTAAAACGTTTTGCTAAATGACTTCTGCGAACTGCGAACTGCACGTTAATGTTCACGTTACGAATGCCTTCCTGCTTTCCAGCTTTCCTGCTCTCCTGCTTTCCTGCTTTCCTGCTCTCCTGTAGGACCTGGCCAAACAGCAGATCTCTGTCGCCGTTTATCAGTCTATCGCTGACTTCACTTGGCTCAAAACAAACTTACCACATGCTGGGCATGCGAACCTTCGTCGAAGGTTTCCGCTAGTCGTGTTTGTCCCGGAGACGCTTGGCGATTGCCGATTGGCAACATTCTCGTATTTGTGGCGACACACAAAATATTTCCGATTTGCCAGCAGACCAGCCGACCAGCCGACCGTCGGCTCATGATAACAGACAACAACAACAACAACAACAACAACAACAAGAACTTGGCAACTGCCTGCTGATGGAAGCAAGTCCCAAAGTCTGCGTGCGTTTCAAGATGTGTATCGATCGCAGAGTTTACATCATCGTCTTGACCTTTGACTTTTTTTCCGTTTTCCAATGCGGATAATACTCTCATACTAAACAGCTGCTACTCCTCACCCCTCCCGCCCTTCTCGCTTTGCAATCTCATGTCGTTATCACGCTTAAAACACGGCAACACAGCTGACATTAAACAACGACATCAACATCAACAACGAAAACGAGAACGACAACGACAACAGCAGCAACAACATCTGTCGCTGTGAATTTAGACAAGACTAAATTACTAAATGTGTATATAAGTAATTGTCATGTTACACTTAATCAACATACATACCTACATACCTACATACATTAATACATACCTACATGCACATATGTATATAGATGTATGTACATACATCACTTGTCTGCGATTTTAATTACGCGAGCCAAGCCTGGCATCTGTTTTGCTAACTAAATGTCTGTTTGTGTGTGTGTGTGTGTGTGTGTGTGTGTGTACAATTGTGGCATTTACGAATATTCACTTGTATTCACTTGTACTGCCGCTTATTATCAAAAATAAAATGAATCCCAATTGAATATAGCGAATACATGTGCATGCCAAAAGCTGAAGCGTCTTTGGTCACGTCTTGTCCTCATGGCAGAGCTTCGATTGCTGCTCTCTTTCTCTCGCTTATCAATAGCTAAAGTTTACAGTGGCATGAAGTGCGTTGAATTAACTTCAATTTGGACAGTTATATACCATATAGACTCTGCAGGATCTGCAGCTGTTCAACTGTTACTTCTGTAAACAGATCTAATGTCTTCTTCTTCACTGCATGGAAAGAATTTCTTATGTGAGCAGTTACTGCTTAATTATAAATATATTTCCGTATATTTGTATACATATTCTTAGCAGGATCTACTCTTTCTTTTTCTCTCCCACTCTCTCTCTCTCTCTCCCTCTCTCTTTCTCTATCGCTCTCTCGATGATAACACAAGCTTACTTCATGTGCTGAACTTCGATTTGTTTGCTCTCGCGCTTATCACTGCGGCACATTGCACAGTGGAATGAAGTTACAAGCTTAACAAGTATATTGTTCAGTTATATATAAATATTATATATTATATATTATATATTATATATTATATATTATATATTATATATTATATATTATATATTATATATTATATATTATATATTATATATTATATATTATATATTATATATTATATATTATATATTATATATTATATATTATATATTATATATTATATATTATATATTATATAATATAATATAACTATGTTTATTCCAACTTGTCTATTTCTAGCCCTTGCTGAAATAATAGAAATGTAAATGTTGCGCAAGGGTTTGATTGCTGCTCCTCTCTCTTTCTCTCTCTCTCTCTCTCTCTATCTATCTCTCCCTCTCCCTCTCTCCTCTCGCTTATCACTGTAATAGCATAGGTATTATAAACCTATTCGGCAGTTATATATAAGTCTTTATACATAGACTCAGCAGACTTCATCTTCTTTCAATACTTTTGTGTTTGATGATAACTCAGGTTGAAGTTAGAGTTCCTGTTTCGCTTACTTAAATAAATTGCAGAAATGGAATATGTATTTATATATATTCATATATATTCACATCTTATAAATATATATACTTATACTTAGAAGAATTCCTCCTGCTTAAACTTATCTACTGTGGCAGCAACGCTTCTACTTGCAAGCCTTATTCTCCCATTGTACCAATTCTTTTTTCTTCATTATTTCTTGTTGATAACAGAAACACGTCAGAAGAGCTGAGCTCAAAATCATAAAATGTGTACTAATCATTTGTTTAACATGATTTTTAAATAATTTCGGGTTCAAGGTCTTGCTGTCTGGTCAGCTGGTTCATATTTCCAAGCCCATTTGATGAGATTGTAAATAGTATTTATAGCAAATTGTTGTCTTCTTTTGCAGGCTGGCATCGATCTGAAGGAGAATTTGGTAGCTGGCGCCGCACCCTGGCCATATCCCTCCATGTATCATCCGTATGATGCGGCATTCGCTGGATATCCCTTCAATAGGTAAGAGCTAAGAGCGTAAAATGAATAACAATAATTTGACATATTGAGAGACGGGAGAACAGTGTGTGGTGTGGTGTGGTGTGTGGAGTGTGGAGTGTGTGTCTTGGCGAGAACATGAACGGTGGTCCGACAGGCGATCAACGCCAACACATCAGTCTAAAGACGTGACCAGCAAATGAATCGATGTATGAATGAATCAAGTAGGGCGCGGCCAACAGTAGCTGAAGCCACTAACGAGTTGCAAGTACAATGAAAGTTGTTGCTGTAGTTGTTGCAGTTGCGTGCCAGTTGCATTCAAATGCCACAGCCAGAAATTCGGCCAATTCGTTAAAAAGTAAAAGCAAATATGCGTATACTACACACATATATATATATATATATACGTAGATGTATAAATATGCATTTTTATTGTATATTTTTTATTGAATTTTCTATTGTCATTAACGACAATTTATTTGCTTGTAATTGATCGCCGTCGGCATTCGACAAGTCGGCAGAGTGGCTGCTTCCGCTGGACAATCGACATCGGCATCGACATCGACATCGACATACATCGTAAATATCCAAACAAAGTTGTCGATTGAACAACATCGACAACATCCCGTCACGTCACGTTCCGCCAGGTAGTGTGCTCCTCTCTCTACCTGCCACCCGCAATCATCTACCCCCCCCCCCTCTCACCCTCTATCTCCGTTGCTCTTCTCATTGTTTCTGCTGTAATTGACACCCATAACAAAAATTTGAAAGTTGAGTCATGTCCATTGCTCATGTTGTATGTTGTTGTTGTTGTTGTTATTGTTGCTGTTGTTATTGTTGTTGTTGTTGTCTATCAATAATATTCACAATAAATCAATTTTGAGTTATTTTACTGTGACGTGCCGCCAGTTCTCCGATTTTCCCTCTCGGCTAGCGAATTCGATTTCGAATTCAGCAAGTTAACTCGACATCGAATTGTGGATGCCGTTGCTCGTTGTTCGAGACAATGAAGGGGAACTAGTGTAGCCCAACCCTATTGTATGCTAAGGGGCGTGGGTGTATGCCATTTGTCGATGCATTGTTTAACATCCACAGACGACATCCACCAAAAACATGCACAACGACATCCACACAGCGACAGCAGCATCGAATCCACACGCGTTGATAGTGAAAATTATAAAAATTTATTCAACTGTCATGTGATCAAAGGCAGAAATGGCTGTCGGCGCAGGTGTTTTGCACTCGGCGACACTTCGCTTTTCAAATTTAAATTAATTAATGCAACGCACACAGCAGCAGCAACAACAACAGCAGTAGCGACTGTGGCAGCCACAGCAGCAACGACTGTGGCAACAGAATGGGCATCAGTATCAGCCTTTCCAGGCTGTGCAGCTGGTCGGGAACTACAAATGGGACAGCAACACATGTATGGTTGTACTTATGTATGCATGCATGTATGTATGTATGTATGCACATGTACGTATATGTACACAGCCATACAGTCACGCACAAAAGTCTTGGCCTTTCGATTATTTCTTATTCCACTGCCAAATTAAGGCGCACTCAACGCCTAAATTATAGAATAAACATTCATTATTAGTAATTATCAGTAAACTAAACAAATGAAAACATTGAACAATGAATTTAACTCATCAAAAACTGACAAACATTGCCGCAAACCTTAAATAAATAAAGTTTAAGCACAAGTCAAAGTAGCCAGAACTTCTAGTTCTTTGTAGCAATTAAATCAATAATAATAATTAATAATTTTACAAGTAATTCAATTATTGCTTTAAATAGAATTTAAATTATGAAGTGAAGTGAAAATATAAAAATTGAAGCAACTTAAATTAACTATCAACAAAATATGAAAGTAAACTATATTAAAAACAAATTCAACTCGAACTATGCAATATAAATATATAACTTATGTAAATTGATAATATTATAAACAAAAACTGCCAATACTTTTGTGATAGACTGTAGCTGTTGTTCTGCTGCATTCGTTCTCCCTCTCTCTCTCTGTCTCTCTCTCGGTTGCTCTCATTCTCATGCTGAAAATAACTGCCCACAAAAAGCCATAAAGGACAGTTGCTGCGCCATGTCGCGCCCTATGCATATGCATATCCTGGCCGTATTGAGGCAGGAGCAGGAGCAGGGCAGGAACAGGAGGAGTCGGGTCAGTTTGAAAATATGTTGCCAGACCACAAACTGCACATGTGTACAAGCATTAATGTTGCTGTAACACAGACGTGGCACAAGTTTGGCCAATGGGTTTCATGGCTGGCAAATGTGTTTATTATGAACAAATGTTGCACACAAGTGTGGCAAGTATGGTTGGTTGGTGTACGCCCCATAATGCTCTGCTAATAGATACGCAACCAGTTGACCAGTTGACCAGTTTAATATGCTACAGATTTAAAAAGCAGCCCAAAATGAGTTGGCTAACAACTGCTACATGCCTCTAAGAGCAGTTCACATTCTCATGCCCCTTTCTAACTCTCTCTCTCTCTCTCTCTCTTTTTCTCTCTCTCTTCGCTTTGGCAATTGCAGCTACGGCATGGATTTGAATGGAGCCAGACGAAAGAATGCCACACGGGAGACGACATCCACGCTGAAGGCTTGGCTCAATGAGCACAAGAAGAATCCATATCCCACAAAGGGGGAGAAAATAATGCTAGCAATTATCACAAAAATGACGCTCACCCAGGTCTCCACCTGGTTTGCAAATGCGAGAAGAAGACTGAAAAAGGAGAACAAAATGACCTGGGAGCCAAGGAATCGTGTCGATGACGATGACGCCAATATCGACGATGACGACGATAACGATAAGAATACGGAGGAGAATGATTTGCTAGGTAAGTCAAGTTGCAGCTTATATCTTAAGCAGTTTAGAGGAAAACTTGCTACTCGGAGGGCAGAAGAAGCCTGTGTTATGAAAATGTGACTTTCCTAGGGAAAAGGAAGTTTTCTTGACAGGAAAAAGACTAATCCTGACAGATAGACATCCCCTTAGTTGCTGGAAAAATGTTATTCATATTTATTGATATAATAGAGAGTAGAGAGCAAAGTTCTAGCAGATAGATGTCTCTTTAGTTAAAGAAAATAAGTTATTTACAATTATATCAAAGGAAACGGCACAGAATTGACTTCCTTAAGAAGAAGAAGGTTATTTCTCATAGGAACTCACCGAAAGCGAAGGAAACTAACCTCCTAAAGGGGTTTGGAGATTAAATTATAGATAGAGACTTTAATTGGCTTTAGAAAATATAATATCAATCTTAATATTAGCTGGGAAAATAGGAAACTTTCACCCTAGAGTGGAAGGCTAACAAGAGGAAAAGAATCTGATAAAAGAGTCTAAACCCTTTCCCAAACGAACTTGCACATCCCACTAACCCGTACATATTAAATTCCTTACTTGCAGATGCTAAGGACTCTGGATTAGGCTCGAATGATGATAAGGATCGCATGGGAAGACTGGGCGATATGATGACCGATCGTCCGGGCGAGAGCAACAACAGTGAGTGGTCAGAATCGCGGCCAGGCTCGCCGAATGGTTCACCCGATCTTTACGATCGTCCCGGCACGCATCCACTCTTCCATCCCGCCGCCCTGCATCATCACTTCCGGCCTCCGACAGGCTCACCTCCTGATATCGCTGCTTACCATCATCATCAGCAGCAATTGCTGCAGCAACATCAGCAGGCCCAGCAGAACTCCCTGCAGACCGCTGTGGGAGCAACTGCCGGCAGTCTGACGGTGAAGCCAAGGATCTGGTCACTGGCCGACATGGCCAAGGATGGCAAAGAGTCGAACTCAGCTCCGAAAGAGAATTCCCCTGCAAGCGAGCTGCCACCGGCACAGCCAGCGTTCTATGGCCATGCTGGTCAGCATCAGCATCCGTCTCCTGGCAAAATACTCTCCCCCTTGGCGGCACGCATCCCCAACTATGCGCCCTATGTGCGTCCCGATCTCTACCGCGGCTTCTATGGACCCGCAGCAGCAGCTGCCGCCCATCTGAGTGCGCCCACACAGGAGTTTCTGGAGCATCAGCGGCACTTCGGAGCCAGCTTGGCTGCCCACAACGGTCTGGGCATGAATCCCTTGCTGTGGAAGGCAGCCGTGTCGGGTGCAGCCACCGGGCAGCACTTTGCCCCGCTCAGCTTGACGACAACGAGCAATGCGGGGCAGGCACAGGTGGCGCCACCTCCAGGTGCATCGCCATCTGCATCGAGCTCCTCCTCTTCGATGGGTTGCGATGTGGTGCATATTCCCACCAGTGGAGTGCATACGACATCGCAGCATATGATTGGACCCATTTCCAGTAATTCGACATCCTCGTCATCATCTTCCAATTCGGGGAAGATCTCGCCTGGCGTAAATGTCACCTCCCTAAGCGGCAAGCCATGACCCCCATCGCTATCACTGTCAGCTTCTGCGTCCGCGTCCGCATCCGCATCAGCGTCCGCTTCCCCCGATCCGTACGCATTGCCGCCGACGGTTGCAAATGCATCAACCGCTTCTCCGATCTCGGCCTTCCGATCCCTCTCACTGATCGCCATACGGGAACATCACCTGCAGCAACAGCACCAACACCAGCAACAACAACAACAACACCAACAGCAGCAGCAGCAGCAGCATCAACATCAGCAGCAACAACAACAAGGACCCAAACTGGCGCTGTTGAGGCCATAGCCCGATGGGACGGACAGAGTATAGATCAGTTGAAGAGAGCATCGATCGGTGAACTTTCGGACAATAATTTACATGTGATTATTCGGTATTTTGATTAACGCCGCTTACACCAAATAGCAAAGAAATCATCCCGCTCAGAGGAGCAGCGGTACCATTGGCATTGACTAAAAGCAACCGCAACAGCAACAGCAATCGCATCTGCAACTGCAACTGCAACCGCAACTGTAATCGCAATCGCAATCGCAACCGCATGGACTTTGTGCAATTTTTGTGGGAATGAAAACTCCTAAATCTAATTGATAATTGATAACTGATAATTGAAAATACATTAATTTTAATACATACAACTTATGCAATCAGAGCTTATAGGAAGTAAATTTGTAAGAGTTAGTGAAAAACGATCCCCCAATGACATCATCAGGACCATCCTCGCCCCCTCACCCGCCCCTCCCCCTTCTTAGTAACCCGATCACAAGTGTTATATGTTCAATTCACAATTCGCACAAACTAATTGAAAATCCTGCGTTAACTTAACTTCAATTGGCTTCAATCCTGGGCTGATCAATGCGGCAGAGACGATCCTTCCTATCGGGGAGCATAGCAAACATATCAACGTCACACACGCTCCCAATACACTCCCCCCTGCCCCCTGCCACCCTTTTAACCCACTTGGCCCTTATCCAAACCAAATATGCAAGTAAAATGCGAGCAATGATTGATTTAGTTGTTGTAGTTTTTGTTTTTATTGTCTTAAGTTATAACTTTGTTCCTGTCGTTTGTAAATTTAATTTATTATATTGTATTGTATTCTATTGTATTGTAATTATACTGTACTCTATGTATTTATTTCATAAATTGGCAACACACACGTTTTACCTATACTAGTGTACGAATATACGAGTATATAAATATATATATATAAACATATATATATAAATATATATATATATATTAAATAATTATTGCTGTATTTTATGCACAAATCGTTTGTAAGCTCGCATAATTTTAGCGCCCTAAGCGGATAGTGTAATATATAATGCAACTGTATATAACTACATATATAAATATATATATAAATAAAAATAAAAACTGAAAACGATACATATAAAAAAAATACATTTTTCTTATTATTTAGTAATTTTTATTGAATATTTAGATAACGATTCTGCTGAGCTTGAATAAAGGAATGAAAATATACAAGTTTTTAAAGAAAAGCAATGATCCGGATAGGTTCTATGATAGAGACGATAGACGATAAGATAGAGAGATGAATTTTGCTGAAACTTGGCCAGAATGTGTAAGATACACTTTAATATTGATATGCTGAGCTTATGCTGACATTTCAGCTAGAGGATTTGGTCTACCGATGATATTGAAACTTGGTTTCGACTCAATAGAGCTTATAAATGGTCTGAATGATGTGTGAAAAACGAATTTGTGGATTAAACTAAACTCCTATGGAAACTACACAATACAATCTATTGTTTTTGTTAAAACACTTAGATTCTTGTTATTTATGATCAGTTTTAGACTGTCTCTTAAAAAACAGAAGTTTCTTGCATGAAAAGTCGTTCTAAAAATGTTTGATTCTCTGGCAGCTGAATGTTCAGTTACTTATCTAATTAGTTTATGATCCGTTTATTATATGTTTTTCCTGCATGGAAACAAAGGAGTATATAAGTCAGCTAATAAAATCAACAAGATAAAATCAATTCACAGATATTTGCAGAACTATTTGCATCTCATTTAGTAAATTTAAAGAGTATTGCTTACTTTTACAAATATATCAAGCATGGCAAATATACTAAACTACATTCGTATAAGTTATAGCCGTATTAAACAAAACGTTTAATGATTAGCTGCAAAAAAAAAAAAAATAAGAATGAAGTTCCTTGTATATAAAGCGGTGCTTAAGTTGATATTTGTAATTGTAATCACTAATCGGGAACAATGTCAAGTCAGTTAACAGTTAACAGTTTACAATTTACAGTCGTTGATGATGGGCCTTGGTTCTCTTATTGCTGTCGTCATGTCATCGTCGTTGTCGTTGTTGTTGTCGCTGTTGTTGTTGTTGTGCGTCGTTGTTGTTGTTGTCGTCGTCATCGCAAGACAAACTCTTTTGGTTATTTCAAGGCGTACGATTTGGTGCACTGGCGACTTTCGACTGGCGAAAAAGCTGAAAAGCAAAAATTGCATTTTGCTGGAAACGTGTTTTCCTGTAGCGCAGACCGGAAACAGCATTCGCAAACCTAAACAGAACCAAAAACAGACTGTGGCAAAGACATACGACGATGAGCATGAATGAAAATAATAAGCTGGTGGAAAGAGTTGTCCATAGTTATACAGAGTTTATTAAACTCAAAACCAACAAATAGACAGATGACATAGAGACATAAATGTGTTTTATTATGTGGTTTGCAACGTAGTTTAGTTAGCTGTTCTCAACATTTATATTTTCATTCAAGAATAGCAGCATTTAGTTGGTCTACCCTGCAATTGCATATAAGAGCTTGCAAACTAGTGTTAGAAAACGCGCAATACTAAACTGAGTATCTGCAGTATTTCCACTAACAACTTAATGCAATATCAATATGTAACAATATTTGTACCCATTCCAACTATAGCATATCTGTCAGTCGATCAGTTGCGACTGTAAGTCTTCTACCTGTAAATACTCAGAAGTTCTTTGAGTTTACAGTGAGCTGAAAGTGATTTCGTAAATGCACACTTTATTTTGGTCTTTGTTCCGCCGACCAATCAATAAGAGTAATGCTATAAACCGATTAGTTGACTAGAGTTGTAAGGCAACAGAGTTGCCACAAACTATTTACAGCAGCAACAAAAAGGCAAGAAAAGTGAAGAATCAATAATTTGTATAAAAGAAAGTTGTTTGCCTACCGACTCTACATAATTAAATCATTCGACTGTAAAGAAGAAAAAAAAAAAATAAATAAAAATAAAACTCAAATACCAGACGATACTCGCCGAATTGAGTTAATCTTGTGACAAACGTTATCCGTTCCAATTTCAAATGACGACAGAGTTTTAGCGGCGCTGACAATACACGCCCGACATTTTATGTTTAGGCCTTTGTTTGGAGCCACAAAGAGGGACAAGAAACGACAAAGTGCTCGGCGCATGAAATAATAATTTACTTCATAAAAACAGACGTCAGCTTAATATTTGAGAGCTCTTTTTTCTCTCTGTCTTCTTCTTGTACTGTTGTGCTACTGGTTTTTTATTCAAGACACCAGATTACGCTGCTTGTGTGGGATTGACAGACACCTTTGTTGGCATAAAACGTTGCCTTCTTCCAATTTAAGCCGATGCGTTCACTTCAATTGGTATAACATATCGTGGTAACTCCTCAATCGCTCTTATAACTTTGTCACAATATTTCTATGGCATTTTTACGCTGCAGCCACTCACAAAATAGTTGCTGATAATGTGCGGACATTGGGAATTAAGCAGAAAGTGAGAATGCTGCTCCCAAAAGTCCACTCGACTGGTAGATGCCCTGCCTCGATATTCCAACGTTTTTGCTGCATGTACAACCTTGTCTGGGTTCCAGGTGTTGATCGAGTTGATCTCAACAGACAATTTAATAAGTATTATGTTAATTTAAAACACTGCATTTAATATATGTGCATACATCCATACATAGGTGACTTGAACTTGATAAACAAATCTGATGATAATGACACGTCATTAACACAGACAAAGAACGAAATCCAAACAATGCTGGGAATTAATATCAAGTTGTTGTTGTCTTCTTTTTCTTTTTTTGATGGAGCAAGCAAATTGAAGCTTCCGTGTTTAAGCAACTGGAACCGACACAATAAAATACATGTGCAATTTTCGGGTCCTACACCAAAATTATTAGTTTATTAAATTTGTTTTTACAGGCAGACAGAAGCGGTCATTAAACTGTTAAACTGTCTATATGATTTCAGAATTTATAAGAACTGGAAACGCCACAGATCAAACTTGTATAATTTATTTTATTTAAAGTGTGGAATTATATTAATAAATATTGAAATATATATTTGATGAGAACAGTTTTGTTTGAAGTTAATAACTATTTTCAGTTTAAATAAAAAGGTTTCACTTATTCCAGCTATTTCGTTAAAAATCATTTCAGTTAAAAATAGATTTTTAATAAAACTATTCAAAAAACGAGTAAATTCTTTATTTGAATCAAAAGAATTAGAAAATAATTAAAATATATTGTGAGTAGATCATCAATTTCTAAAAATCCCTGCAATGCAATGCTTTTTTAAATAAAAATCTGTTTTCTATTTTATTTTATTTACTTAAAGAGACACCATAAGTTCTTTCTTAGTTACATTAATAGATTTTAAATCTTAATAGTAGAAATATTTAAATATTTGTGAAAACTAATATTATTATTAAATTAATAAGTTCAACAATTTCTTGCATCACTAAAAGCAATTCTAGTAAATTAATTTATTCTCTGTAAACTACACAATTTCCCCCTCCCCATCTATGCTGGCAAATGAGGCTTAATGAAGAGAAGGCAAGAAGAGGGCCAATATGGATATCGTAGGAATAAAGAAGTCCAACAAGGTAGCGTTGATGTGTCCTTTCAACAGAATTACTCTTCACACATTCGGGTATTCGTACGAGTGAGTACTCGTATTTATTTTGACACGTGGTGCCCCCCTGTGTAATTCAGAAGACATTCACATCCGCGGTTGGCCTTTGATTTAAAATTGTGTTGATGCAGCAAATTAAAAGATCAAAGTGAATTCAAGCGCAGCCGAAAAGTACATAATAAGATACAAAACTAAGAGAAATATTCGCAAAAAGGTGATGTATGACTATGAGTATATTCATGAATACTTACTTACATCCGTAGTGCAATGACAAATGTGCGAGTTGATTGGATTGCAAAAAGGGAACAGAATAGTGCGTATGACAATGCAAACAAAAAGGAATCACACTCTATACACGTTCGAGTACTCACATAATAAGTATGAGTGCAGCCGGAGATAATCTTGCTAGGTCGTGGTCTTCTGAACAACTTGAACATGTGAATCAATGAGGCACTCACATGTGGGTGAAGTGTTTGTTGTCAGGAAGGTACGAGTGCCACCTTTGGTGCCAGAAGAGACTTGCACCTCAACTCTCTGTGTGGATGTGAGGCGAACAACGTTGCCAGTTCATGCTGTTGTAGTTGTTGTTGTCGTTGCTGTTCTTGTTGTTGGCAGTTGCCAGTTGCCAACTGGCAACTGGTGGTGCTGCAGTTGTTGTTGCAACGGCAACCAAGATCGGTGTTACAGATAAAGGCACTTCGGATGTTTCTTATTGCATGTCGTGATTGTGTCAGTTTGTATGTTCCCACTGGCAGCACTTGGAAAAATTAAGCAGCAACCAATCATTGTTAAATATAATGCTTGCCCGTTTGTTTAAATTGAAAAGTTTTAAATTATCACGCCACAGCATCAAAACCAAATCATTCCAATTAAATGTGAATCCATTTCAGCAGCCACAACAGTGGAGCAAATTTATAACTTAAGTGGAAGTCTTTTTGCAAAAAAATTAGGTGAATTGCAAATCAATCAATAAAGAGAACTCATTGTTTAGTGTGGCAAATGTTTACTTACAGTGTTTGACTCTTTAATTTTATTATTTATTTCTATTTGATTATTATTTATTATGAATATTATTAATTCAAGCAGTAGAGCAAACAATATTTACTGTAAAGTTTTATTTCTATTTTCTACTTCTAATCGGTTTTTAATCAAATGAATTTCAATTAGCAGTTGAAATAGTAAAATAATGAAATCTGTTTCGGCAAGTGCACAGTGGAGCAAATATACACTTACAGTCGTATTCCTTTTTGTTATCACTTACAGTCTTATTCCTTTTTCTTATCTCAATAGGAGAATAAATGAAAAGCAGTCTATACAGTCTCAAATTATGCTAAATTGTTTTTATACAAGTCGATAAATAATAACTTGAAAAGCACTTGTGCAATCGAACCATCTTCATAGAATTGTAAATGGAACGAACAGGTAGTTCCGATTGCGGAACAAGTGATCGGAGATGAGATAAAGAGTTACTTATCGGTGAACGTGCACACACAACACAGTATCTATTTGTGAAATTAACAATAATCTTATATTATTCCAATTGCTTCTAAATTTCACTATTCATAATAATTTACTTAGATTCAATGAACGTACAGTGGTATAAATTTACACTTAGTACACTATTATTCACACTTTCTGATTTGGTAGAGCTTCTCTTTACACACTGAACACCATTCATTATGATGTTATGAATACACTTACCAATCATTCACTATTCAAATTCAAATTGGTGGCAAATAGTGTGGATTCCACCTGGGGATTTGAATTGTTGACAGTGATCGCGCCACATGAGATGACGATATGCGCACACGTATGTAGACAGAGAGTCGACATCGAGATCGGGATAGGGATAGGGATAGGGATCGAGATCGGGATCGTTAAGTGGCTGCTTACCCATATCATCTCGTTGTCTGTCAGTTGACTATGCCGAGGTGTGCGTCAGATGCTTAATTTAAATTACTCGAGGGGCGGGAACGAACGCGACGGCAGCGATGCCAGCAGCGAGAGAAGCCACAGAAACGGAGAGAGACAGAGAGCGAAAGCGAGAGAGAAGCGAGCTCAGCATGAGTAGCTGCGATTTGACACCTCGACTGACAGCTGAAATTGTGGAAAATTATTGAGCACATTGAAAGTGGAACCCAAGAGGGCGCCCATTAGATCCCTGCTCGCTTTTTTCTTCTTTTCTTGTCTTTTCTTCTTCATTTCTTTAAATGATTGTATATAAAAACAGAACGTCTTTATTTTGAAAGCCCCTCGCGCTGTACGCGTTGCATATTTGGAAGTTGTGAACAGGGAACATCGTGGCCAGACCTCTAATTTATTTCACATCAAATTGCCGTATAATTAAAATGTTCTTGCACTTGGTTGCTGTTTTTACGACTTCACAAACAAATAATCATATATTTTGTAACCGTATCTGGCCATAATTTCCAAAATGCAAAGTCGATTCTCAAATGAGATCTTCATAGAAGTCAATTTGCGCCCAATTCACTGTCGAGTCTCTGATTGATAGATGGGCAGCAGGACTTGCTTAGATTGACTAGAAAAGAGGGGGTAGAGTTCTCAGTAACAGGACATTTCTGAAGTCAATTAAATGAAGTATTCATAGTAATCCATTTACACCAAATGCATCGCACAATTATCAGATGGTTTAATTATCAATATTAGAACAAGCTTAAATCAAGAAGAACGAGGGGAGAGATTATACGGAGAGTGTGTTCATCTTGCTGCTGATTAAACTCACAAAATAAAGATAGTAGAGCTCAAATGAATCACTAGAGTCCTAAAGTAAATATACACTCAACTTGTAACACAAGTCTTCTGATAACCATCGATGGCTGGGAAAAGGATATGCTTAGATCGAGAGGACACATACTCCTTATTAAACTCACTTGATGACAGGGTTATTGAGTTGCCCTTAAGCATTAACTATGGCACGACCAGAGCGCCTTTTAAGGGAACGCAGTACAATATGTTAACAATAATGAATTCAGAATCATGTCTTTTGTCGCCGAAAACATTTACCGCAACGAAATGAACATAAAACTGTCATATTTTCTGATGACTTTATATTTATGAAGGCCAAAAATGTTGATCGTAAAAAACAATAAAAAAAAAAATATAAAACAAAAACAAAAATCAAAAGAAACCAGTTGTTTTTCTCCTGCGCGTACGAGTATATTTTCGAATTATCATTATGAATTCATATTCGCTGGAAACCGAAAGAGAAGTCTTTCGATGAAGGTACATCTCGACTGTCAGAACACACAGGCTGTACGTGCTTTACATTTTAAACGATTGGCAAGTCGTCCACACTAATTGATCGCTTCCGAGCGTGGAACCCTTAGAGACGATTGTCAAACTGGACCAAATGAAATGTAATGATGTCCTCCTGTCACTGTGACTAGATTATTTCCTTCGTACTCAACTGAATTGATGTTTGACAATGACATTTGTCAATGATTATTGTGATCATATTTTTGGTAGCAAGGGTTTTTATGATGCCCACAGAAATACCTCTATACTGCTGTACCTGTAGGTATGTCTCCTGCTTCCTTTTTTTGTTTTGCCTCTCCTCAGAACAAATGCAGTTCTCGAACTAATTGCTTATTGCCATCATAAGCAAGATGTTTGAGCCATCTAAGACGAAAGTTATACATACATATTGTACACATGTATGTCGACTAGTCGACATTTTTTAGCTGACAAAATTGTTTTTAATTTGATGGCCTTATCAAGAGGGCTCCTAAGTAGTCGCCAGAGCCACGAGTAATTCGTGTCTGTTTTCGCTTCGGTCTGCTCATATCCGATTTCCCGTTGTAAGTCGAGTCTTTCGCAACCTGAGTGTATTCAATATTGGCTGGTTATTCACTGTTGTTTAACACCGAATTCCGGAATATTTTCTTGGAACTTCATTTTCCCAAGCTTTCTGTGTACGCGCTGATACCTGAGGAGCATGTAGACGCTTTTGAGGCTCATTTGCAATATATATGTAACAAATCTGCGACATTATAAACTTTATGTGAATATATATGTAATTATACGCAGCAGAGTCAAAGAGTCAGTGCAAAGTCGACAAAGCTTCTAGACTTCTATTACGGCCAAAGTTTTCTATTTATAAACATGAAGAAGTTAATTATGAATAACAGTTATTGGAAAATAGTCTGAGTATATGCGAAGCATAACAGGGTTGGAGTTGCCTCCAACTCTTCATTTCATTAGCACAACATTATTTCCCATTCTATTAGAAAGTACTTCAAACTTGTTTATGATTCGAAACTACGCATGTACATTAAACACACTCATACAAATCCATTCATATTCACGCACACATTCGTGAGCGTGTTGAAAATTTGTAAAGGATTGTCCGGACGGTTGTCGGCCACGCTTCTGGGGAAATGTTAAAATGGAACAATCTGCTACATTGTGTAAAGTGTACACTGTACACAGTGAACACAGTGAACACAGTGAACACAGTGAACACGGGCAACCACCGCGCAGTCAGCATCAATAAAATCATAGCACGCCCCCTCGGAAAATGTGAAAATGTGGAAAATGTTTCAAATTGTCGTCACACTGTGGGGCTGTCGAGAGTTACAAAAGGAACTGTGGAACAATTTAGGCGATGGTTGATGTGGAGGCAAACGTTGAGGCAGAGGCAGAGGAAGCGGCAGCGGTAGAGGTAGATGTAGAGGTTCTCCGACAAAAGGACTTTTGAAAATAAATGGCCTCAAATATCAAATGATTATTGACGCTTTTTATGTTTTAATAATGTGAGAGAAATATTGTATATTAAGGGTTAAATGAACCACCCACGTCATAAACACTCGTCGCCTTTAACATAATAAAACTTTCAAATACGTTTTAAAACGACACCGGCTGTTCCAAAATTTATGGCAATTTTCTTTTGTAACAGCCGTTAACTTCTAAAGAAAGCCGAATATACTTATAAATATATATGAATATGTCATGCTTAGACTTTTTTCACAAATGTAGAAAACAAGAAAGAGTTGTTCTGGAGCTAACGAAGATTAGATACCCTAGCAGAATGTTTCTTTTGAAGAATAATAGCAAAATCATTTTGGAATTTGGCTCTGAACTTGGATAAAAAAGAGTTTCATTAGTATCTTTGTCTAACCACTTGATATATCATAAATTAGGGAAATATACTAAATAAAGAAATATATAATTAACATGAAAAAGTTGAATTACCCTCTGTAGGGTATAAGTACACGAATATTCACCGTTTGTCTACAGATTAACTGCAATGCGCTGCAACTGTATTGCTTGCTAACATACACACGCAATGTAAGCAGTGCATTTTAATTGGAAGATTTGCACTGCTTTCCCTTTAACCACAACGCAACAGAATCTGTCGCATTTATCTGCCATTCTACTAAAATTGATTAACTATTTATAATGAGTAATCAAAGTCAAGCAGTAATTGCAATTTATGATGTTAAAATTACATTTATTAATGCTAGCAACGATAACAAATACTGAAGTGCGCATAAGTTTTCCATCAAGGACTTCCACCTCTGTGATATGCAACATATTAGGCTAAAGGAAATAAATACATTTATCATTTCTCGCCAGGAACCAAGACAGACCACCCGTCGCCATTAGGGAGCAAGAAGGAGAAAGAGAAAGAGTAGCATGGGTAAGTGTAAGTGTAAGAGTAAGAGTAAGAGTAAGAGTACATCCTGTAGTTTAGTTTAGTGATGCGTCTGCGTCTTGTGCGTCTACTGATAATGCTATTGCTACCGCTGTGGTCCTGCATGAAAGTCTTGTTTTCCTGTCGAAATTGCCACAATATCCTTTATGTCCATCGATATAATAGACAACAAACAGCGCGCACACACACAGTGTTATTGTTAAACTCGTACTCGTTGTCGTATCGACGACTGGTGTTGTATAAATCCCCCAGTGTCAGGCTCTGTGTGTCCGCCAAACTGTATTAAAACGAATACAAGAATAATACCCAAGTCATTTATCACTTGGCATATTGTCCGGCTCTGCGATTGGCGTAGTCCTGAACCCATTTCCCGCTTCAGTGCCGCATCTCCTCCTTACAATCGCATGTACGATACAATCCTACCATCACATGCGTTTCGCACTATAATAATAAATAAATATCGAGCTCTCTCCGGCACGAGCAATGGTCCTCGATTGAATAGGATGACCTTTTCACTGTCATTTAATTTCGAGCATTGTCTATGCGCTTTGGGAACGGAAACCCCTAATCTAGCCATGATGTTATTCGAAGTGCTATCATTTCGTCGGCTGAGCTATTGAGGGATGGAAATTGAATTGAGCGGTGGCGAAATATTTTCCTTCAACGATGGAATTCATTGTCATTTCTCTTTCTTTCATTCTGTCTAACGTTTGGAACACATTCTGAGGTCAAAATATTTACGGTCAGCATTTATCTTCCTTTATAAGGAACTCCCGCACGAAACCTTACCAAATTATTTTAATACCCTTGCTGAGGGTAATATAACTTTGTAAATAATTATGAAATAGACAAATATACTTCTTAATATATACATATTTATTGATGATCTTAAAATAATATCAAGTAAGTAAGAGTAAAGCAATAGCTTGTGTTGTAATCGAAAACGTTAAAAAAAATGTGGTATGTTTGATATTTTGTTGTAATATGATAAAATCAGTGCTATACATCAACAACCCTTGTCTAAATTCCCACAAACGTATTCAATAATGATGCTGCTAATATTTTGCCTGACTTAAAAGTGATTTCGTGACTGTTTGACTTTCTGTGGGATAACGAAAATTATAATATGACTGATTACCCCAGTAGCATGCCACAAATCAATACATATTCTCTCACAAGCAAATGCTCGTGCTAGCATAAAATCTACATTATGTATCTGCTGTTCAGAGGGGTTGATTTTCTGCCTGTTCCTCGTTACTCGGAGAGTAGAGGGAATCATCGATGTTAGCATCGCATTAAGTAGCAAATCGAAGATAACGTTTGGCCAACACGTACGCAGCTTAACTGCTGACAGGGTATGTTGTATTCGACTTCAACTAAATTAACAAGTTACAATTAAGCTACCTCTATTTTGATAATTGCAACAGAATTGGGCAACAAATGCGAACTGCTTGTAGTGCTTACACTGGGATTGCATTGCAAGCAGTGCATTATTATCTTTATGTTTGCTAATCAAGCAGTTCCCAACGAGAAACTTTAACATTTATTAACTTTAAGAGAGAAAAATCTCAACACTTTCACGTATTTAAATAATGTCTTTAATACACAAGTATAAAAAGAAAACTGGCAACGGTTCAACGGTTCCCACCACAACGGTGGTATAGCAATACACGTGTTGTCGGTACCACAAATGCAACACGGCATTTACGAGTGCTCGTTGCAGTGGCATGCCCCAAAGGCTGTTAGGTGTGGCGGTGGTTAAGGATTCGCATATCGTAAAATTGCATTGCGGGCAACAGACCGATGCTGGAGCTGCATCCTCATTAAAAACAAGGGAGGCGTGTGCGTGGGTCTGCCCATCACAAATTTCCATATTGAAATTGAATTTTCGCGATGTTTGTTGCGGTTTGCTGTGGGCGGTGAAGCTTTTTCAGAGGCAGTTGCAGCCATTTTATAGCAGACTACTCGTACTTATGTAAAACTTTAGATTCTGATGTCAATTTTCATTTCACTTGCAATTGCAATGCCCAATAAAGCAACAGATAACTCAGCCAGAACCACAAATGATTTATAAACATACATTTTACATAAATATGTGTGTATGTATGCTTGTATTTGTATATGCATATACAAGGAGTTGGGGAGTGTTAAAAGCTCGGGATAATTTAATTAAAATTGTAAAATATTTGGCGGATTTTGCATAAGCTTGCAAAATCCCATTAATTCAGAAAGCAACCCATTGTTGACCGCAACACAATCAAAATATGCAAATTTATCGCATTAACTCGTGAAACTTCGAATGCTGCCAGCGAATGGGATAACAGCAAAGAAAGCCCAATGCTGTTAGTAAACAAATACCAGAGCTATTTAATTGAGAAACGACCTCAAGCAACTCAGCGACCTACGCCCTAGCCAAATATAAGATACTCACTCTGCGGGTTGAATGGCGCGAGATCATAGCTGGTTTTCAAGACGGCGTTCTCCACGCAAAATAATTTAAAATTCTTTTTTAAATCTTTCGGTAACCCTAAGAAACAATCTAGAAGGGCAGCAATCCGCATAGAATAAATTTACTTTCATTAATTTTACGACTCTGTTTGTTGCGAGTACTTTAACACAAGTACTTTTACATAAGCATTAAATATTGTGTTTTAAGTACATAATTTGCGGAAAGTAAACAGTTAATCTTTGCTTTATTAAATATAGATAAATTTGAATATCTACAAAAATATGGAACTGGTTAGAAAGCTTAACGTTAGAAACAACGTACTATATTATTATTTAATTAGTTCTTTAAAAATAGACTCATTCGACAAGTTCACTAAGCTGAATGAACGAACTAAGTACTTGCTTATCGTTCATCTAGCTCATTCCATTGTTTAGTTCCCACATCGCTTGCACAGTTCACTTAAGTTCCGCTTCAATTGAACTGAGATGAACAACTCTAACGCACAGCATACCATTATTATTGTTGTTGCTTTGCTAAGTATTACTTATCATAAATATTGTCGGGTTTAATGTGTGTAAATATGTACGAGCTAACTATTCTCTCTTTAACAGTTGTCTATTGCTCAGCGGAAACAAACAGACAAATAAGAAATATGCAAATTTGTGTACATTCAACAATGGACTAACCGTTTAAGTAATTGAATATCCATTTTCTTCTGTTTACATTTCCACCAGCATCGTCGGACACTTTGGCTAAGAACACAATGAAGTTGAGTTGAAATCCCCTATTCTAGTCTCATTGGCATGTCCTGGGATACCGCAATTGAGCATTTGGCTGCCACATTAATAGCAATGGAATGGGGCGTGTGAAGGGGATGGAACGACCGAAATACTTACCCATAAATGTGCACTGTGTCTGGTCTAGTTTGGCGTGACAAAGAGTGGGCGTTACTCTCCAATCCAATTTTCGGATTTGACTCCATTTAGATGAATTGAAGGATTAGAATAGGCAAAAAGGTTTTCGAAAGCCAATAATGGCCATGGGGACAATTCAATTTCGCCAGGCATACTTAAAAATTTAAAAAGGATTTATTACGCTTCCGAAATTGATGATGTTTTCTAATTACATTTACATTTACATAACATTATTTACCGGTAGATGCTCATTGCGTTAGTTCCGAAAATACGAACACATGTTTTTATGTTATAGCAGAAGGGTATTCACACTTGGAAGACGAGCCATACGAGTTTCTAATCTTGTTAGTATACCCTGTAATTAAGCCAAAATGTTGCTTTGATTGAAAATAAGTTTATCTACACTGTTGTCTTAAATAATTAAGCGAAACATGATTAAGTTACGCTATTATACTCAAAGTATTCACTAGTAAATACCCTATAAACTAAAGTAATTTGGCCATTGTCCTATTTAAATGAATTTTCGCGTATCTAGCGCTGAGCGCTTACACATTTAAGATAACTATTGTTTGTTTTATCTATAACTGAGATGCTTCTCTGCCCGAATCAATAATAGTAAAAGTTGACAGATGCGTAGAATTCAGAATTTCGAAAGTAGTCAAAAGGATATGCTCATTTTAATATTTCTAGAATTGATTACAGGGTATAATTATTTATGACTATGGTGCGGGAGCTTTACCGGATTGGTGTGAGCCGGCAAAGTCTCCCCCAAAATGAAAGAGGAAAAAAGACTGCGTCATACTGCGCAAGCTGTGTCTGACCTGCACAGCAGGCGCTGGCGGAATTCTGTTCTTATCTTATCCTCCTGTCGTGCTTGGGTACACAGAGAATATGTTCTTATTTGTGAAATTGCTTACTTGTGCCGATCTCTGACTAACTAGTTTCTACCATGAATGCAGCTCCCAGTGCAGCTGATGGCCTGTTGTCTTCAGTCTACTGTCTGCCGTCTTCTGTCGGTTGTCCAAGTCCAAATCCAAGTCCAAGTCGCTGCGCCTTGTCATTGTAGTTATGTTGATAATGTATAACAACAATATATATGAATGCAGAGAGAGACAATGAAACAAACAAGAGATTACTTGAAAACTGTTGAAACTGTTGATGGCTTGGTACAAGCATCTTTGGGCAACAAGCAGAGGACCCCCTGGCGACAAACACAGCCACATCCGATGTTATTTCACCTACGAAAGGATGTTTGCACTCCGATATCAAAGCTTATATCTGACAAAATTATTTGTTTGTACCTCCTACAACATAACATGACTCAAAAATCATAACAATCGATGGTGCATCTATACCTATGGACAAGAATACGTATGTATATGTGTACGTTTGTTTATGTACCCCCCGTTGTACCTGCAGCTCCTACAACAATCCAAGCTCTTGCACAAGTGAGAGAATTTGCATTGGATTGAGAATTTGTGAATGGTAACAATTTTTACTAACAGATATTTTCTTAATTAAAGCGTGACACAGTTCCATATTTTACTTTTCCTAGTCTTCAATTTCCACGCAGGAGATTTTTTAGTGCTCTAATCTAATCTTCTGCCTTCCTAATAATATAAATGCATTGAATTTGGCAGTATATAAGTATTATTAATATCCAGAAGCTACTCTAGAGTCCTTACATTCGAATAGTTCACACCCTAACAATTGCAGGGTATCGTACATAATACTTTGCTACAATTCCATTATTTGTCGCCCAATCGATTGATGACGCTACCGAAATTAATTTCATTTAAACCCCTTGGCTTCCTTTAAATATCCCAGCCAAACGAATTAAGACACGTGTATGAAAGCGACTTGATTTTAACACCGAAGAATTCCACCCTTCTTCTGGCAAGGACAGCAGACAGGGAACTCTCAGTGAGTCGACTCCATGCTGCGAGTTAATTCCTTTCGATGTGGTTATGAATTAGGCACAACTCATCATTTGCAGCATCTGGGAGTGTGTGGTGTGCTGCAGGGTGGGCGTTACCGGTTCGCCATCCCAAATATCGAATCAGACACACAAAGTTTGTGTTAACACCCGACCATTACATAGCCGAAAGCCATCAGGAAGAACAATATGGCACGTGACACGTCCTTTACTGCTGCCAAACGTCGCTATGTGACAACAAACAAATAAAACGTGCCGCCCATGGCCCCCCTTTCGTTCCATATGAATCCAAAGATGCTAAGTAAAAAACATAATATGCAGTATATCCCCACACTGTTACTCTGGCAAATGTGCGATTCTTAATCCGTACAATAAGATTTATTTCGCACAAGAACTATAAACCCAATCTAACATACGATACATGCATTATCATGCATGGGAATATCAACAATGAAAAGGAGCATATCGAAAAGTCCATTAAAGTCACAGTGAATTCAATTAAAAGTTTTATTTTTAGCTCTGCAAATCAATAGTTTGATGCCACTTTTAACAGACATTAATGCAGTCGCTGGTTTAGCCAACATTGACCTTGTTTTATTCACTTAAAAATGAATAACTTACAGTAAGCAACTCTATTTCCAATTATTCATTGAAATTTAATAATAACTTTAATAATTAATGTATGATAAATTATTTTTAACAAGGCAAAGATTTTGTGCCCTTGCAATTGATTTGTTCAATTAAATATCAACGAATCGTTCCTATGAAAGATATCTGTTACAGTAGTTAATCGGAATATCTAAGATATGAGATTGATAAAGACTTCTTAAGAAAAACAAAAATTTTTCCGTTGCTATTACAGATTACCTTGATTAATATATATGTATCAATATATAAACATCAAGATGAGAGACAAGTTTGCATAAAAAAACATAGGGACAGAAGGGAAGAGAGACATCATCTTTTAATGCGTTACACATTTCTTGGCAACAATTTTAATACCCACTGCAAGCGAATAAAAACTGCATATTTTGTTAAACATATTTATATACTTTATATATAATTATTATAATTTATTTAATTAATTGTAATCAAGATTCCAAATATATGCGAAGTAAGCGCAAGTATAAGATAAGGCAATGCATTTCCCTCATGGTTTATGCTATTTAGTTATGTGCAGCTTAGAGCCCTACATGTATATGTCCTAATATTAAATAATTTCCCAAATATTGTATCCTTGTTAAATAACATTATTTGACTCACAGTAATTATGTGTGTTCAAAATTTGAAGAACTGCCCGTTGAGTTAATGAGAACGTTTGTGTGATTGCACACACAGAACACTCACAGCTAGGAGGGGGGTGGGTGAGCACACAGGGGTTACTTCTGATACTATGAAAGTCACATCAGTGATTCCCGGATTCCTTGAAAGCCGACGGGCAACGTTAGCGAGCTTGGTGGGGTTTTATGAAGGTAAACAAGGACCAACGTTCGCTATTTGTGTTTGTTTTTGCATCACTGTCAGTGCACTGAGCACTGACTTTGACACGTTTTCTGACTTAATTTTAGTTTATTGCTTTTTATATGTGCGCTGAGAGCGAGAGGGAGAGGTAGAGGCAGAGACAGAGAGAAAGCGAGAGAGAGATAGAGGAGATATCATAGTCAACCCACAGTTCGACTGCAGTTTATGTCCGACAAACAATTGGCGTTCTTAACTCGAGCGACGCCGAAGCGGCACGTGTTGCGGATGAGACCGGCACTGAAATGCCCACTGCGTACTGCTGCTCCTTTGAACTCACCCACAATCCTCCCACTGCTCCCACCACTCTCCTGCTACCTTCCCACTTCCCCCGCGACTGACTCTTCCGTTGACTTTTCCAATTGGCGGGGTCGTTGTTGTTGCTGTTGCTATTCCTAAGATGAGAAATAAGTCAGCCTCCGCAGGCAGACGACAACATCATCAGTTCAGGGTTGTTGTTGTTGCTGTTGCTGCTGTTGTTGCAGGGTTACCAAAGTTCTCTCCACTTATGCATGTTGCAGATACGAAGTTTTCTGTTTACTCTTC
This sequence comes from Drosophila macrospina, assembly GCA_035042075.1. Taxonomy (NCBI): domain Eukaryota; kingdom Metazoa; phylum Arthropoda; class Insecta; order Diptera; family Drosophilidae; genus Drosophila; species Drosophila macrospina. The sequence goes on from JAWNLW010000591.1 coordinate 476,172, forward strand.
TCACGCTTGTGACTACCAAATGACGGATTGAAATACATATGTAAATATTTGTTTGTGGGCCGCTGGTCGCTCTTTATAGAATCCCCCGGGTACCCTTATTAGATAGCAGGCACAAGTTGCCTGATTATAGACCTGTGATAATGATAATTGTTTTTTTTTGCTCTTTTATAATATATTCATCTACTTTGTTCTTTACATTTCGAAGTCAGGCACGTGTCGTAGTTTATCGATTTGATAAGATGATAAGGCGAATGAATGGATTAAAATAAGTACATATATATCTGAATTATATAAGTATAATAAAACGACGATTGCTTCTATGGAGACGTCAAATCTGTTTGAGAACAATTTTCGCACCTCTTCCGCCCTTCTATCGTTCGTGTTGATGGATATTCTAAATCTGTAGTACACTCCCAAGTCATTTGTTAAAAATATTACTTCCTTCAACGCTACGTTAGATGAGTATGGGAAGATGAGACTAATTGCTATTGCAAAAGACACATAGAGGGGACCGGACTACATCGTCTCGTCATCATCATCATCATCATCGTGTCATTCATAGACATTACTACAATTTTAGTTAGTGAAAAGGGAAAAAAGAAATAAAAGGAATCATTAAATTTTCAACATCGTACTCCGACTGGACGAGTGGCCATGCATAAGTGTTTACCCAAGTCTTCAGTTTTAACTGAAAACATAATTTTCAGCTTGATGATGAATTTAAGTGGCAACCGCTACGAGTATTCTCCGATTCTGACATACAGAACGATTCTATGCACCCGACAATATTTACACAAAAAAGTTAATTAATTTAATGAAAGCTCTGCTAGGTCGTTTGAATGTAAAAATGTATGTACGTATGTGTGTAATACAACATAATAAGTGCATCAAATTTACTTCTGATTTGTGGAAAAAGCTTCACTTCATTTCATTGCTTCCTAAACTTCACGTAGTTTAAATGAACACATAATAATAATAATAATAAATATTAACAAAAAAACTAATAAATAATTAATATATATTAAATAATAAATAATTAAAATTAAATTATGAATAAATATTAATAATTAAATAAGAAAATAGTAATAAATAATAAACAATAAATAATAAATATTAAATTATAAACTGTTAACATAAATAATAGTTTTAAAAATAATAAAACAAAAAGCGAATAATAGAAAATAATATATAGTAAAAGTGTTTTATTACTAAACTTTTCAAAGACTTCTCATATTTTTCTATCCACAAAATACTATATATGTAGATACTTTCCATTCATGCATATATGACCATCATCACCATATTATTAGATAGTCATAGTCATCCTTAAAAAAGAGAGGTATGGTAGATTTGTGTACATTCAATCAGATTGTCCAGCAGATCAGGAATATACAATGAGTATATTCGTGCTGAAATTGAAGTAAATTATTGAAGAACTCGTACAAAAGGAACTGTTTTCTTAAATGTAAAAGATACATATTTTATTTATTATTTTTTTTACACGAAATCTTATAAAATAAATTAATATACTTCCTTTGGTAGCTTTATCAATATATAAATACGCACATACAGACGACATATACATAAGCATCTGTATAGACACATGTATTGTATAAGGTTAAAAATATAATGGTAAAAAAATGTATACATTCGCCGCATTCAAATACTCGTACATACTATATGTAGTTCCATGAAATGTACATTTTTATAATATCTATGTATTTTATGTGTAAAGTTGCCTACACTTATCTTATGAGTACACACACAATATTTCCTTAATCCACAATATTTTCCGATAATTTATGTAGATCTGAATAGTTTATAATGGCGCGATGTAGGAACTCGTATTGTGCCTGCAAAGAAAGTTTCAAATATATTATTAAGCATGTTGGCAAAATAAAATTTAGAAAAATGTAAATGTCAAGTAAAGCGGATGAGTTGAGCTCACTCGACTGTAAAATACACTATAAAAGTATCTATATAAATACGGGAATACACAATTAATAAATATAAATATATAAATATACACACAAATATGCAACATACATATTACACATACATAGTAAATGCATAGATATAATAACAGAGGGCAAAAGTATTCACACAACGATGACTTCCTTGCAAGTTTTACTAAACAAGCTAACTGTTGTTGTCGTTATTGGGAGTGAGATGCAAGAGAAGTCTTGCTCTTTCATAGTTTCATCTATGCAGAAGCGAAAGAAAGAATCGGAAAAGATAACGGTTAGCATGCTTTTAGCATGCTAAAATATAAGCATGTGAACTGATGCCCGTTGTCAAAAGTATTTACACACGTTTTAAATGCTCTCTCACGCAATTTATTACATTTGTATGCCTTTGTACGCTCATACATACAGTTATGCATTTGTACAGCAAATTGTATGTACACAAACATTCGTATTTATTTACAAAGTATCATTTTATTATTTCTTCTTTATTTTCTTAATACCCTTCCTTTGCTGGGCAGATTTCTATGAAACAACAGTATTCTTTAAATACTTGTTAGGTTAGAAATACATTATGTAGTATAATATACTTGTAAATAGTTTTTTCGTGGGGGAAGGTAAGGAGATATTTGATTAGTGGACGGTTAACAGGAACATTCATTTCAAATTCCGTGCCTCTAGCTTCTATAGTTGCTAAGATCGAAGTGATCTTACAGGCAGATAGACAGACGGATATTTCCCAATCTTCTCGGCATATTTACTCCGTTCAAGAATATATATACTTTACAGAATCTGAAACGCCTCCGTTTACCTTATTGCACCTAATTATATTTATTATATCGCAGTCACAAGAGGCCAAAACAAATTTACAATTACATTTAGCTTAGAAATCTTTTCAGTTACGATCAAATTAAAAGTTTGTTAAGTATTCTTGTAATATGTGTAATACTTACGAATGAATTTAGAAGTCCTGGTCGCTGAGATCGCAATTTTCTTGTTGTTGAACATATATCGACGCTCTTCTCGAATCGTAGATGCTGAACCAAAATGCACATAGCAACGAAAATTGAACTTCGATCAGTACCCAGGCTATAAATAGAAATTGTTTATATTGTAAATGGGACGAAATTCATTATAGTTCAATGATTAGCAGAGAATTACCTGCAATGAACTGTAAGGGGAGATCGGCAACCAATATTTTTATGGTTTTTGTAATGTTTGTGCGCTTGGTCTACCAGTTCAATTATTCCTCGACAGACTTCAGGAACTTCTCCATCCACAGTAGGCCAACCGTTATACTGGAATTGTGTAACCTTGAGAGTATCATCTATTTTGCAATTTGTTACATAGAATTCACGCCGTGTGTAATACGGGCAATTTTCACTGTGTACGTATTTAACGAGTATTTGATCGTATTGAATTTCATCATCTGCCCAATATCGTGGACACTTCCTTGGACCGTCGCCAATCTGTAAGAGTAATTTTATGAAATAATTAAAATCTACAACGAAATCTATCATTATTCTTGAACTTACTTCGGATATCATTATAAGTGTAGACACACTTTGCTCTGAAATCATTCTCCAAAAGTCGCCAATAGTACTTTCCATAGGATCTTGTGCAATGATAAATGATTCAGTATTATCATATCCTTCAATAAAGGAAGCATTTATGTATGTGGAATTATCCCTCATTGGTATTGGACTTAAAATAACCTTGAATAGATATTGGATATTATTAAGCTGTATTATTAATTGATTAGAATATATACTTACTCTATTGCGGTCATATGGTATTATTTCATGGCTTCTATTTTTTAACATATTCTCTTCAACTTCGCCCACGCTGCAAGTCTTATTTATCTCGTCCGTTGTCGTAATTAGTTTCTGCAATTAAAAGTTAAATATATTGTTAATTTATGCAAGAATACAGCGACTAATACCATTTTATATACCTCAAATTCTGTTTCTAGCAAGCATTTTCCGTCGTTAGGCTTAAACTTAAGTGTTTCAATTGTCGATGGCATCAAAGCTAAGGGTATATCCGTGTTTCCATATGTGGCAGTGTCCAACAATGCCCGATAAAGGAAAATGTATTGTTTCTGCAAAATACATAACTGTTTATTAAAGTCTGTAGTTGCATAAACGTAGTATAATCTTACCAGGGATTGAACCAGAAAGTTGCGTTGATGTCGAAGATCACACACGGTATTAAAGATTGAAACCATACTTTCTTCCTCCAATTGTTGTACAAGAGAGTCAAGTGCAACAAGGGTGCCAGTTCTACCAACACCAGCACTGCAGTGCACCAATATTGGACCCCGCTGCACCGAGTAGACGGAATTAATTTGTCGTATAAACTTAATTATACCATGGGGATGCTCTGGCGCCATAAAGTCCTTCCATGTCAGATAATGATACTGGGTTATCTGTCGATGATCTTCCTCTTCACCAATTAAATTTGATTTAGTGACGTCTAAGGATCGTATAATGTAATCACCAGTTTTTCGTTCTGTTGTAAATTTAACCGATATATCTCCAAATTGCTTGGAATCGAAAACCCTTTCGGGCCAGTATTTCGCGCACTTCGATTTATTGTATTCCTCGAGATTTGTAAGCATAACGATTATCTCTAAATGTTGTTCCCATATCATTCGCCAAAAATCGTTAATGGTAGTTTCCATGGGGCCCTGAGCGCAAATAAACTTCTTCCTTTCCTTATACCCAATCACAAAATTTGCGTTAATATAATCAGTACTTTGATTTCCATTAGTTGGAGATAGTTTCACTCTGGTTTGATCATATGCCTTTATATCAGGATATCTATTTTTGCAAGCATTTTCTTTCATGTCACTATTTTTTGTCGTTCGATCACTGAAGCGGTTAGGCAGCATCTCATATTCTCGTAGAAAACCGTAATCTGTATCCTTGTGTCGGTTCTTGTAGGCTGTTACTAAATCTAATTTATGTATAGGTCCTGTATCAAAGCCTTTTTGATTTCCAGAGCCTATGAATTGACTATGATTGTTGATTCGACGTCCAAAAAGTGCTCTGAAAATGAAGAACAAAAGAAACACGAAATTATTTAATGGCCTTTGCGTTTTAAGAGCATCAATTAAATACCTTAACGAATCCCTTAACGTCAATGTATCTTCATCAGGCATCGCGTTCTTTGTCTTATGATGATGAATAATCCATAACGTTACAAAGATGACAATAAATCCAAATGAAATTGCAAGAACCTTAATGCCAGTGTTCAAATAAAACTTTGTATCATCAAGTGTTTGAATTTGTTCAGCTTTAGTCGCTGGAGTAATGACATCGAAGTAGTCGCTGTATGCCATCAGAACTGTATCTTCGGATCGTACTGCATAAAGCAAATTATTTAATATTTCTGTGATCCTTTCAGGTCATCTTAAAGCTTACCAATAATTTCAATAAAGCCAGTGTAATTCGAATTAATGTCTATTTCTCCATCCCATATGTCTGGAAAGTTATTTGAAGGGATTTGATCTTGTTGATTCGATGGAATGTGTGTGCTTAAATTGGTATCTTCTTTTCCCATGGCAACAGTGGGATTTCGTCTTCTTCGTTTTCTGCTTTCTAGCATTTTAATTGAGTTTTCTGTCAAGTTTCCCAGTTTGGCTAGGTCTTCTTTTGAGGGAGAGCAGGATCTATAATTTAAAATAATTAAATAATTAACAATTCCTACGAATATACTACAGACTATATAGATCTCACCTGTCCTTAAAACAGTTTCCTGTCTTCTTAGAAAAGGTGTATCCCTTAAACATTTGCGGCATATATTATCATTGTCAATGAGATCCTCGCGATTATTCGTAAATCGCATTTCATCTCCCAAAAATATTTCTGATTTAAAGTAACGAGTGCTAAGCATTTCTGCTAAATATGCATGTTCATGTGTTTTAGTATTGTTACTCAGTTCATGATACGTTGCTACATTTAACTTTTCTGGAGGTGGTAGTTCGTTGTTTCCATTTATTATTTTAACTAGATAGAGTCGATAGCAACATATAGGTCCATTTCGTTCGCTTACTTTGGGTAAATATAGTTTCAGCACATATTTGGGACCATTTTTAACTTTTGTCCACATAGTTTTTCCAATGTTTTCAGGCGAAGAAACAGGCATAAAGCAATTGGTAACCGCTGGCTCGCCAGTCTTCTTATGCCTTGTAATGGCAGAGACAGTAACAGTATAGTTTGTATTGGGACTGACGCCTTCGTAGATCGTTTTATGACTGGGCTCATCCACTCTTCGTATCTTCGGTCCCCATTTCTCGCTGTAATCAATTCCTCCTTGGTTGTAGGTATAATTTCCTTCCAAGTTTATTAAATATGAAATTATTTTTCCGTTCGGAGTTTTTGGTACGTTCCAACTAATTGAAATGGAATTGAGCCTTGAAATGTTTTGTTGATTACAGTGAATCTTCAAATTTGTTGGCTTTGTTGAGACGCCATCCATTGTTGTGCCATTTACAATTTCAGACCAAGGACCGCACGTCTTTGTGAGATCACTGCATGCTCGCACCTGAAATTCATAGTCTGTTGCGGTTTTTAATTTATCAAACATATATGGCAAATTTCTCGAATTCTGTTGGTAAATAGCCTTCTCAATTAACTTGGGCACATCACCAGATTCGGATACAGTCAATTCATAGTATTGAATGTATTCAATTAAATCTTGAGAAGGTGGATTCCATCCAATCGTAATTGTCGATGCTGTGCTACCAGTAGTTTCAACTTTCGGTATAAACGTTGGATCATGATCTAATGTGGTCACTCCCAATGCATATTTATTTGGCGAGCCATCACCAATCGAGTTTTTGCCAGTGATCCGTAAATGGTAAGTGGTATTTGGTTTAAACGTGTCCAAGACATACGACGTATGGTTGCCATTTATATAGTGCTTATAATATTCAAAAGTCGGCGAACCTTCTTGTGAATACTGAATAAAGTATTTCTGTATTGGATCGTTGCCATCGTATGAAGTCCAATTGAGAAATATTTTGTTGGCGCCAACAGCCTTCACATAATCAATACTGATCTGTGGCACTTCCATGACAAGTAATGTGATTTCATTAGAAACGACCTCTTCGCCAGCGGATCCATATAAAACACATTTATAAGTTCCATTCTCCTTTTTATACACTTCAGTAAATTCCAAGGTAAAATTTAATTGTGTATCGCTGAGCTGAGTGACTCCGTAAAAGTTTTCCAGATCCGCAACGTGGCTTCCATCTCTTAGCCATTTCAACTGTTTATTTGTCGAAATGTTTTGTGGATAAATGTCAAATACACAATACAATATGGCACTTTGACCTATCTTTCGTTTAATTTTATCAACCGTACTTTGTATGACTTTTGGTTGAAGGAATGGCTGCAAATTATATTCAATTGAATCGTTACTCTTAGGAAGTTTGCATGTGTAGTCTCCAGCATCCGATATAATGACATCACGTATGTGAAGCACATTATTATATTTAGTTATTCCATTATTGCTACTACTGGTACTGGTGTTGTCATCCGTTATAATATCAGCACGAATTGTAAATCTGTAAGTAATAAATAACACAAATATTAATAAATAACACAATATTATCAGTTGTGATAAAAGACAATGTTACTCCTATATAGTCAATACTTCTGGTATAAAGATGTTTATACAAACATTATTTAATTTAAAGGATTAATTCGTTGGTGAACTGTTTGCAAGAGAAATTGTACAATACTATGTTGACATTGCTTACCTGGTATCCACAGTATTAATGCTTTCATTATTAAATATCCAAGTTGCAGGTTCATAATCGGATGAACATCCGAGGGAAGTGTTCGTTCCAATTTTCACCCATTCTGCAACACATATAAAAACAAAGTTATTAGTTGTTAAATTCACAAGACCAAGACAATTAAAATATACGACAAAAGAATTTCACAGAGAACCAAGAGAATTGTCGCTAAAGAAATAAAAACAAAAAACTGTGAACGAAGACATTTAGTACATCAGTTAAAAACTAATTGTACGCAGACGATGGCAAAGAAACTAATGGCCCACCGGGTGAGTAAGTGACTGTTGACGGGGACCGGCTTGAGATACCCCCTCAGTCAGACGGCTTTGTCATTCATTGGTAGACGATTAGTATACCCCTGATTGAAATTTTTAAGGGTGCACGGCATACAAATTAAATATCTAATAAATACTTCAATTACAAATGTCGAGCAAGTCTCATTCTCAAACTATCGTGTAAGTATCCTTTATCATGGAACAAGTAGGCGGTATATGCCCTCATATGCATATACTTACACACATACCTACATATGTAAATATTATACACATACTGTGTTTGTATCTCTGTAGATAAATTTGTGTATATGCATGTACAAAATTTAATATATAGACACAACAAAATCACATACAGAATAGATTGAATTGCACGTCATTTGAAATGGTAATTAAATGTTGTTAAATTGTATTTATACCTCTAATAGATCCTTGCGCAAATACATTAGTAAATAAGAAAAGTAAAAGAGTCACAAAGCCATATATTCGGCGTTCGCAAAAACACGCCATCGCCTTATAACTATGCGAATCCTTTTCAGTATTTAAAAGGACACAAGCAAGTCCCCTTCGAATTTATCAATTTCACTGTTGTACACCTTTATAAAAACATATTAATTTATTTCTGGTACTAGTTTATTAAAAACTGGCTAGACTCTATTTGGCACAGGGTGTAAGAAGAGCAAAAAATATTCCCAAAAGTTCCCACCAATGCGAATCATTTTGTACAAATTGGGTACAAGCGAAATGGAACACTCTTAACTGAATCATATATGTATATCGATTTTATTTTCTTTGACTTTACTTTAAATTATATATGCAATGATCTGGGCTGAAGATATAGAGCTGATGTATTAATAATATAATAGTATTTCTCAGATAATGTTATTTGTGCCTGCATTATAAGTTTTGGAAATTTCAATTTGTACAACATTATTCGAAGAATCTGAAAATCTACACAGTCGGTTTTGTGGTTCGAATAAATATTTTACATTATAAATTATATAAAATCAGCTGAATAAAAAATAAACAATTTAATAAACATTTTTCTTCCAATGTAATCGAAATAAATATTTCGATTTTTATTTAAATAAAGCACACTTGTAATCGAAACGATAGGAGAAAATCTGACGATATCTTGGCTACGTATATTGTATTCAATAGATGCGGCGTTGTAGTTTATTAATTTTCTTTGCCGGCTCAGCTTTTATTGCATTTATCTAATTTTTGGCACAAATATAAATAATTCAAAATGAAGTTGGTGAGGTACGATAAGTATATTAATTCAACAAATGTGATATATAACCTAAACACATTTTCATGTGTTATTTACATGTGTGCCCACAGATTTGTATGTCAATGTACATACATACATCTGTCAACATGCATCCCCGCGCAATATTTAACATTATTTTAATAAAGTCTATTATATTGTGAATAATACAGTACACTTCCTGCAAACACAAAGTACTAAAAAGTGTCATATGCATAATTATTAGTCTTAAATGGACTGTTGTAAATATATATAATTAAAACTTTTAAATTTGTGAAGCGCCTGATTGTAAAGTTTAATACTATAATAATAAATATTAAATTTTTGTCTTTCAGATTCTTGATGAAGCTAAGTCACGAGACTGTAACAGTTGAATTGAAAAATGGCACTCAGATCCATGGGACAATTACTGGAGTTGATGTTGCTATGAATACCCACCTTAAAAGTGTAAAAATGACCATCAAGAATAGAGACCCAGTGCACTTGGAATCCTTAAGCATTCGTGGTAACAATATACGCTACTTTATATTGCCGGATAGCCTGCCGTTAGAAACTCTGCTAATAGACGACACTCCAAAATCGAAATCAAAGAAGAAAGACAGTGGTCGTGTTGGAAATCGTGGACGAGGAAGAGGAAGTCGTGGACGTGGTGGACCACGGGGACGTGGAAGAGGCCGGGCTCCCACCAGACGTTAAATATGTAATTCACAATATAATAAAAACTACTGTATTGGATAATTTTTATATGCGCCTGGTACAATTAATACAACCAACAGAAACTAGTAGATTTCCCTAGCTAGAAGTAAGGGAAAAGCTAAAACTTAACTCCACATTTCCATTTGAGTGCGCAGTGCATTAAATGGGAAGAGCAGTCCTTGCATATAATATACATACAAATAAATAAGCAATATAAAAAGGATGTACCATTTGTCGATACAATATATCGAAAATAATCGGAATTGGCAACTCTAATATTGTATAGAGTTATTTAATGATAACAACGAACGGTCACATTTCTTAAATTCAGTCGTAGTTCTTGTTTTTGTTCAACATTTTAAGTTTTCGCGTTTGCTGTTGAATTTGGGTATTATGCCACCCCCAAGACCAAAGGGGATAGGATTTAATACAGGGGTCCCACCAGCTAGGCCCAGTTCGAACACCCCCATGTCGGAAAGACAACAAATGGCTTTATTAATCCAAATGCAAAAAGCAACCTCCTCAACAGGTAAACCAAATGTAAATATGTATGTCTCTAAGTACATACAACATTTCTTGTAGGTGTGTAATTGCGTAAGTATAAAGTGTAGTTTGTTGCAATAAAGTGTTTATCCTAAAATAATAACTTACAGTGTTACAAAAACATATGTTTGTGGGCGTAATATGTACCATTCTACTACATGCATACATACACATGTACATGTGAGTGTGTGTGTGTGCATATGTAAATTTCCTCATGTAGATACAAATATATGTATGTACTTACAATTTTCAGTGTGATCTTTTTCACGCCGTGAGTGGTAGAATTGTGCAAATGTTTCTAAAATGCAGTAGAGAGTAATTCATAAAGTATTTATATAAATACCTGATGAGCCTTCGTGCCTGTAAAAGCGTGAAAAGTAACTAAGAAATCGGTTTTTCCATGATGATAACAAAGAAGCACCGTGGCCACTGCGTTGCATGTCGCAAATTTGTACTCACGAATGGAATGCACATCCTAATCAAATGTATTGAATTTCAAGTGCCTCTTACATACTTTTGCACAAAGCTCTACTGCTTTTTGCGTCTTTTCAATCGAATCAAAAAAAAGCAACCCCAATAGTTGCAATGTAAGTTGTATAATCGTAGTTAAATTAAATTTTTTATATTTGTTTTAGAGACATCTCGTGCGCATTCAAAGAAAAATGATAAAAAAGGAGATGCAGATATTGAGGAACTCAATGTTACGGAAAAACAATTAGAAACTACCGAAGGTAAAGAAAAGCCAGCAAACGACGATGGTACTTCGGATGGAAAAAATGTAGAACAATCTGTAGTTCAAAGCGTCACAAGCACAAAGCGAAGTTATTCGGATATAGAGGAAGAGTTTGAGGAACATGGAGATGATGTGAAAAAGAAGAAAAGGAAAGATTTAGATAATACGAAAGATGTGAAAAACCCTTCCGTTAAATTATCTTCAAAGATTGATAAAAACTCCAAGCTAACATCTACAAAAAACTCGCCTTCTGGAAGTAAATTAACCACAACTATTCCTGAAAAGGAAGTGGACGTAAATAAGACCGTTGACATTGAAAATGAAACAGAAGGTAGTGAGGATTATAAGAGCAACGATAGCCTGTATAATGGTGGTCTGAAAGTGCCTCCATTGAAAATTGTTATTCCACAACAGAATTGTTCAATAGACACGGAAGGAAACGTGCTGCGAACTGGAAAAGTAGCTGCATCCCGAAATGCAGCGTTGCCCTATGTTGTTAGCTCTAATAGCGATTCAATTGATAATATATTATCAAACCAATGTCTCAGTCCTCATGAAAGCCCGCAAAAAGTTAATATCGCTTGCTCCTCAATTCTGGATGATAAGAATATAAAGCTATTCAATGACGAAAAAAACTTAAGGGTCTTACGCAGCTCATACCGAAGTGGCGTAACAAGCGCTGAACGCAGCTCTAACAACTCATCACCGCAAATGCAAAGTAGTTCTCCATCTCCAGCATCGTCGAACCATGCTAATGATAATGCTGACATTAAGGTATCATACACAAATATGACATCGAGCCCGATTCAACAAAATCAATTTGATCATGACGTTTTGCCGAACGTACCGAGCCCTTCAACTTCCTCAACATCATCGTCTAAGGAAATAATCTCATCTTCAAATGCCGACCTTCATCCGCGGAAAAGAAAGATAAGACCCAAAAATATAAATGATGATAACTCAAAGATTTCCCAAGCTGATACTTCAATAACCTCCGGCGAATCTCACCCACATGATTATCCATTCACAAATGGGTTTCAAATGTTTTTAAATATTCGAAGACAAGTGGAAAGGAAATGGAAGAATTTATATCCAGTAAAGCCACGTCCACCACAGGGATATAATGATTATCTCCTTACAAAACGTTCATACCTTCTGAATAATAATGTGAATACGCCTGAAATAGAAATACCGGACGCAATCCCTGAGAGTATGAGATCATTTTACCTACAACAAGAAAAAGCAAGACGAGAATTGGTCGAGGAGCATACTGTAGAAAGAGAAAAACTTTGCTTAAATGTTGAACAAGAAATAATTCGAGTACATTCAAAAGCCGCCAGAAGTATATCTGGTCAATGTGCTCCATATTCCGTTTGTACATTCTTGAAAGATGATGAGATCTATAACATGATTACCCCAGAACAAGATGAGAAAGAAAAGAGTGCCCGCTGTCGCTTTAATGGCCGATTGTTACTAAGTTGGCTCCAGGATGTTGACGATAAGTGGGAGAAAATTAAGGTAAGTTTATATTTATAATTATTATATAGCTTCAAATAATATATTTGTATTCTTTAGGAATCTATGGTGTTGCGACAGCATAATGAAGCGGAGAGCCTTCATGCAGTACAAGTAATGGATTGGAATATATGCCTAAAACAAAACAAATTGTGTGACTACATTTTCGAATCCAGTGTAGATAAGATTCATGTACCTATCGTCCATGTCGCAGAGGATTTTGATACATTACCAGCATGAAATTGTACGGCAATTAATTTTAGTTACAATACTTTATTTTTACAAAATCTGAGTGATAAATGCATGTATTGATTACTCGTAAAATTTGTAATATTCATTTCCTTATCGTCACACATTTATTTATTGTAAATTCTCAATAAACATAAGCTAAGAACTGAGTTTTAAAGTTGTCCTTCAATTTCAAAGAGGTACGGAACATCACTAGGCTATACCAAATACACTTTGTATTGTGGCGTATCAGATACAAATTATTATTCCTTTTAAAAGTCGTATCCGTAAGATACAATCTGGTAACTGCCAAACTGTTATCTGGAGAACTCCACAACCGCACATTAACTGCCAATACCTACACCTTCAATCCGCAATAAAGACCATTAATGAAACAACAATTTTGCTAGTGAATCATATACTTCATTTATTTTGTTATCGCATTCAAAATATTTCTCGCATACTTTATCATCTCCTGCAACCAAAATAAAAAAGATGTATATCATAATATATATATGTTGCTGTTTGCATATACACTTACTTCACAAGATTCCGATATAACTTTATTATTGATAATTTGCTTAAGAATAACTGCGACTTCCTTTTGTTGTACCGGAGTTAGTTTCCAATTGCTATTTAATGACAGGGCGGATAAAGCGAATAGTGTAGCTTCAAGCTTATCGTCATATTCATCTTTAGCCTCCAGATTGCTTAAAAGAATTTGGGCGGTATTTTGCTTATTGAGAAGATCTGTAAAAGTAAACAATAATGTTAATATGATAATGTCAAAATCAAATTAAATTCCTTACCTCGGGATGAACTATCATTTGATGATAGCGTTGCTATAAGAAATGCCGCCTTTATATATACCGTCACATGATTGGAGCTTAAACAAGATAGTAGTGCGTGAGTACCTTTTGTTCGCAGAAATTCTTTTAGTCCAGGTGGAAAATTCTGAACCAGCGATGATATGGCGTAGATAGAGCCTCTAGCTAAATCCTCATCAGCATCATTCATGGTTGAAGTAAGTACAGGAATTATCTTTTCATTCAGAAAATAGTTTTGGCAAAACTCATTATTTTGTGCCATTTCTGCAACTATGTATGTTGATTGAGGGCGAAGGTCACGATTTGGCTTTCTGATATATTCTAATATAGTAGTTATCCCTCCAACTTTCACAAAAGAATTTGCCGCATCAATATCATCAATATTATCTCGAATAATATCCAAGCATTCCAACTTTTCGGCCGTGCTAACAGATTCACTATTTAATTTTGCCAATGCGTATTGAACATCATCGACTTTCATTGTCATCGACTGGAGTGCACCTTGCAGGAAATCCTTTCTCTAAAAAGAGTTTTAAGGGGGTTAATTAGGTTAAACTTTTACAATTATTACTTTAAAAGACAATTGCTTACATGCGCATCAGTTTCGCCAAGGTTTTCATTTGGCTGGGCGTCTTCTCCCATATTTTCAACAGCTAATCTTAGCAAACCCTGCAAAAGAATAAATTATTAACAAAATCTATGTACCGATTATCATGTATTTAATATAATTGCCTCTAAATTTTGTTTTCTTTTTGGAGGTAATCTGGCAGAATCCATTTTAAATGTATATATTTGGCCAAAATCTATTAATTTAAAACAATTCGTATATTTTGTCTACTGTAAATAAATAAAAACATGTGAAGACGCACGACTATTGTAGTTTAGCGATGTACATTTTACAAAGAGGCAATGTATCGATATGTACAGAGAAATACCAACCAAATCGAAATATCTGGTCATCGAAATGTTTATATTTTGTTCAGATTATTAAATTGTTATAGTTTTTCACACCATACATTTGTTTACATACAGAACTTTTGGCACAGTATCTTCAAAAAGCTCAAATAATGTCTGTTGTCTAGAATATCTCCTTAGAGAGTTATCTAAGGCAATAAATTTAAATATATATTAAAAAACGAATCGTAAGTCAATTTATTGTAATTAAAGAGTTTTATATGAAAGAGATAAATAAAAGTGCTTTTATTTATTATTGTATCGTAGTCAATCACATTTTATGTTCTATACCAACGTTCCTAATCAAGTGTTTAGTTTATAATTGTGTATGTTATGTTTTAACAGCTGATTTGTGACTACATTGGATCAAGTGTTTGCTTTTGTATCAGATCATCTGTAAAATAAAAATAAAGGCCAATAATATTGATTAACAAGAGCCGCCGTTAATTTGTACGGCTACAATAATGTTAAGAGACTTGATAACGTGGGTTTTAAATACTTACCTAGGAAAGTATTTGGAAAATTTGAACTCTGCCCAATTATCTGTTGCGTTGTTATCAGGTAATGATATAAACGAATATTTTCAGAATAAGTGAATAAACAAATTGCATTTGTATTGTTTTAGGAGAAGTAGAGCTTGAGAACATTCCAATTAGAAAGGATGCGTTGCGGTCGTTTGGCTTACCGATTGAAGTATCTTCGGGGAGTATTGGTAAAATTAAGCTGCAAGTGCCGGTTCGTCAATTTAGAACGTCTCCATGGTGCATATCCGTAGAAGGATTGTTTTGCGTCGTGTGTCCAAAGGATTTTGAAAATTGGGATGAGGCGAAAGAGAAACTCCTTGATTTGGAATATAAACAATCTGTTTTGGACACTGCAGAAGCCAATTGGCGATCCGAAAAGGGAAAGCAAGTAGAATCCTATTACTTTTCATCGTATAATAACTGGCTCAAATATGGCACAAACATGGCAACAAATATTATTGACAATATTGAGCTTAAAATATTTGATGTACACTTTCGGTACGAAGATATCGTAGACGTGGGAAATAGCAAAATAGCCGCTGGCATAAGAATCGGCTCTCTAACCGCACAAACCTGTGATAGTAACTGGACGACGGGTGCAAATAAAACGATTAATAATGAAATTAATTATAAAATCGTCGAGTTAAAAGAATTGTCTGTATACTGGGATTTATTACATGATGATATTAAATGTCAGAAGTTTTCCAATCAAGAACTTCTCACAAACATGAATCCGACGTGTCAGTTGCGATCCCACGAATTTATAATAAAACCCATAAGTGCAACAGCTAGATGGAAACGCGAGAAATCACCGCAAGTTATTCGCTCCAAAGAAAAGCCACGAGTCTCATGCGATCTCCAGGTGCCTGAAGTTATAATTGTGTTGTCCAAGGTAAGTAAGACAGGTATTTCACCATGCCATTCTTACATCTTACATTCTTTCATAAATGCAAATAGTTCAGTGCAAAAGTATCATAAAGTAGATAAGAGGGTTGCAGAAGGTTAACTTACTAAATCTTAGTCTTTAACTTGATTAATAATGATATTATAATTTATCTTTTTTTGATAAGATATTCAATTTTCAAGGTCTTCTTTCTGCATTGTTATACTATTGTATTATAAATGATAAAAGAGATTTCTTTGGAACACCAAAGAAATGTTTGCTTTATTCTTATTGTTAATACAATAATCTTATTTACATTTCAGGCGCAGCATGTCCAAATACAGGATAAACTTGCTGGGATTCGACAAATAAAAGAAATATCGCAATATAGGCTAAAACGGCCAGCATTCAGTATTTTGGAAAATCCTAGAGCATGGTGGAAGTATGTTCTCGTTTGCCACGGACGGGCACTTAAAAAGAGAGATGAAAAGTATTTAACACTTAATGAGAACCTAAGATATATGAGAATTTATCAAGCGGTAATATTAAATCCCAACGAAAATTTGTCCACCGAGGACAAGGAGTTTAAATCTTACATTGAAAGCGACAGAGCAGTTTCAGATTTAATCATACTGCGCAGGATATGCTTTGAAAAAGTATTCACCAAAGGACTGGCGATTAAATCGTACAACGCCACAGGCAAACGTATGTTATTTCATTGGTTTCCAAACTGGATGGGCTGGTACGGTACAAATAATGTAACGAGCACAGAACAGGACGAAACCTTGCAGAATTTAGAGGATGACATTTTGGTTGCCTTAGAGCATTCGCTTCAAAGTCAATCGAACTTAAAGTGTGACACTGTTTTCGGATATTTTACCATTGAACTCCTTAAAGGATTTGTTATCTTACAAACGGAAGATACCACGAAAAGTGAACAGAATGCAGGCATAGAGATGCAGTTCAATAATCTATCATCTTTCCTTCAATTGAATCCATTATTTACATCTTATGTGGTAGGAATATCTTTGGGAGAAGTTTATTTATTGGATAAAACAAACAACGATTCTAAGCATTGTTATTTGATAAAACCACAGACAGAGAGATCATCCTTAGCACATCAGTCGGATTTTAAAATGACATCTAGTTCTACAACCAAACAGGATCCATTATTTCAGTTACAATACGAAAATGACGATCAATTACAATATCGACTTTTAATTAAGTCAAAGAGTTTAGACTTAATTTATAATCCAGACGCACTTGAGTGGATCTTGAAATTCTTCACAAAATCGAATAATGTGCGGCCCATAATTGAAAATAATTATCAAACTGGAAAGGAGAACAACTTTCTCAATTCTTGGAATCAACTTCTTCTTGGTAATGAGGTGAGTATATAAAAAGATTCTATTTCTAATTCCCTTAGCTGCTCATTAAAAATCTCTGAAGGCATAAAACACAATTTGTGTACATATGTCTCGGTTTACACGGTCATTAAGCGACATCGTACTTCTTGCTTTTGCTTGGTTGTTGATAAGAATGTGTTTATCTGCAAAGAGGGAAAATTTGACATCATAAGTTTGCACAACTTCATTACACTTTCATATTCTTTTTTATCAGATCGACATCAAACTCAAATATGAACTTTGGCACGCCGAACTTATACCTTGTATCTTGCTGAAGTGTATATAGACAATCAGCATAATACTAAAGTCATGATTTCGTTTTATTTTAAGCCGAATCGAAAGAGTTGGACTTTTGAAATTGAAGTATTTGCGCCACGAATTATATTTTTGGAAAACTACAAGATCAATAATTCGTTAATGGTTCTAATGGATTTTGGAAAATTTCAACTGGTTAAAACAGATTTTCAAAAGAAAAGCTCAATATTTGCCCCAAAGACTGTAGACACTTATACCACCGATAGCAATGGCGATGAAGAGGAAACATATTTGACACCCTGCTCAACTCCTCCTGGATCACAGAAAAGCGGCTCGGAATCCCCCACAATTCATGAGCATTTCTTCAGGGATCTAATCAATAAGAACAGTCAACTGGAATCTGTTCTGCAAAGTAAAATTTATAATACATATACGATCAATTTCACAAATTTACAAGTTCTTGTCTGCAAATACCAAGAGAGATGGGAGGCTAGTTTGAAGTCTACTTCAAATTTCCATTTGATAGACAAGTTCAATATTACTCTAACAATTAAACAGCGGCTTGTATTTACATCTGATCCGGAATACCCTTCATTTACACTGTTTGGAACATGTCCCATGATATTAATACATGGAAATGAGCAAAGAATTAAACATTTCTTGAATATAGTTTATCCAATTACAAATAGCTCACGGTTTAAGGATAAAAAAGTACAGAAACCAGAAAGTAAACTAATTGCTGAAAACTATAATGTTAACGAAAGCCATTTAGTTGTTCAGTTTGCAATTGGCCAACTGATAATTGAAATGCAATCAAAGGAGAAAAGCATTGCCGAACTGCAAATCATTGGAGCTAGAGCTGGTATTATAACGACGGGTGGCAAATCAACCATTACAATGTCGGTCCATGGATTATTGCTGGTGGATGCCATTCAGTCATTCGGTCCAGACTTTGAATTATTGGTCGCCAGCCATCGAAATGTTGGGTAAGTAATTCTATCTTTTGAATTTCAGAATTACACTTAATGTAATGCATTTATTTTCAGAATGGATAGCTTTTCTGGTAGTCTCAAACATAGTACAGCCTGCTCACCCGTTACGCCAAGCTCTCCAGACCCAGCAGATTTTCATAGGCCCACCAGTCCCCACATAATTAAAAAAGCTGTGCAGAATATACAAAGCGGTAAATGAAATTTAAATTTATTTTGTATATCAAAATTGTATATTCTATATTATACTATATTCTAAATGTTGTTTATAGCGAAGTTTTCTAGTAATAAATCTTTCATTTCAGAATCAACCACAGATTATTTCGAAGAAACTGAATTAAATGCCTTAATAAACATTGACATTGTCATAATTGCGCCAAATGCGAACAACCCAAACTACGTACACACCACAAAAATTTCATTTAATAGTTTGGAAATAATTGGTAAGTATGTTAACATAATTTCTTACATTAAATAACATATTTGATTAATAAAAAAATACTGTATTTGCTTTCAGCTAACCAAGAGACAATTCTTGAACTTTTAAACTTTGCCGAACGAATATTTCATGGTCAACCTATACTGAAAACTGCAAGCAATGGAAGTGCCAAAGAGACTGCGTTGGAGTTAAATGAATCCGAAGGATCTCTTAATCACAATCACAATGAAATCATTTTCGACTTCTTTCGATTAAATGTGCTGATATTATATACAGTTAGCCGAGATAAATATGATATTGCCCGAAAAGTTGGTACTCTAACAATAAGTGAAGCGAAAATAAATATTTCGATGCAATCGAGCTTAAATATAATTGGATCGCTGGGAGGAATACAAATCATCGATATTACGCCGCAAGGTATTCGACATCAGCGCATTCTTTCGATTGGAAAAGATCCGGATCCAGAATTAGACCGTCAATCAGTGCTTAATAAACTGTCTAACGAAATTTATTTAAATAATATGGAAGATGACAAAGGTGATCAAATTGATGCTCTAAGTTTCACTACACAATGGAGCAATAATACTGCAATTAGTCTTCAATTAAGAATGGCTTCCGTTTCCTATACTCACAATCCTCGATTCTTGCATGATTTCAATTTTTGTATTACAAGTTTTAAGCAAGGTCTGAAGTAAGTAATCATATTAATTGTATTTAATTAGAATTCATTATTAATTATAATTATTTTATCTTTCCAAGGGAGTTTTTAACTTCGATTGGCAACAAAGCAACAGATATAGCCAAAGAATTTGTGCAACAGATCAAAGAGGTTAATGCTCAGGCAAAGCCGGAACAGTCTAGCAAGTCTTATGAGGAAAACTCCAAGATCTTGTAAGTTATTTCTAAATCTAACCTTTGTTTCTTATAAATTGACAAATTTATTTTCATATTCTGTTTTATTTCAGACTTGATGTTATTATTAACAGTCCCATAATCGTTCTTCCTGTATCGAATGATAGCAAAGAAGTTTTCATTGCTAATTTGGGAAAAATTTGTTGTCGCAATGATATTAATGAGTCGCTAGAAAATATGCGTAAAGATGTGATAGTTAAATATTTAATAGAAGTGAAAAATATTAATTTATTCTCCTTAAATATTAATGAACAAAATGAAGATTGGGCATTCACTTTCCCCATTGCAAGCAGAATGTATGCGAATAAGCAAAAAGCCTTCCCGATATTGCATGATACTGCAGTTTCGTTGAAGCTGAATCTAGGATATGGGGATGCCAGTGCCGAAGAAAGGAAAATACAAACACTTTCGGTGGGTTTATATACTATTAAATAGTATATTAATATGTATTCATTAAAATTGTTTCTGTTTTAGGTGGAAGGAAGCATGGTGGAAACCCTTAAGGTTACACTTTATCGAAAGCAGTATAAGAATATGTTGGATTCTCTTAAAAATGCCATTAACTTTTCGAATGGCAATGAGAATATAAAACCAAAGATACAGAATTCAAATATTATGAGTTCCAACGATTCAAATAACGATGTACAGCGTTTAAGTACAACTGTTAAATTCTCAGTTCCTGTATTTGAAATTAATTTGCAAAATGAAAGTCATGAGCCCTTAGTAAATGTAACATTTAAGGACTTTTTTGTTAAACATCGCATTAGAGGCAACGACGAAGATCTAAAAGTCATACTGAATTCGGTGTTATTGGAAGACTTGAAATCGGATATGTCATCCCCATTTCGCAATATGGTAACATCAATAAACCTGGAAAACAGTTACCGAAAGAAGAAACAATCGTCATCATCGTGCCCAGACTTACCAAGTTTCGGCTGTAAACAGAAGTCAATATCAACATCAGTTCCCTCCAACCTTTGCGAATATATAAAGTTGAAAAATAACGAGAAACAGCTCAAATCGAAATTATGCAACTCAAAAGACATAAGCGATCAAAAGAAGCAGAATTTAGTTATCTATAGATCACACACCAGACGTTTATATCAACAACCTTCTAAAACTAAAATTGATAGTCAAAATTCCATTGAGTTCAATTGCTTAAACTTAACAATTTGTGTTGACAGATGGTTTACGATATTTGACTTCTTTGGCTTAATTGCTGAGACGGAGAGACCACAACATTTGATTGAGAAGAAAGACATTATTCCAGAGAGTAATTATTTCATATAGTAGTAGTATATATAAATACAATATTAATTTATTTATTTTATACATTCTTAGGTGTGTCGGAATTTTGCAGCAAACTAAATGTTTCCATTCGATCGTTAAACTTTAACTTGACTCGTAATGAAGCTGTTCTGTCCAAAGTAAATGTATCCAACGCAACATTTTCGATAATACAGGAGGCTTCTTTCAAAGCTATTGAAGGTTGCTTGGGATCAATAACAGTATACGATCTTACCAAGTTTGGCTGCATATATAAGGAAAGGTTTTTAACGAGCGGTTCAGAGGCTTTAAATTTTGTTTATAAGAGGTAAACTACAATTTTTATGTCACCCGTTTCTTCTACTAAAAATCCTTTAATCTGTTTACAGAAAACTTACTGATCTGGAACCTGCAATTAGCACTAATGCCGATGCAGTCCTATGGATTAATATGTCATCTGTTCACTACATTCACACTAAACGTTTTGTGGTCGAACTTCATTTATTTATCAAAGATTTATTACAACTGCAAACGGTAATGTATTGGCATAATAATGAATTAATTTTATGCTTATTTAAAATGTTTATATTTATTTACAGCCTGTGATAAGAAAGCTTAAGAAGCATAACGTGGATAGGGATCGAAGTGAACAGCCATCCAAGATAAAACTGTGCATTCAGGCCGCTTCACCAATAATTGTTTTACCAGCTTGTTATAATAGTAATCATGTTCTAATTGCTTACCTGGGCCAGTTTACTTTGAAGAACAGCTTTCATTTTGCCAGTGACGCGTGCATCATAAGTAAAAAAGGAATTACTCCAAATCCAGATGAAATGTTGGACGTTATGCGCATTGATTTGGTGAACATCAATTTCTTCTCCGCTGAGCGAAGTATTCAGAAATTGGAAACTAACTATGACAAGGAAGTATTTATACATATTGCAAATACAATCTTCATAAAGGGCAATAGAATATTCAAGGAATCTTGCTACCTCAATGTCCAAGTGGAGCGTAATCTAACGACGGCGTCTACTCGGGTTTGTCCGGACATTAGTGTAAAGGGAACATTCTCAAGATTGAATGCAACACTAAATATTCAGAATTATAAGCTCATTAGAGGACTTTTAAGCAACAACATTGGAGAGCAAATTGAGGATGTTTATAACAATGCCTTAAGCAATACGTTTTCTTCAATGGAAACATTCTCGGCATTGAATCTATTTACCAAGACGGAAGACTCGGCAAGGGTTTTGACGTTGCTTTCGATAAGAATTCTTCTGGAGGACGTTTCAATTTTATTGGTTCTAAATACGAATACTTTGCCCGACTTTGTTCTGGAACCTTTGGCCTGCATACACTTTATACGATCGCAGCTGGAAATTGATATGTTTAGCGATGGAGCACAGGATATCGATTTGATATCCAGCAACATTTTGATTGTGGACGAAAGACCCAGCGAGGGTAAACAAAATGCGAATGTTTTCAGAAACATTTTGCAACCCTCAAAGAAAGGTTCGCCTCCAAAGCATTCCGCGCAAGTCGAAATCCATTGCAGAAAACGAGTAAATTTGTGCAAATATACAATAATGTTGAACGACATGAGAGTAATTGGAATCTTGGACTTTTTAGAACATTTGAAGAAGTTTTTGGAGGAGGACTCTTTACCAGTATTGCCTGTAAGCCCGAAAACAAATCAACCATTGCAAACGGATCAAGGAAACCCTCAAGCATCAGATGCTACTGTTGTAGAATATATAATAAATGTTACAGACTCTGAGATTATTTTTGTAGAGCAGTGTAATCGATTGGATTCGAATGCCATAATTTTGAAGAGTACAACGGTCATCTCTTACAAGCCCAATAACAGCAACGTACCCGTCTCTATAAATATAAATCATTTGGAAATCTTCTCCTGCATATTGGATGCCGAGGATGAGAGCGCCCTGTCGATCATTGATCCGTTTACATTGAATATTGAACTGAGAAATAATTGCCTAAATGTTGTGATACAAAAGCAATTAAATATTCGATTATCGTATGTTGATATGAAACTCTTTTTGAGAATGATTAGCATGATACCCAACCAAACTTCGAGTCCTCAGAATGTGCTGTCCAAATCGAATTCGGAATTTGAAAAAATCGCTCCGCTGCTTGCAATGGGATTCGAAATAACGAATTGTTGGTATGCGATGGAACTCAACAATTGGAAACTGAATGAAGCCGCTCTGTGGTTATCGCAACAAAAGCGGAATACAACCCAGAATCCGGCATTAGAGTTGAAAACCGCAATCCTAGATGCCAATTGCATATCCATGTGCGTAATCGACGATTGCATGGATGCAGATGTGCCCCTTCTTGAGATATCCCTCTCCAAGTTACTACTCAAATATAAATTCCAAGGAAGTGCAATCGAAGTGGATAACCTGAGCACCAATAACTCCGCTGAGGGTGATCTGGACACGGAAGTTACGCTCAACTATTACAATCGCCGGTTGAGTGGATGGGAACCTTTGGCTGAAATCTGGCAATGTACTGCCAAGTGGAAATACAAGAGACTTAACTTTGACAAAAGGAAGCGATTCGAAATCTTTGTGAATAGTAAACAGTTGCTGAAGATAAATATAACTTCAACGTTGATCGAACTCATTCACATGGTCTCCAAGAATTGGGCAAGCGATTTCCATTCGCTGGACAATGTGAAGAACTCCAATTTCCGACAACGCTCGCCATTCGTTCCGTTTGCCTTGCAGAACCTCACGGGCTCAGCACTTCTGTTTAAACCAATCTACGCACAACTGGGAGACTTGACTTGCTCGGAGCTGCATCAATTAGAAATCATAAAGAACTGGATTACCGTCGAGCCCAATGAAATCAAGACCTTCGATTTCAGTCAGAAGAGTAAATTGAGGCACATTGACTCACATTTGTTGAATTTGCATCAGATTCTAGTTCAGATCCATGGTTGGACATTGATTGGACCGATTTCCATAGATAAAGTTGGCATCTACTTTCGAACCACAATATTGGATTCGCATTATGAGAAGAAAACTCGCATTATCTTTGATATTTCATTAATGGGATCTGCACAAAAGCTCATTAAAGTAATGTCGCCCTTAAGAATAATCAACAAATTGGATCATGAAGTTTTCCTAAAAAAGGTTTTAAATAAGAATCAATTTGATGCTGTTCAAGCGATAAGCACAATTACACCCAATGATCAGCAGTGTGTGCCGCTAAAGTTCCTTGATGCCTCATTCTATATTTCCCATGTTCCCAACGATGGCAAAAGATCCACAAGTAGTGCGGATGCCGATGATGTTGGATTCAGTAATGATGAAATAACTTGGAAACATCGCGGAATTGATAGCGAAAATGATTATCTATACAGCTGCTACGACATTAATAAGAGTATACTTTATACACTTATCAATATAAGCAGGGAAATGCATCCCAACAAGGAGAAGAATATGACGGGTCACGCGATCACACTCCTATCCCCGCTAATGCTGAAGAACATGCTCTGCTGTGATTTAATTTTCAACATTAACGGATGCAGCTCTGGCCGTATAAACGCCTTTCAAAGCAGGAATATATACAATATAAATATTTACAAATCTTTTAACTTGAGCATCACATTGGATAACTTCCAAGTGTCCGGCCAACTGAAGATTCCAACGAACCACAATGGCGTTGTTGAACCCAAATTAAAGTTAATCGATTCAAAGAATAGAGAGCTACATCTGCACATTTCCATACAATGCTTCAAAGGCAAGGGAATAGAGATCTATATAAGAGCACCAATTTGGATTATTAATAAGACAGGCCTTCCACTCATCTTCAAGCAAGAAGGAGCTAACAACATTGGTGCCGGACAATTTGAGGAGCATGAAACAGCTCGGCAAGTTTCGCCACTGATGTTCTCATTTTCTGACCAGGAAGGATCGCCTTCGTTGGAAGTACGGCTGGGCAACTCTTTTGGGGCCAACAATCAGGTATGTGTGACAGTAAATGCCAAGGATATTTATATATATATATTTTTTTTGGATGGTTTTTAGTGGTGTAAAAGTTTTCCCTTGATCAAGAATATAACACACCGTGAATTGCGCACGGAAGGTGGCCCAGGATGCTATACGATTGGAATAAGTGTTCGCCGAGGACGAGGATTCTACTCGAGCACCACCTTTGTTACAATGTCTCCTCGTTTCCATCTCTATAACAAAAGCGGACATCAGCTGGAGTTCTCGCAGAAGTGTAATATCGTGCAGAATGTAAGTATTTAAATGTAATTAAATTTATTATCAATTAAGACGTATTTTATTTTAATTTTTTAGGAATATGTTAAATCATCTCATATAATTTCGGCGCCGATTGATTGCAATTTCCAATTTCATTGGGCAAATTGGGATCGGGAACCTCTGATTTGTATGCGCATTGCAGACGTCGAGTGCTGTTGCTGGTCGAAAGGCATTCCAATTAGTGACGAGCAGAGTTTGTATATCAACATAAGGAATGAATGGTGCGAAATGTATTTCTTGAGATTGGAAATCATATCCAGAGATGCGACGCTTATACTTTTAATCACTGATGCCCGAAGTTTGCCACCTCCAATTAGAATTGACAACTTCTCGAAAGTAGCTGTGAATTTCTCACAAAAGGGTTCCAGGCCCATCTGGTCCACGCCTGTTCGATCACAGTCGTCCTTATCATATGTTATGGACGATCCCTTAGGAACACAAACATTGCTATTGGAAGCACCAGGAGGAAACATTATTGAATTTCCTATTGAATTATCAAATAGTAGCAAAATGTTAACTTATTCAAACTTTATATATATAGCATTTCATAATACCTTTGATCAATTCAAAAGGGATGGTGATAAACCAGATGAAAAATACCAACAATTAGTCTTAGGCGTCTATGACAAAAAAGTGATTATTATGGAGAAGAATTCTGGAGACCGCTCACAATTGTGGCTAATGAATTCGAATGGACAATTGGAGCATGAGGGATCCACACCTCCGATACAGTCGAACGAAGGTAGCGCTGTCCGACTGGTGTTAGATCTGGAGAAACCACCGAATCCAACTGAATTCACACCTCTGGTAGTTCGCACGCCCAATAAACAAAGACTCACCACGCAGACATGGAGATTTGAGAATGGACGACTTATGTGTCACGCCAATATGTGCGTTCAGGTAAGTTATTGTCTACCCTTTATATCTCAAAATACTAAAGCATTCTCTTCATTACAGTCTTATAATGGAAAAATGGGCTTAAGGCCTGGAACTCAGGCAGTCTTGGGTCGTATTACGTGCAATTCAAAAAATCCTGATATGATACCCATCCAACAACACCTAGTTGCCCAAAAGCTAAGGCCTGGCTCGGGACAATTGGAAATATCTACTAAAATGGATGGACCAATTCGTACTGTGCAAATTTGTGATATTAAGCTTAAGCCAAATGAGATCATTTTGGCACCGGATTTACTTTGGACACATGCGTCGTTCAACAACAGACAGATTACTGATAAGGCCAAGCCGCAAGCTGTAAACGAGTTTCAGGTAACGTTACGTTGCAAAGAAAACGTCAACATTTCATAATATTTGATATTTCAGATAAATGTCGAACTTCCTAAAGGAATTGGTGTATCAATTATAACTCTAAAACCTTGCGAGGAACTTGTGTATATTAGCCTGGACAACATAGTTGCAGAAATTATAGATACGACGATGGAAAAGTCCATTGATCTAAATATAGCATACATTCAGGTTGATAATCAGCTAATGGATGCTGCCAGCCAAGTTACTCTGCATAGTTGTATACCAACGGACGATGCACAAAAGAATGCGATGCTTTTGAAAGTGAAAATGTTGCCCAGTCCCAATAAGAACGCTTTGATTTTTAAGTATTTGACTCTGGACATAAAGCCGTGCATTATGTATCTGGAGGAGAAGCTCATTTTGAAAATTGCTGCCTTTCTTGGATATGGCAGGGAGAGCAAACAAGATACATTCCTGCCTTTTGACTATGAAGATTTTGTGAAGAAATCCTTGGAGAACGATATGAAAAGATATTACTTTGAATATTTTAGAATCGAGCCGACTCAGGTTCGTCTATCAGCATTCACATCGTCCAAGCTACCGGAAGAATTGCAAAACACGAAAAAAGCATTGGGCCTCACGCTCATTAAATTTGAAGATGCTCTGATTGAGCTTGATTATTTTTCGGATAAGTATCATTTTGAGACGATCGACATTTATCTGAGAGCGATAAAGAAACATTATATTAATCAAATGAAATGGCACGCTGCATCGATATTGGGGAGCGTGGATTTCCTGGGAAACCCACTGGGATTTGCAAATGATCTGTCAGAGGGCGTATCTGGACTTATCTTTGAAGGTTCGGTCAAGAGTCTGGTTAAAAATGTTACCCACGGTATTTCCAATTCCACGGCAAAGTTAACAGAGACATTATCAGATAGTTTGGGTAAAGTTGTACTCGATGATCACGATAACGAAACAAGACAACGAATTTTAGAGCTACAATCAAATACGTCCGGCGGCCACCTTGCAGCGGGTATAAAAGGCTTTGGCTTTGGTCTGCTTGGAGGAGTTACAAGCATTGTTCGACATACTTACGATGGTGCGCAAGCTGATGGTGTTCACGGGTTTCTCAGTGGCTTGGGAAAAGGATTAGTGGGTACTGTGACGAAGCCAATTATCGGAGTGTTGGACCTGGCATCGGAAACAGCAAGTGCTGTTCGTGAAACGAGCAGAGACACACATCGAAATTCTCCAAGTCGAAAGCGTTTACCCCGGTGCATAACTGGTGCTCCTGGCGGACTTTTGCCTTCATATTCTAGTCGTCAAAGTAAGGGCCAACAATACCTTTACCTAATAAATCGGAAAAACTTCATGGAAAAGATTATATTTTATGAGCCAAACATTTGGAGTGATAAGGAAGCAAGATTACGCCTTCTGGTTTCCACCGAATGCGTTCGTGTGTTTTCTTTATGCGATGAACACCCAACCGTAATGTTTGAATGTCACTTAAGTGAGATATTATCTTGTCACCATTTGACAACAAACACGGGCATCACACCATCTGCAAGCAAAGTTTCATCAAGCTATTACATAGAAATATCTATAAATTTACCAAAAATAACAAGACCGCGAATTCGATGTAGAACTGAGGAATGCGCTGAAGCTGTTTCCCGATGTGTAAGTTAACATTATATTATTGCTTTCTATTATTACTAATATCTGTATATTTCATTGCAGATAAATTATGCTAAAAGTGTTTTCGATGAACGTGAAATGTCGCTCATTAAATAAAATTAATTCTAGAAATAATAAATTAATATTTTGTATATATTTAAAGCCCGATGTTTTTCAAGTTTGAAAGAGATGATCCTAAACAAAGGCGAGCAACCAAGCAAATATTATTTAGACAGAACAAAGGGATATATAGTTATTTTATATTTGGTTTTTTTTTATTAAAGAGCCGTTCCCATAAATTGCGGGACTTTGTCTATTAACTAAATTAAGCTTGAGTTAACTGAGTCAGTTCTCTCAATATACGGTTAAAATATATAATTGTAAAGCTATTTAAAAAGTCTTTCAGAACATAAACAGCTTTATTTAAATAGAATGCGGTTAAAATTGAACTCCGTCATTGAGAAAATTAACCCAATTAATATTAAGGAATGAATAAATATATTTAATGTTCGAGTTAGCGTAAGTATAAAAAGCACATTGATTTCACAAACAGCGCACGGCATAGAATGTGCTTAAGGCTTAATGGATTTCTGAAAATTCAAAATATAATTAGTTAGAGGCTTTCGAATTTGTTACTATGATTACCAAATTTACCTCGTCCGAAAACTCCATATCATCCCTCATCTGTTTTGAACGTCTCTTTTCGGTCGATGTGAGAAGTTGTGCAACTTTTGTTTGTTTGGCCAAGTCGTAAGCCTCTTTTTTACTACGCATTGCACAGTCTTCAAGAGTTTCGGCCGCTTCAAACATGCCCTGTCGTCTATAAAGTGCCCCAAGGTTCTTTAATGTAGTTGTGACGGTAGGTGAATCAACTTTAGCAGCCTTATGCCATCCACCATACTCTCCATATGGTGTATTTTCACGATTATCATATTTGTGTTCCTCACGTTCTTCCGCCACCTACAATTAAGACAATCATTATTGAGTATACTTAATGGGAAACGAATAATCTTGGAATTCGAAGAACGCCATTAAATAGGAAGCGACGTTGCAGGTCATCATCATTTCTATAATAAACTTGTGTGCGGAATAAAGAAGAGTACCTGTGCCAAGCTAGGTAGTTATATTTGTTTCAACTGTCTATCGGAAGTACTACCCCAACTTCAATAAAAAATAATAATCAAAACCTTCAAATGAATTCATAATTATATATTACCTGCCAAATGGGCTTATTTTTACTGTCGATAGCTCCAAATTCACGCTCGTGGGCTCTTGTCAATACTTGCTTGTAGAGAATTTCAGCTTCTGCGTACCTTCCCTGTTTTAGATAGCATCCTGCCAAATTGTTTTTAGTTTTGGCTACATTGGGATCGTCGGGCCCAAGCTTTGCTTCATATATATCAAGTGCTCGTTGATAGTACTTTTCCACTTCATCATATTTGCCTTGATTTTGGCAGAGCAATGCCAGGTTATTCAGCTGCTTAGCAACATCTGGATGTTCTTTGCCCAAAACCTTTTCGCGAATTTCAAGAGCACGCTTGCAGAGTGGCTCGGCATCCTTGTATTTACCACGTTTACCGTAAAGGACGGCTAAATTGTTTAAGGTTGCAGCTACGGCTGGATGATTTTCTCCTAATGTCTTGCCTCGAATGGACAAGGCATCGTTCAATAAATTCGCAGCCTCTTTGTATTTATTCTGTTACATCAAATAAATTTAGCTTTAGATAGTCTCTCTTTACGATTGCTGATTATACAATCACACTCACTTGATCACGATAAACAAGGGCCAAAATGTTTAACATTGTTGCAACATCTGGATGATCGTGGCCACTAGTCTTCTCGAGGTCCTCAAGGGCTTGTTTGCAAAGTGGAACTGCAACTTCGTATCTACATAAAAATGAATACAATTGTTATATACTAAATAATTAAGTACAATCTAATAATGTACAATACCTGCCCTGTGAAGCATACTGAATAACAAGGTTATGAAGGGTTCTCAGCCGAGCTGGAATTTCATAGCCTGATGTTTGATTTGCGAATTGGCTAGGAGGAGTCGGAGACATATTGTTTCTATCTTCATTCTCTTCATCAGGGAAAAGCTCAACCACAGGATCCGTTCGTGTCTTTTCGCATGACTCATCTTGCTCCTGATTGTCATCATACTTCTTAACAGATGCCATAAATTCAAGATGTTTCTTTTCTTCCTCTAGCTGGGCCACCAATTGCTCGGATGCCTGGAACTTCTGTTGAGTATTGGCAAGTTCATCACGTAGCCAAGCATTTTCCTGATGGAGACGGCGCACTTGTGTCTTCAGTTTCTGTTTTTCAGCTTCAATATTTTGCAAGTGGGAAGTAAGAGCCATCATCACTTGAGCTTCACTCAATCCAAGCTCAATATTTTCAATATTCTTTCGCAATATATCAGATTTCTCATTATCTTTTTGAACCTCTGATATACCATTCATTATGGAAACATGTTCCACGCGCAAAGCTTCCAAGCCTTGCAAAACTGTTTTCGTATTGCTTATGATTTCGTCTTGCGACATTTGCGTCATTTTGCCGATTTGTTCGATTTTCTGACTGTAAACGAAAAGTTCAAATTATTATTTAATTATCTATGTTATTAACAAATCTATAATATTTGGACCCTTTTATGGAACATTTATCCATATGTGCGACTTCAATGACTAATATTATTAAGAAGGCAGACTACCCTGCTATTTAGAATCAAACCACTGTGGCGATTTGATAATATAAAGTATTTATAGATTATTTCTTACATTCTATAATTCTTTATAGCTTTTGAAACAATCATTTTCACAAAACTCGTGTCGCCTAAGAAATAATTTCACATAAATCGATAAAGTCAAAACTTGCGCATGCGCATGATTACTCGCAGGCTGTATCAGGCTGGAATATCCTTACTAATTTTTTGTATATATAAATAAGGGCATACTGTCAGTTTAACGGCATTGGTGTTGAGTCAGTTACTCACGAAAAACTTGCATTTTAAACAGTTGCAATTTTTTATAAAACTCTAATTTATAATCAATTCTGAAAATAAGTATTTAAATTTTCTTTTAAATATTTAATCTCAGTAATTTAATCTCTCTAATCACTGTAAATTTAATGTAGATCTAATAGAATAATCATATAAATGTCGGGCATTACCACTCTAAAATTGTATATTAAATAAATTTATTAATTACTTGACACAATAATATGGATACTGATTTGAGTAAGTCGCTGCTAGACTTCCGCTATATGCAGCCAATTACCAGTTGCATAAATAAAGTGAATATAAAATTTAAAATTCCAAAATGAATTTAAACATTCTTGTGCTCAGTTCTATTGAGCGTATATAAAAATAATGCAAGTTGCATTTTAAAATATTCTTTGTACATTTAAGTTACGTTCGCTCTAAGCATGCAACATGTTGCTCAATTACTGCTGTGTCCAATTGGTGCAGTGGAGCATTTCATGAACCGCATTAAAGGCCAACTCGACTTAAAATTTCTTGTATGAAAGTGGTCCGCTTACTACTCATGTACACATGCTACTGAGTCAGCTGCTGCTACGTTTGCACTGAGCATTAGAAATTATTTTTAATAATAAGCAACTCGACAGTGTGTAACATTCCGTTATGTGTATGTACATGCAGCCAAAGGTGTACGTATAATTTCGAAACCCACTGTATATTATGTATGTACCTATGTAAGTACATAATATGTATGCAACTATATTCTGCACAACAGCAATAAAGTAATGCATTTATTATCTATGAAGTGAAGTCATACGAATATACTTATTAAACTTGTGCATTACACCTTCACTTACAGGTTCAAATAAAAAAAAATTGACTTCACCACAATTATTATATACACACATATGAGCGTACATACATATGTACATATGTATATGTATGTATTAGTCATTTAGAAATGAGCATACACCAATTATTTAATGTCGCGTTTAGACAAAAATAAACACACACATCTATGGGAATCACTTTCCGCATACTTTAAAGTGCGCATAAATATAAATGTATTTACATTTATATATTTATACACATGGATTACTTATGAATGACAATGTACCCACCAAATGTTTATGACGAAAGAACTTTCAATACACATACATAAACTCGTACTTCTATGTGCAATTGTACAATTGTAAGTAAATACATACAAATATAATAATAAAGTTGCTAAATACGTGTATACACTCTGCGCTATTGCCGCTTTTGTACATACATATCCACCATCCACAGAAATAATAAAAACTTACATGCAGTAACACAACTTATAAAAGGATTTAAAAGATACAGATTATTTCTAATAATTTGAAGTATCGAATAGATTTATTAAAGTGATTAAGCTCTTAAACAAATATACCTTTTGGAACGGTGAAATGGTACACTTTTTACTATATCTTGCGCTAAGTATGCTGGTCAATCCCTGGCAAAAATGAACCAGCACAATAATTATCGAAACATATTGTAAGTCAAAAATAGGAAAAAAATATTTATATAAATTTATTTTATTATTCATACAACCATTTGTTTTTTTTTCGTGGTTAATATCTTTTTGTTCGTTTTTATTACTTTTTGATGGAAACCATTTATATTCTTTTTAAAAGTATTCTGTTGCTGTTTTTAGAAAAATTCCAATTTTGAAGAAAGATGTAAGATAATCAAAACTAGTAAATAAAATTTGTGCGCAATAAATTAAAATCAACTAAAAAATTCTGTCGTTTTGAAGTTATGTACCTAATTTGTAATTTGTTTACACGTTTACTAGTTCACGAGCGACATTTTCAGCTGTTCTATCAGAATAATAACTGTAACTTAGTGCACCGGTTGATATGTTTGATGTGAACGAGGGCCTTATTAATGAAACAGGCTTAAAATGAAGAAAATTTATGAAGTTTAAAATTTTCTTTTAAATTAGGAAGGACCGTGTTCCCAATAAACCTGAAAAAGAAAACACTTTTAAATTAAAGGACACATTTTTCCTTTCATTTTAATGAAATGTAAATTTGGTATTTGAGTATTACTAAAAATTTAAACTAATAATTAATCACTATCATTATCATTTAATATTGCTGACATAACCTCCGCAAATTGTTCTGCTTTATTTAAAATTTCATCTCTAGTTAAATTAGTATCGCTCCGTAAATTTTGAGCAGTAATAAGCAACTTCTCAAAATCATTCAGTTGGTTTTCCAGTTCTTCATTATTGATTGATTGCTTGCGATTAGAACCTGTGAATAAAATATAAACCATGAGTAATACAATAGTACATATAAATAGATATGATACTTACTTATTTCTATATTTGACCATACACAATTTCTCAACCCATCTAGAATCTCTGCATAACTTATCTCTTGAGTATCTTCTGATTTCTCGACATCTTTTAATGTTACAATATCAAATAATACATCAGTATGTTCTTTCAGATCTTCAACAGTTAATTCATTTGCTTCGCCAGAGAATGATGTTGTTATCAGGAATCCAATCTGGATCTCATTAACTTTTATAAAGTCATTTATACCAGAAAGACATTCAATAAAAGATCTCTAGAATGGAAAATAAATATGAAAAATGAAGCGCTAATAAATTTGTGTTATTAAATATAAACTACTTTATAACTTTCCTACAATTGTATGAGTACTTAAAAGCTAACCACCTTCTACTATGAATTTATAAAATGATTTTACATGATTTATTATATCTACTACAAGGTACTTACATCAGTTGGCTCAAAGTAAATTATTAAAGCTTCAGTTAACTTTTTGATTTCTGAAGGTACACTCTCAAGTTTTCCCTCATAAGGAACTAATGATATGCTAGTACTGTAATATTTAGTACTAATGTCACATTTAAAACTGCTTATGGCCGTTGTTTCATATGAATTAGTTGTTACTAATTTTGGTTGATCCAGTTCAGTTAATATATCTGAAAAGAAAAATAGAAGCAGAGAAGATAATTAATGGAAATTAAACATTGTGAGCTCCGACCAAAAACAAGATGCAGGCGTACGAATAGACATACTGGATATATGTACAAGCTCGTCATTATAGAAAAACATCCTTCAATACGATACATTCTATATGCTATACACATTAATATATATATTAACCTATGCAACCAACATTCCATTTCAATATGAATCATATAGAACAATATATTATTCAGTGTCTTCCGTGCACTGTTTACACATACATAAATTGTTTAAATATGAGCATACCCACATATGTACAAAACATAACATACTTTCAGCAATTTCCATTGGAGATATGCTTCCATAAGATAGAATTAAAACGGCTGGATCCATTTCACTACAAACTGTGTTTTTACTATAAACCGAATTTGTAAACAAATAAATCTATTGGGATCTGTAAGACTGATAGTTCTGTTATCGAATCAGTCGTTCGGTCGATATATATTCCATTCTTGCCTAGATAGCGATGATATTTAAAAATTAATTATATACATCGAACATAATTTAATGATTTATACCTATAACTCTTGTCGCATTCTGGAAATATTGTAACCTCATTTAAGAAGAAAATATTATGTGTTTATGTTTAATCATAGTCATCAAAATATAATCCTTGATTTATTTATTTATATAAACAAATAAAAATACCATTATTGGCCAACAACCGCAATATCGATATTTTTATGGATTTGGTTATCGAGTTTAAAATAGATTTAGTTCATTGAGTAGAATTATTAAACTTGCGAACTAGTTAATTAAGCGAAGCACCTCAGTGCGTGCCGAAAAAAACTTAGTTTTTAGTACAAATTGTTATTGATAGAAACATGCCTCCTAGTAAACTTGACAGCCTTTACCGACGAATGCTCATCACAAGATTTTTGAAAAAGGATGGGGAAAGCCAGAAAACTTACGTAGGTAAGTTAGTAGACTTTTTATTTACAAACACATATATATGTGGGCTGTGAATGTGATTTTCATATCCTTTACGTAATGGGTGAAAGACAATGACTTCACTTTATAAAGGCATTATTTCATATGTATTTTACTTATTCTAACCCATCCTCGACTTAAACTTAAGAAATTGTTTATTTTTTTATCCAAATTTCCAACAAAACTTGGTGCTGACATTCCATTCTATTATGGCGATAATGAAATGTTGATATAGTTGCGATATTCAAAACATATCGTATTTTAAGTATGGGTATTCCCTTTAACAATTTATTGTTACAAATAATATGAAATTGGAATATGTATTAAGGGTCTTAGCATAAATTTGGGTAAACTAACTTCGGAGTATATGGAGAAGATAGACTGAATAATATTTAATTCCGTTTATCGTTTATTACCTTATTATTTCAATCATGCATTCCACTATTTCACAGGAATGCATTAATTTATTGTCTAATACGTAAATTACACATGATTGCATGTAAAATGATAAATATATTGACGTTGATTGTTCGCTTAAATTTAAATTTAATATATTTCATGTTTTGTCAGCCTTGGTGCCTTTTGTGTACGGCAAAATGGATAGCATTCTCCAAGTCTTCAATAGCTACCCATCTGCCTACTGAAGGGCCTTGACAATCTATACAGCTGGAAGGACGCGAGTTAGTCCCCACAGTTGCACAGTTAGTTTTCCACCACCTGCTGGAGTAGATTATTAATTAGTTAATTAGTAGGTTATTAATTCCCCGAAACAAAAAAAAATATTTAATGGTTGCTAGGACGTTTAATTTATGTGCTTAAATCGATCTTTCAATGATTGAATGTTCGGAATTATCTCAATTTCTGCATATATGGGGAAGTTCTCGCGCTTTAACTATTAAAGCAACATTAAATACGATATGATTTAAACACACCTCCGGAAATATATACTTCGGCTAGCACAAGGAATTTCCGATCGAGCTCGGCACATCCGAGTTATGTAGTAAGTACTCATAATAACATTTATATTTTTGCATTTTCAGAGTATTTCAGTTTCGAAAAATTATTTCCTGCAGAGAGACTTGCTTTAAACTAGTACCACGAGACTATCCTGTAGAGATTACAAAAAAGAAAAAATATTCAGATTCAACATTAATTGAGGGGAATTTTACGACTCCACTCGAACTGCATCTACCTGGAGTGGTTCCAGAAGCAGCACAAAAAGCATACTTTCAGTTATTAATTCCCAATAAATGGATTAACGAAGATCATAAACCAATCTGCATTCATTTGGCAGGAACTGGAGATCACGTGAGTATTGTCAGCTTGCTTATGATAAATTATTGCTGAATGATAATAAATAATTAATATTAAACATCAATTTGCTTTTTTTTTTAGTTTTTCTGGCGCCGACGAAATTTTATTGCGAAACCTTTGTTGAAAGATGCAAACATTGGATCTATAATACTGGAAAATCCATTTTATGGATTGCGGAAGCCTGATGATCAAATGTACGTCGAAATAAAAACAATATGGCTATAAAGTATTCAGAAATTAGAGGTTCAGCCCAATGCTTTTAAGTATTTCATTAATTAACATTGAACAATTAGAGTTTCTCTTTTCGTTTTGCAGACGATCTAATTTGCATAATGTATCTGATATATTTGTTATGGGCGGTTGCCTAATACTTGAATGTCTTGTTCTCTTGCACTGGTGTGAAAGAAATGGATTTGGTCCCCTAGGAATCACTGGATTATCTATGGGAGGACATGTAAGTAATCAAATATAAATTAAATGTAAATACAACATTTTCCAATAATTTTTTTTTTCAGATGGCCTCGTTGGCAGCAACCAATTGGCCAAAGCCTCTGGTTCTTGTACCGTGCTTATCATGGTCTACTGCATCTGCTGTTTTTACCACTGTAAGTTATATAACAATGGTGCAATATTTACATATTTTGAAAGTTCTCATTCGCTTAAAGTAATTTTCAGAATAGTAAGAGCAGCTAAATCTATTGATTTTATAATATATTATTGTTAATTTCTCTTGAATTTGTTATAGGGAGTAATGAGTCAGTCTATTAACTGGGATATGCTGGAAACGCAATATTATTCGGATGGCCAATATAGAGAACGTCTATCAAAAATGGTCACTGTTATTGACGATGCCTTTGCGGCAGGACAAAAGTTTATTCAGAACTTTAATCAGTCACTGCATGAGCTCAAAGAAGATATTGATGATACAAGAAAAATTCAATCAGAACAGTGCGAAAGTGATGGAAATAATTATAAAAGTCAAAGCAATTCAGTAGAGAATACCAATAATTCAATATTCTTATTGAAATCGCTAGAAAATAAAACGCTGAAATCTAACAATATGCCATTGCCCTTGAAAGATATCCTTAGTAAAAATATTACAAACGATACAGAATTACCCATGTGCCACACTGAAACGATGGAACGTTCTACATTAACGAAACTTATGAAATACATTTTACCCTTATCCGCACAAAATAGAAATAGAAAAATAGATATTACAAAGACAAATTGGTGGGAGCGAGAGGCTTTACAATTTATGCGAGGAATGATGGATGAGTGTACTCATTTAAAGAACTTCTCAGTGCCACTTGATACCTCCCTAATAATAGCAGTTTGTGCACGAGATGACGCATACGTACCGCGGGATGGCTGCTCGAGCCTTGAAGATATATGGCCTGGAGCTGAAGTAAGGTATTTAGATGCTGGCCATGTAAGCGCCTATGTCTTGCATCAGAAATTGTTCAGGTAAATGAATTGTCAAATAATATGCGTAGAACGCTACTAATATACTTTGTATCTTTCAGGTCGTGTATAATAGAAGCTTTCGATAGAGCCAAAAAGATCTATGGAAATGAGAATTATAAAGACTTGAAAGCGGCTATTAAATAAATGTGAGAAAGAAAAACAAACCTTATTTGATTGATTATCACGCGAGAATCTCGAAATGTGTAATTGAATTGAAGGTGAAGAGATAATTAGAATGTGATTAGAAACCCATTGTGCAATAAGTAAAGGATGAAGCATCTAGTTGGCAGGGATTTGTCAAGTTTGGGATGGCCTAAATAAAGAATCGCCAGGCTTATTCGAAAGTTACATTTGTTTATTTGGACAACTATTAAATATTGGTATTGTAACATCTGGGAGTTCAACAAGGTCATTTTATAATTGTTTTTAAATATTTTATAATAGTATTATTATGGAAAAGTATAAACGATCTTTGACGTATTTTACTCCAGCACCAATATAACAAAAATTATACACTTATATTAAATTTTATATTAATACAATGTAAACAAAATAATACAAATCTTATTTATCTTTTGTCATGTTTAGTTTAGTACTCTGTTTTCTGATAATGCTCCTTCCGGAAGGCGGATAACTTCAAACGTTGAGTTTGTAGCGCCTGTTCCAGTTCTAATACCTTAACTTGTATATCCATTTCCATTGTTTTCATTTGCGATGGTGTTAATTTGCAAAACTCGATTTCCTGCTGCTGCTCCGTTCTTGCATTGCCATCTTTAACAGTTGCAACGACAACTCCGGTTGCTTTTGTCACGTTTCGCGATGCAATTGTCAAGTTTGTCAAATTTTGACTATCATGATTGGCTTTGACCTTACTGGCAATAACCAACTGAACAGTGCAGGCAGCAATTTCCTGGGCAGCGACAATAAGCTCAAAGTTTTGCCCAGATTCACTATTGATTGCAGTATTAGCAGCATCCACAAGATAGTTGGCAGCCTTTGCCACGCTCTTTGATGCGGAAATCAAACCATCCGACCATTGACTATTACGTTTGTAGAACTCATTCTCGGTAGCATTGCCTAAAAGATAATGTGATTTTATTATTAACAATTGTATATTTAAAACTGGGGCAACTGCGGTGCCTACCTTTCTGGGATGAAACAATTTCTTGTTGAAGCACACGTGATTTCAAAATTAAGACTTTTATACACTCCATTAAGGTTGTACAGGCCTCCAATATTTTTTCATTTACTTCCAGTTTTATTTTACTGTCCTTCTCACGCGATTTGGAGAGTAAATTAATGATTTTCGATGCTGCTTCCTCAATAGCAATGTCCATTTCCTTTAGTTCAATTTGAATAAGTTTATCCAGGTCAACGCTGTTTTCAAAATTCTTCATTACTCCGCGTACAAGTTCGTTCAATTCAGATAATCTATTTTGTATTCTTTGCACAACGCTATTGATTTGTGGATTATTTTCATCCTTTTGAACAAGTTCGAGAAGTTCAGTTAGGTCTGGGCATATAGAACGTACTTTGCTTAAAATATCTAAAACAGAACCAAATTCAATTATTTAACTTTGTCAAAGGCAAAAGTATAATTCTTTAGGATACTCACCTTGACCTTTTTCAATCTCTGTTGTAGATTTATAGATCATGTCACAATTATCATACAGTTCTATAAAATAATATCCTAAATATAAAATGTCATGCAACTTTCCGGTGCTTCCGTCTTTGGGTATTTGCGCAGAAGATAACAATTTTCTTAGCAAAGCCTCGGTTTTTGCGGTTATTTTGAGCACTCCCTCTAAAGGCTCTTGAATTGTATCACTTAATTTGGAAGAACACATTTCTTTCACAGTCTGAATAGTTAGATTTCTCATGATCTGTAACGCGTCCTCACATTGTTGATTTAGATTTGATAAGGAATCAATTTTGTTCGTTGCGGTGGCTAAATCTTCGTCGCGTTGCATCAGTTTGGATTGTACATCACTTAATGCCCTTTCCGATACTAATTTTTCTTCGTTTAATGTAGTAATAGATGTTTCTGCCACCTTCAATATTCAAAATTAAGTATTATAATCTTGGCATATATATAAAAGTCATAAATTGGATACCTGTAAAGCAGTTTCCTTTTGTTTCAGCCTGTCTTCTATTTCTCCTAACTTACTGCTCAAAGCTTGTGTATCCTTTTGAAGAGTTTCTTCTAATTCCTTGTATTTTTGAGACAGATGAGAGCATTTTTCTTCGTATGACTTAAGATTTTCAACAACTTCCTTTTCTTTTACATTCAGTGAGCTTTGTACATCACTTAAAAGTTTCTCTGTTAATACTTTTTGCTCATTTAATATTGTTATAGATTTTTCAGCTTCCTATAAACATTAAAAGTATAATGATGATTATGATTATCAAATGTGTAAATGAAAATCAATTATTAATTACCTGCAGAGCATTTTCCTTTTGCTGTAGCTTGCTTTCAGTTTCGACTAAGACACCGCGTAAGGCTTGGGAATCCTTTTGAAGGGTTTCCTCTAATACTTTATTTTTAGAAGAGAGTTCAGAGTATTTCTCCTCGTACGTTTTAAGATTTTCAACAACTTCCTTTTCTTTTACACTCAGTAAGCTTTCTGCTTCAGTAAGTTTTTGTTCTTTTTCTCGCAGAACTAATTTGACATTTCCAAGCTCAGTTTCACTTTCTTTTAAAACATTTACCATTGAATGTACCTCAAGATTTTCATTTTCCTTTTTCTGTATTATAGCCTCGTATTTTACTTTCATTTCCTTAGCAGCAGTTTCAAGGTTTGACGAATGATTCTTTTGATTTTCAATTTCTTGTAAAAGCTTTACAGTGTTCTCTTTATCAGCTGTGATATTTTCGTTCATTTTTAGAATCTCATTGTTAAGATCTTTAATCTGCTCAAGTAATTCGGCATTCATTTGTTTTTCTTTGTTTAATGATTTGGAATATTCACTATGCTGTTAAACCGAAGGTAAGTAATTATCTTATTGTAAAAATAATTCAAATTTATAATGCCTTACCTGACGAAGTAAATTTATGTGCTCATCTCTGATTTGGGTATACATTAGTTTAAGTTTATTGAACTTTTCTGAAGATAGCTTCTGCTTCTCCTCCTCTTCATATACTTTTTCTGTAAATACGAAATAGATAATTCAATATTCTGTAATTATACATACAGTCTTACTTACGAATTAAAATTGGATTATTTGTCAGTTGAAGTTCTAATTCATCTTTTTGCATGCGCATATTGGCGCACATTTCCTTAGATGATTCCAAATCATTACATAACGCAGTATTACTCCTTTGCAGTTCCACAATATTGTGCTTGTAAGTCTGTTCCAGTCCACTAAAATGACTTATGCTTTCATCAAGTTTGGCTTTCAGTTGCTGTATGGTGTCCTCTTTATCCTCAATCATATTTTCCAGTACATTAATGCGTTGACTTAAAATATGTTCTTGTTCAGCAATATTGTCAGCGGAATTAGTGTCAACAAGATCTTCGACAGGTGGATCGGGCTCTGATTGAACATGTACAACGGGAGGAATATAGCTGCCAAAGTCAACTTGAGACTTGAAGTTTGGACTCTGCTCTGGCAGCTGTGGAACAGTAATAAGGTCATGGAAATACTGCAGTGGTCTGACATTTTCGTAGAACAATTTTAATCTGGCAAATATACCGCAGAACCTCTCTCTGTGACCACTAAGGACATCATTGGGCAGCTTTTCATGGAGCTTAAACATAAGTCTGACACTGATATCATACAATGGATTTGAGTCTTGTATAAGCGTTATTAATGGTGCTAATCTACATTGTCCTGGTTGCGTCATCGACGATATGCGATACGTATTAATTGAATTAAAAACAGCTACTTGAAGAGCAATTATATCATCTAAATAGTCGAAGATTTCCACACACAGTTGAAAGCTAAAATAAATAAGTAGTTATTAATTAAACTAATAACAACACAAAAGTGCTAGTCTAGTCAAACGAATCCGTCTAGTAAATACTCTGAACCCATGCTTACTTCAATGGGTTCAAAGTATTTAAATCAAATGAATAATATTATATTTACTGCATACTAGTAATTTAAATCCTTATCGGCGACCGTGGCTATTTCAGCAAATGTTATCAGTAGTGATCCGGGATACATCCGATTCTTGTCATGGAAGTTTAGTTTAGTTACCAAAAGCTTGCTATATGCCTTTATGCAAAAGCCAATGTCATCTTGGAGATGACCCCATAATTTCCCAATTTCCAAAATCATATTTGAATGCTTCTGAGATTGCTGAAGGGCACATTTATGGCCTTCTCTTAGAACTTTATGCAGTAGATGACAGAATTTCCATGCCGTAAAACGACTTTCCATAATGGGCTGCCGAGTTATAATGGCCCAAAAGCTTCTTGCTTCCTTAGATTTGTGTATTATTATAATAATTGAGCGTGCATGTTTTGACTTCAATGGCGCTTCCATTCCATTAAGCGCCTTGCTTACACTTATATTCTAGAAAGAAAATAGCAGAAATTAAGTTAAAGAATGTATTTAGTAGATAAATATGGAGTTTGTTAATAAGTGTGGAGCAGTATTAAATAAAGCAATGTAGATTAATAGCAAGTTTTCTCGGACCAACTGCTTGTAATGATTATTAAATGAGATATATTATTGAAAAGGGCCTAAGACTTTTCGTGTTTAATCCATTTCTTTAAGTAACTGAGCACAAATGCAGTTGTGTTGATTGTAAGTAAACTTATCTATTAACTTAGTTACCACATCTGACTGCAAGGAATATAAGGCTTCATTTTTACTTTCCTACAGAACAGGTTTCTCATCTTCCCTTCTTTAGAAAAATAACTTGTCTATCAGTGGACGACATCCAGTCAAAGTGTCTAAACACCAGGCTTAACTTATTTATATTTAACTACATATAAACAGTTTAAATAATTTGTCGTTGATTGTTAATAATTGGTTAAGCTTTGTGTCCGCCAACAGCAAGTGTGCGCAATGAGCTACATTTCAATTTGAGCGCATGCTTGCAGTGCTCCCATTTGTGCAAGACTCTTGTTACCAAATTCGTAGAATATGAACATATTACATATTTACATATGTATGTATGTATGTAAGTAAATCAACAAACAATGCACGTACACTTAAATATAAGTGGTGTATATTGTGTCCATTCAGTTATTTACTTTATGAATAATACAATTAATATGTATGTATGTATGTATTTACGTGCAAACTTAAACAAAGTGAATGAATTAAATTTGTATGTCAGCAAACATGTGCACAAGTATGTACATATACACATATGTATGTAGTAAATACATACATATGATGTATTTGTGTTGTTACAGATGTAAGGATCTGTACATACCAAGTGAAAAAAGTCCTTCTCTGCATTAGCTGTCATTTTGCCTTAGAAAATTTTACTTTACGAACTGTACTGGCAGTGAATCACACTCAGATACAAATGAGTGCATATGTATCGTGTGTATATGTGTAAACTGAAAACAAAAATACATTTAAAACATTAATTATCTTATCAGAAAAGTATTCATTTGTACTCGTTTGCACAAGCATTGTATATACAATATATACATATGCACGTATATATATACAATAATATTTGTTATTAATTTATCGATATTTACGATACTTAATTTACTAGTGTATCATAAAAACCGTAACTGAGTATGTCAACATATCGATGATTTCGGAAACATTGGAACTGAAACATGAAGCAAATAGATAAACATTACGGAGTTTAGAAATTGTAAAATAAGCAATGAGAAAAACAAGGGATAGTTTTAGAATAGTAAATAAATGAGCAAAAGAAAAAAAAACGTAGGACTAATAAGTAAATAAAATGAGCATGTTTAGTTCAATGACTAACTCATAATATGAACTCCATATTTTTATAAATCAACTCTGATCAAATTGAAGTTAGTTCCATATTATAGAGGGCGCCAAACAGGAAGATCAATTTAAATATTCGAATTACGATAGTATGAATTATTTAGTGCTCTCTTATAGTAGCTAATTTGACCATTTGAGCGCTCTATACTTTGAGAATAGGTGTTAATAGTGTTTAATGCCCATTAGCTATTTCACTCACTGTATCTGTATCTGTATTGTTGGATACAAAAATATATTTGCATTGCATTTACATGTAAGCAAAAAAATTGTCTGGTTAGTCTTTTTAGTTTAACTACAATATAAACACTATATTACAGGTATAAAATAAA
This sequence comes from Drosophila macrospina, assembly GCA_035042075.1. Lineage (NCBI taxonomy): Eukaryota > Metazoa > Arthropoda > Insecta > Diptera > Drosophilidae > Drosophila > Drosophila macrospina. The sequence continues at coordinate 520,847 of JAWNLW010000591.1, forward strand.
TGAAAATTGAAACTAATTTCATATGTATTTTGAATTGAAAAAGTCCTTAAATTAATTTAATTAATACAATACAATTTTATTGTTTAGTAATTTATTATTTCTGATACATCAAATAAAAAGTGTGCAGTAAAAAGTTGGTGAATTGAAGATTTTGATATCCTATATATTATATTCCATCAAAAAGTTTCTTAAATAACTAGAGTCCTTTTTATCTGAACGTTATAGAATTTCCAGCTTAGATAAATATTGTGGTAAGAGTTCAGTGTCAATTCTTCTGTTTAATTGAAATAAAATAAAGAAATAAAGAATACTGTTACGCTGAAATATAAAACAATTTAAATGCCAATTATGTGATAAGACTATGACCAAATTTGTCTGTTACACTTCGTGTCCCAAATAACATAACCTATTTTAAGAACCATTACATAATCATTGCTTCTATTCTGTCTTTAGAGAATCATTTTGTAACTTAAGTTATTTTTAGTGGCCCTAATTTAATGACCTTTTCGCTGATAGCTTTTAAAGTAACGAAGGTTCTGTAAATGTCCCGATTACCTTGGCAAATAGATATTCATTCGGAGTTTTCATTCTTCATCGAGATCCTTGGGGTCTCTTAGGAGAAATTTACGGGAATAATAGCTCATTTTTTCAATATTATTGTTATTTTGTTATGCTTTAGCAAAATGGCGGATGAAGAAGATCCTTGGGGGTTCGATGATGGCGGTGATGCTGGTGATACAAAAGCAGCTTCAACACAACCTGGTTCCGTTGATGCTGCTCCATCAAAAGCAGAGAGCGTAAAATCCGAGCCAAGATCCGATGCAGTTCTGGCAGCGGACGGTCCGCAGGATCAAGAAAATATTGTCGAGGCTGATATTGAAATTAAGGCACCCCCACCACCACCCGAAGATGATGGGTACAGGAAACCAGTCCAGCTATATCGTCATTGGGTCAGGTAAGTGTACAATTGTAGATCAATCTCCTTTGGGGATAAGAATTCTGGTTAATACTTTGTATTTAATTAGTAAATAGGGACTCATTATTTGTTTTGATTTATTGTTTTTTATTTAAGGCCGAAATTTCTGCAGTACAAATACATGTACAATTACAGAACCAATTACTATGACGACGTAATTGATTATCTTGACAAAAAGCAGGTTGGAGTTACACGGGATATCCCTAGACCGCAAACCTGGGCAGAACGTGTGCTTCGGACACAAAATGTCAAGTGAGAACATCAATAACAAATCAATCAGCCAATGAACAAGAATAACTATATTGTATTAATTTTTCAGTGGAAGCGATATTGAATCATTTGTCCCCACAAAGCGGGATAAACACTTAACTCAAACATTAGCTGCATCGATTCGGACTTACAACTACCATACTACAGCATATATTAATCAGAAATATGCAAATGTTCTTTAAATTGATTATACAACTGCCAACTTGAGAACTGAAACGTTATGTTTGATTATTATCATAGGATGTGGACATAGGAATTTTTGTATATACATATGTACATATAAATATTAATTACATTCATAATTTGATAGCCCAAATTGTAGTTGAAAACATATCGTACATTATTAATTTCAATATTTCAATTCAAGCTATTATTTAATAAACACTAAGACACTGTTAATAGACTAAGAATTTTTTAAGTTATCGGCGTATTTGTTTATTCTTCTTTCCCCTTTCCAACTCACAACCAATAAAAAAATAATTAAGTAAGTGATAATTTTACAACAACAAGATCTAAAAGTACAAATTACCATTGAGCAATATATAATAACTGTGCAATAAATATATAAATAAATCATATAATACAAACTAAATTATGTCTTATGTAGGGTACAATCTCTACAATCTGGCAAAGACTGCGACGGACCAAACTTGTGTTGTTATCAGCCGTGTGACTATGAGATACCCTGCATTTAGTTTTGAGAAAGTTATCCAGAATAGAATATTAATTGATTTGTCTTTTGTTAAATGGCAACTTTCAGAAGAAAAGATATGTTAGGTAGTTTTTATTATTCTGAGATCGAACTACAGAATCTAGAATATATATATATTTATATAAATATATTTTATTTTTAAGTTTAGATAGTTTAGATAGATAAACTTAAAACTAAATCATAGAATATTCAAGACTCCTTAGTTTGGAAAATTAAATGAATACACTTAGTAGCATTATTATGTCAATTTAAATGCGAGTACCCATATTGTGAGTCCATTAGGCACTTATTCATATGTGTATCTTAGATTTATTCACTCTAATTTTATCTGTGCACCCGTATGAATATCCACAGTTGTGGAATTAAGTGCTAGACACTCTTAGTATTTGGTCTTAAACATGGATTGCCTTCTTCTGAGTTCATTCAAATTTTGGTTGTTAACCTTGCTTATTCAGTGGTCAAATAAAGTAGAATCAAAGAATACTTGGTAAATATATAAATTTATATTTATATGGTTTAAAAAATGTCAAGTTTCTATATTTAAAGCTCTAGTACTGATCTGCACGCCTTGATACTCGCCCGAGGTGGCAGCAAAGGAATTAGATACAAAAACTTAGTGAAAATTGACGGTTTGTCTCTTTTATCACGTACTATTTTAACAATAAGAAATTCAAGTTGTTTTGAACATATCTGGGTTTCTACGGACGATGATAAAATTGCACTTGAGGCTAGAAAATGTGAGTAATAACTAGGAATACCTTTACATGAATAGTTTCAAAGATATTAAATCTTTTTGTGGGTTAATTGTTTCAGATGGTGCTCTTGTGCATAATCGAGCTGCTAAATATGCAATGGATGAATCATCATCAATTGAAGCCGTTCAGGATTTTCTTGAAGTTCACAAGACTATACACCACTTTTCATTATTTCAGTGCACTTCGGTTTTCTTAAGGGAAAAATATATTAAGGAAGCGGTAGCTAAATTTAAGTCACATGACTGTGTCTTTGCTGTGAAAAGGTAAGTGATAATAGATATTTAAATGTGCTTTCAATAACTGAATTTATTACTATGTTATACACTATCTTAGATCTCATCATTTACGATGGAAAGTAGAGGAAGGCAGAATTTTGCCAGTCAATTTCAATGCTGAAGCTAGGCCTAGACGGCAAGACTGGTCGGGCGACTTGGTGGAAGCCGGAATGTTTTATTTTTCAAAAAGAAAGCTGGCTATGAGAGGAATATTCCAAAATGAAATGTGAGTTGTATATCTAATGCAAACTACATTTAATAATCAACTGATTACCAATCGAAACCAAAACTAGGTGTTCTATTGTGGAAATTGCATCTGAAGATGCTCTGGAAATCGACTCCTGGCGAGACCTTACCATTGCACGGTGTATTATAGCTGGTTATTCATAAATAATTAAGACATGTATCCAATACTTGACGAACTTTTGCTTGAATGTGAACTAGAAGATAGGCAATAGCGCTGAATTTAATTAGCAGAGATATCGATACGAACGACAAGTCGATCATATATTTTCTGATGAGCTATTGCTATGAACTAGATTGAATCGCAATATCGATAAGTCATTGCTTTAACGGACGCCACCTATTAATGATTATTTAAGGAGGCCTTCTGAATAAAATAAAAATAAACTTAATTAACTATAATAATATTGATAAAAAAAAACTGAACGAAGTGATTGCTCAACTTCTGTGGTAATATTGTTATTAGTTATTTGTAATGATTACAATTTTAAGAGTATAAAAACCGATCGAAAAGCAAGACCAGCAGCTATTCTGCTATGTATTCTTAAAGTGAAGAGATCTAGTGAATATAAAAACGATATTAAGTATGCTAGCGCTACTAATTTACTTCTTACTTCAAAGTGCATACGCAGAAGGTGGAGCTGAAAAAATATTTAAATTAAATGAAATATTGTATAATCTAGTGTTTTCCATAGCCAACAATATACACATCAGCCATGACTTTGGTGTTCGTGATGATTTCAAAGAGGTCGCAAAACCATTTATGAAAATTGGATCAAAGTATTATATGATTGAGCAAGACACTCCCAAGAGTTGGTTTGCCGCTACAATGGAATGTCATAAAGAGGGCGGCAACCTGGCAAATTTGCAGAGTTCTGCGGAAGTGAAGGCGTTGGAAGTGTACTTAAAAGCCTCTCAGCGTTATTGGGTGGATTTAACTAAACTTGCGGACCAATCAAACTTTCGTTCGTTTACTACCGGTCAAGACAAAGACTTATATCCGCTATGGGATGAAGGGGAACCCAATAATTTGAAGAATGAGGAAGATTGTGTTCATCTATTTCATAATGGTTCCAGCTATGTTATAAATGATTATGCGTGTAATGGCAATTATCTATATATTTGCGAAACAAATTATCCCAGGACGATAACGGTTGTTAATTGGTGAAAATATCTTCCTTTATTAATTTAAAATTATGAATCACTGAATTATAATTCATTTTGAAACGCACAAAAGTAAAGTGATTGTAGGTCTGTTTGTTAAAAACTTAACTAACAATTAAGTTTGCGATTGAATTCAAATAAATATTTAAAAGTAAATATATTTTATTACACTGTATCAGGTTGATATAGTTTACACATATTCATATACTTATTCATTTTTCCATATATAAAAATGTTAATTATTAAATAGAAATTAATTCATTGCGAAAGCTGTGAACCCTGAAACTGTATATAAAAGTCGACAATTGTATAAAAAACTCAGTATTTATTATACAACTGCGTCCCAGACTCTTGTAATTTACTTATTTACTTCATTTCAAATGAATTCGATAATATTATCGCTAGCTTTTTATAGTTTTCTCTATATGGCTGTGATTCAAGGCTCTGTGTTTTTCATTGTGAAAGGTAATGCTTAGCAAATCTAATAACTTTAAATTAACTTAGGTGAACTTTTTATTTAGAGCCAACTGATAAGTTAGTGATCAACGAGAGATATGGAATATCAAATGACTTTTATGCGGATACAGGACCTTTTAAGAAAATCCTTGACAAATATTATTATATTGAAAATGAAAATGAACTAAAATGGTTTGCAGCCTTGCACAAATGTCGCAACTTGGGTGGAGATTTGGTGAACTTTGAAAGCGACCTGGAACTTAATGCAGTGCTAAACGAATTGAACAAACGAAAATGCTATTGGATTGATCTAACTGATCTTGCTGAACCACATAAATTTCGATCAATATCAACAGGGGATCCTGTCAGCTACGCAAGATGGGGAAAGGTGGAACCCAACAACATGGGAGGCAATGAACACTGTGTCCAGCTGCTGGCCTCCGATCACACAAACTTCATCATGAATGACAATAAGTGTCATTATCTATGTTCCTTTATTTGTGCAACAAAGTTGCCACTTCAAGCAAACATTGTGGTTTTGTGAGGCCTATAAATACTCGTAATTCTTGTTATTTCTTTATACTCTTCAGTATGAGCCTTCTAATCAGTTCTACAGAAACTAAATTCACATATATTATTACTCATGCTTCTTGCGCAAATACTTCTGTATTGTTTCAACAATTTGCAATTTGATAAGAAAGTAGAAAAATAGAGGAAAATCTCAGCAGCAGTTCCTGAATAATTTTAAAGAATAAAGACACTGCAAGTTTATTTTGGATATTTTTGTTGTTGTTTTTGTTTTTTAATGATTTATTAAGCTTATACACATTATTGCACGCAAGTTTTAAGAACATTGGACAAGCGTGCATTTGGTAGTATTTTGTTGAATTTGCTTAAGAGAACCAACAAAACGATCAATAAATATTTTTTTGTGTATGAGGGAAACGCGTTATATACATAAAGTCACATATATATGTAGTATAAGTATATTTTGATATATTTGTATTTTCAGTTGTTGTTTGTTAACATTTGATTCGAATTCAATTGCGATTTAGCTATTACAAGAATTGAAAGCTAGAAATGTCTTTCAATTCATTTGTAAATGAGCTGTGCTAAATTATTGTGGCTTTAGAAGTACGTACATTGGACATGTATATATAAAAATATATAAATTTACATACACACATATTTCAAATGAATTAATTAAGCAAGCAAATTATTAACGTGATCATCAGTTTATGTAAACATTATACCAAAGCAGTCTACAAGATTTGTTCGTTTATACATTTAGCAGCACATTTAAGTTGGCGTTAAATTGGCATTCTTTTCAAAATAGTTCAAGGAATTTTTTTTGTTGAATATATTTTTGTAGAATATGCCACTATAATTACGAATATCGTTTGCTTAACAGGAACCAAGTGTAAACATTTATCATTCTCTTTTATACGCTATAATAAATTTGGCAAATCCAATTGTTTATCAATTAAATTGTTTTTTGTTTTTTTTTTGTGTGTATAAAAAACTTTGTTTTGTTTTGGAATTTAGTTGTCTAATCAGCAATTTTGGTAATTATTTATAAAAAACGCACATTATTATAATGTTTTAGTTGTTTTTGTTGTTTATGATTTATGCATAAATTATTAACAAATCACAGTAAAAAGCAACAATGCTAAAAATGTCCGTTCCGCATGTTACGATGAATACGATTATGAATATGTTAAATATTTTATGAATATTATTTATTATATACTAATTCGATTGTTATGGCTTGAGTTTATGCGTTTTAGCTGCGATTGATGTGTAACTGTAGCTTAAATCAAATTAAAAATACAAAAAATAAGAAAGTAAACAATAAGCATAGATGTAAAGGAATATTGGAGAATTGTTGATGAGATTCGTATGAATACGCGTACATCAGTTCATTAAACATCTAAAATTCAGCAACAGAAAACAATTGGAATGCTTCGATACAAAATAGTGGCCAATCAATAAAGATAACACGTGAAGTTAATACTAAGAAATGCATAGAAAGTAACAAAAATTATAATAATAATAATAACAATATGAAGAAACGCTCTCAGTTACATTGCACAACAACAACAACTATTCATAAACTTTAGTTTGACCTAGAAAATGTATATATTCACACAATGAGCCACAATGGAAAAGGGGCACTTGGGAAATGCGGAGATAAAATGAGCTTAATGAGCTCATTATAATGCATTCATAATTACGTTAAGTGGAACGCTGTAAAAAGTGTTTATGCGTAACATTTACAGCATTTCACAAGTCGATCAATACACAAACTATAAAGTGATGACACTGAACAGTTGGAGTTGCAGTTGCGGCTCACACGTGACAGATATTGACAGATAAAAACTTCAATTTCAATTCAATTACCACGTGTAAACGCTGCTTTGCAGCTTAGTAATGTTTACACGCAACAGTTATCGGCGAAACTAACAAAATAATTGTTACATTTGATATTTATAGTATGGAGAATGCATAAATTCTATACAATATCTGATACACGTGTAAACCTACTTGCATTACAATTATCGAGAGTACTGTTATGAGATTACAATTAATCATTACAAATATATACCTGGGGCGGTTAGTTATATACACATTTAGATGGTAGGCATTAAAAGTAGCGCTCAAAAAATATACACACAGTTATACACACATTCACAGGGACACACACACCACGCACATAGAGATTTTACAGATTACAGAATACAGAATACGAGACATAGGAATACATCAATATTTTGCTCTGTAGGGTCTTCAGTTTAATCATCATCCAGTTGCCGATGGCGATGCAACAATCAGCTGCCTGCCGCAAAACGTGGCTTAGCCGCATTCGCCTCCGAATTGCTTGCATTGTTGCCCAATTCCTGCAGCTCAATCTCGCTAAGCAGCGCCCAGTTCTCACTATCGCTGTGGACGTGCAGACGCAGCTCCTTGATGGCACCAATCTTGGGATCGAGTAGACCTTCGGCCACGCCTAGACTATCAAAGGCGCCCACAACAAGATAGCCATCCGTTGTGGTATTGTATGTGCTCCAAACGGACGAATTCTCGCTTAGGCTATCGGCGGGTAGCAGCTCCACGGTCGTGTTGTAGAAACGATCCGACGGATGCTCCGAGTTGCCGCTGCGAAACAAATAGCGACGCAGCAGCGTTGGCTGCTCAAATATGAACTGCACCAGATCGCCAGGCTGTGGTAGGAGTCCCCAGAAATAGGATTCACCGCGATACGCACGCTTTAGCACAAAGTTCTTATACGGCGCGATATTCGACTTAACCATGGCCGGAGGATTGTGCGTGTGTGCATAAAATGTGGGCACTTTGCTGCCAAACTGTTTGTCCTTTAGCTTTTGTACTTTGCCCTTCAGCGAGGAGCTGGTGCCAATGTGCTGGAACAGGGACTTGCGAAAGTGTTGCCAGTACTTGGCCTTCTCCTGGTTGCAGTGCTTCTGATCCTTGTCCGTTCGACACACTTTCGATTCAATAAAGTACGTAAGGAGCCAGTCCACAGGTTTATCATTGTAGAACATTTGAAAGTAGGTGATCAAATAGGGTAGCTCAGCACTCTTGAACATCTTGCCAATGAAGCCCAGTTGACAGAAGTCCAAGACAAACCAGGCCGGCTGATCGGGCTTCGTTAAGGCGCTCTTGATTAGCGCAAACTTCTTCATGGTGGTGATAAACTGTCGCTTGGTCAATATATCATCCTCCAGCTGCACGTAGAAGGTGCCCTTGGAATGGGCATACGCCATAAGATAGGCAAAATCCAAATTTTGCTTGCTTCGCCACTTAACACGCTCCAAGGGGTCGTTTAGTGTGATCCGCAGTCTCTCAAAGTTGGGATAATAACTGGGCGCTGGCGCAACAATGTCTATAAGCCCACTCTCCACATGCGGTTCGAAGCTCGTCTCAATTTGCTTCGCTATCAACTGCACAGCATCCAAGTCCGTTTCGCCAATGTACACAATGATGAGCGTCTCGTTCTGCTCCTCCTCGTTCATGTTCTCAATGAGATTGTGCAGGGTGCTAAGCAGATAGGATTGCTTTTCGCGTCGAACTGTTGGAATACCGAGCACAATACTCACATCGCTTCGTCCTTTGCTCTGTAGATACGCGGGACGCAGGGAGCCCGCATCGTCTAGCAAATGGGGCAGGAAATGATAGGCATTCGGCAGCCGTATATTCTGCACAGGCACAAAGCCACGTGTCGTCCCAGACCCGCCAGTTCTTAACGCATGCGATGCATTGCGAAGCAGCTGACGGGCCTCTGGACTCAGGGCATCCAGAATATTGGCCACCGGCTGTGGTGGTGGACTCACATTGGTCACATTGCTGCCATTATTATACTGCAGCTGACCCAAGTACTGTGAGAGTAGCGAGACATCCTCCTGTCGTGCTCGATACATAGACTCTAGGTACTGCAGCCGCATATGACACTCGGCGAGGCGTTGCGTCAGCGACTGTTCGGTGGATAGTTCTGGACCCAAGACCATCAATATCACAATGCAGGGCGCCAGTATGAGCACCGTGGCAATTAACATGCAATTCCTTTGACGTATTTTAAACATATTGTTGTGTGATTCGTTGCTTGGTCTTCAATCGATACGATTGCAATTACAATAAAACTGAATGGGAAACACGTTTGCTCTTGTTGTTTAGTTGATCAACACAATAACTAATTAGATAAGAGTACATCATACCAAATTTTATCATTGCCACTTAACGATATTGTTAGATATGGAGCCGAAATTGAAATTTGTTTACGAAACGACCAGCTCCGACATGAATATGCTCTGCAATAGAAAGAGGATACGAAATTGATGGACACAGCTGAGATATGCTAATTAATATAGAAAGATACAAATTAAATATAGACTTAGTTGAGCAATAATAATTACTAAGAATATTGAAGATAATTTGAGACAGCTGATTAATGATAATTATTATACGAAAAGTTTAATAATATAGACTTCGCTGATAATATAAATGCAAATTATAGACAGCTAAGGAATAAAAATTATAGAAAATTACAAATGAGTCTATTAAAAATATGATATTTAGCTGAGAAATGAGAATTAATAGCAATATAAATAAAATTATAGACAGCTGAGCAACACAAAGAAAAGCCATTAACTATCAAATTATATAATACACCTAATGAAAACTACCGCAACTATTGAATAACAATACTATGGAATATACTATTCTAATTACAACAATTACTCATCATCTGAGCTACTAATTCAGTTCTATTTAATTGAGTTTCATTTCCGTTTACCAATGTTAATTTTGCTGATCGACTTCGTTGTGCAATTCGTCGCCACATCGCCGCTTAGCTGAACTGATGGCTGTCGTCTTTACAATCCACATTATTACCGCACGTTTCAGTGACTAATATAAGTGGGTTGCCCACCCATTTTGGACAGGGAGGAGCTGCTTAGGGCGCTGGTTGAAACGTTTAACAAGTCTGGCAGTGGCAACTGTTGTTTTTGTTGATTTAGCCTCAGTCGTGAACGTTGTTGTTAACGTCTTTTGTGTGGCAGCTGTCGCTATTCTCGCCACATGACCTGCAAGCAACAATAGTTGTATAATATATTGTCGCATCTATGTATATACATACATATCTACATATGTACATATGTATATAGAATGTGCGAAATAAAAAAGAAATCTATTTACATGGCCAAGCGCCAAATGCTTGCGACTTCTTCCTCTTCTCGTTGTTGTTGTTATAATTGTTGTTATTGTCGAGTCGTTTGTTCTATCGTCGGTGGGGATTTACGAGTGCTAAAACAAAGAACAAAACAAAACAAACAAGTGAAATATGTGTAAATAAATGAGCTAATTCGCGTTAACTGGCTAAACCCCCTTTGTTTATACTAACTCTTAATTTACCTCTTAATTTTCCATTACGGAATTCAAAACATATTTGTTTAGCAACTATGTATAATTTCTACGCATAGACTTTCAAGGTGAAAATTATCAGGCGTGTATTCAGATCAAAGGTGAAGCGTTGTTAAAGCTCAGTGAGATTAGTAACATAGGCTTCAAGTTAAGACAAAAATAATTTCTATTTCGGTCTGATTTCAAGCTAACATTATAACAACACGACTGCCTATTATTAACGCAATAAAATGAGCTCAAATTCAAGCTCAAACCAGACTCGTTACTGGTTCTATACGGTTAATACTGAATCAATACTGAATCAAGTCTAAATCAGGCAGTTTACAGCTGCTTAAAAGTTGCTTGCTAGAGCTATATCTATAATTACTGATAATATCACTTTATCGCTTGGCTATGTGTGAACATTAACGGTGGCAATGCATATTTGAGAAATAAACAACAATAAAGAATATAAAGGGAGAGAGAGAGAGACAGAGAGAAGGCGTTGAGCAAACATAAATAAATAAACAACATTAGCAACGGCGAACAGTGGGTGTTTCACACACGCAAACATTCATACAGATACATTTCATACTTTCTATCCGCTCTCCCCTGGGTATAACTGCTGTTCATACTTACTGCACGTAATATTCAGCTAATTGCGTCGGCTTCACAAATAACGCACAATCAGTGCGCAATTTACGCAACTTTATTTGAACGGCACGCCAATTGCGTTAATAGGAACTGATTAAGTGAGAAAACAAAACGCTAGTTTTGAATTTGTATTGTATGTTTTGTGGGTGGAGTCCTCGTCATTTGCTACTTTTTTTGCCATACGCTTTGCAAATTTGCATGCACTCGTTGAACAGTTGGTTACATTGTGCGTTACAGTTGGTCAGATTGTTATGTAAATGCACTTGCCAAATATTGCAACACTCGCGATATTTTATGCATTTGTGGGAAAAGTTAATAAACTTCTCCGAGCGCAACAATAACAACAATGAGCAGCATTCAGTTAAAAGTGCTGCAGAACGTAAATTTAGGGATCCGTGTTGGAAAATTATGCACAGAGTTGCCAACAAACTACACAGTTATCGCTTATCGATAATAGAATGGTAGTTCTTATTAATTTTATTATTTTTATAGCCAATTGCCAACAGTTAAATTCAAAATGAAGCTATTATTCTAAGTTTATTTCGTAAATAACAAGGTATTAAACAGATTTTTAATACCATCGCGCGCTAAAATGTATTGAAACAGTATTTATTTTCAAAACATTAACGGCTTTCTTCAGCAGACAACAAGTGCTCTCTGTTATTAGCAGTTCAGCAATATGTTAAGTATTCTGATGCAGAAATCAGATGTTTTATTTGGTTAGGAAATAATTGTAGAAAATGAAGATCTATTTAACATTATTAAATGGCACAGGCTATGTTTTCAATGCGGATGGTAAGAAAGTGTCAACAGTGTATAATTCATGATTACCAATTAACTTTCCGTAGACTATATGGAGTTGCGCACAAAATACAAAATTATGGGTGCTCTTGTAGGCACGGCCAACAGCAAAGGCTGGAGCTCCAGCGAAGCCGGTAGGCGTGTGTTTTTAGCCAAATTAACTGTTCCAACTGATGAATCGTATACAAATTGCAGCTCTTCCTGTGGAGCTGACTAAATGCGAGACGCAATTGCTTATTGAAGAAGGCATTGCAGTGTTAGTCAGCAAAGCCGCAGCTTTAACTGCGCCGCCAACACCCGAAATGTTGCAAGTATATAAGACTGAATTTGAGGCCGGTTTATTGGCACAGGCAGATGCTTTGAAGGCCGAAAAGCTGCGGGAGACTGAACGCCATGTGGATAAAATCTTGAAAGGCAAATGCAACAAGTTAATGAAACAAGGCAAAATCGAAGAGGGTGAGTGCGCAGAATCAATTACAGGGTATATTCTTTTTACCTTTACTAAAAATTTCATTCTAAACAGCTGCTGCTCTCACGTCCAAGGATGTACTCCAAGAGATTGCCAGTAACTTCGTATTTGAGCGTCAGAATGCCCTCGTGGAGTTGCCCTGCTCGCATATGACAAACCATTGTAAGAACACCTTAAGTAAACCTTTAGATTTTTCTATTTTTATATATTTATTTTAAAGCTGCTCAACTTTGTACTGAACCCGTCTTTGATACGAAGTCGCTTAAGTATCGTGTGTTTCGTGATTTGTGGCAACGGAACAAGTTCGTCTCTTCTGGAGAAGCTTTTGGTGCTGACTTCCTGATTTATCCCGGCGATCCATTGCTCTATCATGCCTCGCATATTGTTATTATACAAGAAACACCTGCAATACGACCTCTCGATTTGATTTGCAAGGTGCGACTCTCAGTAATTGTCAACAAGGGCTGTGTGTTCGCCTATGAGGAAACTGATGGGAGCAAGATCGTATATCAAACGGTTGCCTGGTGGAATCCTAACAAATAGTTGGAGGTGAGTATCGATTTTAAAGATTCAATATATTAAGCTTAATTTCTACCTAACCGAACAGAAAAAGAGAAAGAGAGGACAGAAAGAAAGACGGAGATCTATTTAACTTGCTAAACTATCATTCATTATCATCATTATATTTAGTTTCTTACTTTTGTTCGATTCACAAGGTTTTAATCTAAAATCTGTGTTTGGGGTCAATAAGTTTAATCTAGATAAGCTGCCTTGATTAGAGATACTTTCTATATTTAAATAATAATAATATTTAACTAAATAATATAAATATATATTACTTAGACCATTAAATATTATTAATATAATTTAAATAAACTGCATCAAGTATTTATACTTATATATAAATTGAAGCAGGGTATTATTCTTTCATATTTTACATATTTTACTAAAATTTTTACCAGCTGGTCACACTGTCCAATCTCAGAGCGCAGATCTCTTCGTATTCCAATTTCAGAAGATTCATTTTGTAGAAATTGGATACAATAACAGAGCATTGCATGGCTTTGGACTCTTGTCCTCCTCTCTGTTTGTTTGTTTGCTATGCGTGTGCCTATGACTGTATGTGTGTGTCAGTGAGTGCGCGCACTCACTCAGACATACACATAATGCTATTGTGGGAAAGCGAAATAATATAAATGAAACTCTTGGGCAGTGTTTTGGTCCGCTTTTCGAAATTTCTTGGAGTACGCGCGCCCGGCGCTAGCCTCTCCTCTCAACTGTGTCAAACCTCTCCGTTTGTATCTCAGCAACAGCAGCAGCAGGAGAGGGAAACTGCTGTCGCCACTCGGCAGCAGTCACAGGTTAAAATTTGTATGTAAAAATGAGTTTATTATTGCGACGACATTCAAAACGTAGACATGTTTTGCTCCGTCTCGAAAAGGTTTCATAAAGCGATTATAATTAGTGAATATTGGCTACAAAATAAGTTTATAATTCAATTGCCTCCCAAAGCACTAAACAAATTCAAATGTGTACACAAGTAAACATAAAATACATACAAATATACCTGTATACGCATGTATATATGTATGTACGAATACATATGTATGTATATGCATATGTTTGCATATTCGTTTTGAACAAATTTTTAGCATGTTTCGTGTACTGCGTTTCAAGCATTTGGTTTTTTTTAAATAGACTTCTACAAAACAGAAACAAGAACAAAAACGATAATAAGGTTGTGAGCGCGGGGCGATATGACTGAGGGGAGGTGGTCGCGAGGCCAGGCAATGTCGTGCCGTTCGAATTTCAGCGAGTCAGCCAATCGCACCGTGGTTCCTAGGTCATTGGATTACAGCCAACTCCATACAAGACAATTTCGTTTTAATTATTAAGCAGTGCGGTCTACTGTGCACTGCGTTCACATAGTCAGATTGTCGACACCCCATGCTTCTCTCATTACCCCAGACCCACCCAATGCTTCTCGCTCTCAGCGTTGCCAGCCATGAAATACGCTCACTGCTTTAATGCTGATTGGACTTTTAAAGCAGCATTAACATTTCTCGTGTCCAGCATCAAAATCAAAACAGAGAAAATTGTAATCTTGCGTTGTTTGTTTTTTTTTCGGCTCTGCTCACATGCCGCTCACTTAGTTTATTACTTCTCAGAGTATTTGGACGCACCATGGATAGAACTCTCCCTGGTATTGTTACTCTCCCCGCCAGCATTGAATATAATACAGCAAGCTGTTTCAGTCTCTGCTCTTAAGCGGGACTTGATCTGCATAAAAATAGGGTCGAGCTGTCTCTGGGATGCATGTCAAAAGTAACAGGTGATTGCCATGCTCAAAGAGTACAACAAATGTATAGCGGGTGGAGAATTTGAAAGAGCGAACCGGCTTTTAACAGGATCTGTAGTTAGGAAGATTTTGGCTGACGAAGTAGCTGAAATATCTCTGATAACACTGATCTTTAATATTGTAAGAGAGGCTCCTTCTCTTTATATTTTAATTTGTAATATTAAATTTTTTTATTATTTATTTTCAAAATTTGATTTAAAATTTGAGTTATATTTTGTAAATTAATTTAACCATTTATAAATGTATATGGCTTTTTCTGAATATACTCTTGCATTTGCGTTTCACTTAAATTTATTTACGTCTGGTAACGCTGTTAGTCAACTGTACTTTCAAGAGCGCGCACTGCCATCTCTCTCACTCTCAAGCGCTCACCGCAGCAACAGTGTCACCCACACTCACACACATACACACTCACAATCATACGTTCATGTACATACACACACTCACACATAGGCAAACATGAAACCACCACCAAAAAGCGGTTCTGTGCGCATGATCAGAAATTTTCTCCGTATAGAGACTAAAACTCGTCATACAACGCGACCGCCGCGCCGCGCTGGCAGAACGTAATTCGATCGAATACTCAGAGCTCAGTTCGAGTTATTCAACGTTGGCGAGCAGCAGCAGCAGCAAAAAAGAAAACCAAGAGCCAGAGCCACTAGCCGTGAGCGGCGGCCAAGAAGGGAAAGCAAACCGAACCGAGTATAAAATAGCAGCCAGCAGATTTTTCTTTGCGCTCCGGTGAGAAGATAATTTCAACATGCATAAAATTGTTCGCTCCGGGAGCGACAGCGTGTAAACAAACAAAATAACAACACAATAGTGAATGAAATTCTAGTTATAAAACAAATGTAAATGCAAAGACTAAATGCGTGGCGTTAACTGTACAAAAGTAAAAAAAAGCAAAAGAAAAAAAAAATTATGGAAAAACCCGAACAAAATATGCATATTGTTGTATCTATGTGTGATTGTGTGTGTGTGTTGGCGCGCTATTTTTATTTAAAATTCAAAGAACAGAATTTTATTTGTTGCCAGTTGCTTAGTTGTGTGTTTTTTCCAAGTCTAAAGTCATGCATTTCCATACGTTCGACTATCGGTCTGTGCTGTGTGGGGGGCGGGCGGGCAGACGGCCCACATTTTATATATGAGCTGTAAAACTTGCTCTCTTGTTGTCTCGCTCTCGCGCGCTCACAGCACAAAGTTGGCCCCTGTTTGGGAGCGGGAGTGAGGGGCGCGCATGTCAGCGCTCCCCCTGCCTTCTCACACACACAAATATAAACTAAAACTTTTTCTCGCGAGAGAGCGAGAGCACATGAGTTGTATGTTATTTGTCTGCCATCTGCTTATGCTCTTTACTCTTTTTTCAGGGGGGCAACGATAAGAAGCAGCGCGCCATTCAGTCGTCGTGAAAGCTCGTGAACGTGGAGCCGTAGTGGAGCAGTAGCAGCATTTTTAGCTGCCATTTATTTGAAATTTCTTGTTGATACGTTGCAACAAAAACAGCCTCGTCGTGTTGGCCACAAACAGCAATCAATACAATTACAACGCTGGAGAACAACTGTTGGATTTGGACACGACAGCCCTAATGTCGTTGCCAATGAATTCGCTGTACTCGCTCACTTGGGGCGATTATGGAACATCTCTGGTATCGGCTATACAATTGTTGCGCTGCCATGGCGACCTCGTCGATTGCACGCTGGCAGCCGGCGGACGTAGTTTTCCAGCCCACAAAATAGTGCTATGTGCCGCCTCTCCATTTCTTTTGGATTTGCTAAAGGTGAGTACGCGGCGAGAGCTTTTTCTCCCCCCACATACATAACCTCAACAGCATTTTATTTTATGGCATGTGTGCTGCCTGCGCGTACAGTTTGTAAACAGAGAAACCAACGTCGTTGTCCGCCTTGCCAAATAGGTTAATATGTGTGTGTGCGCATTGTGAGAGTGTGTGTGCGGTTGTGGAGCAGCTTTGGCTCCCGAGTGCACGTCTCCAACTCAATGTGCATGTGAGCATTGCGTGCTCAGTCTATGTGGATGAGTTGAAGACGTGTGCACTCGCGCTCTATTCCTGGGATAAATACATTTAACGCTCTGTTTTACGCTCAGCAGAAGCAGCAGTATGGCCCATCGCTATCTCTCCAACTTTCTGTCACTTTAGTTAGCTAGAGATTTCTGTATAAGTTTTCAATTGCCAATTGAGTTGAATGAGTTGCGTACTCTGTGCTCTGTCGCTGGCACTGTTGTAACCCCATCCCAATCCGTTGCCCTTAGCCGCGTATTGCTTATCAACTTGTTTGTTAAAAAAAAAACTTACAAGCTTTTATGAGTGCTAAAAAGTAGGAGAGGAAGAGAGAAAGAGAGGGAGAGCGAATGAGCGCTGTGGTCTGTCCTATGAGCAGAGTGGTAGAAGGAGGGGAGCAAAAGTTGCGCCAACTTTCAGTTCGAATGTGTTAGAGCGAGCGCAAACGAGAGCGCCAAGTGACGAGGCTGCCTGACTGCCTCTTACTTGCTACTCTTGTTGTTGCTGTTGCTGTTGTTGGGTGCACACGAGCGCGACCTCTTTTTGCTTATGTATGTGAGCGAATGTGTGTATCGGTGAATGTACAGTTGATATTGACTATGGAGCATATTAAAAAGGGGAGCAGTCAAACAAATGATTTGATAAACGTGACGATTTTAATATACATACGACAAGAAACAAATTCCAGTCTAGATAAAATATGCATATACACTTATCTCAGTTCGAATTTCTATATTTTTGTCTATTTTAATCTGTCTATATATAAGTATTTCATGAATAAGTTCAACTGTATTTTATTTGTGTTTGTCATAATCAAGTTTTACTGTTCAATGTACAGAACTCATATCAAAATGATGTACATACCGACATACATATTCTGTACACATGTATAATATTTTCTGTATGTGATTTGCCTTTTGCTTTGGATTCTTTTTTTTATATTTTTCATTTACTAGATTTGTACATTTTCTTTTTCATGTGCTCTACTGTACTTATTTGAGTGCTCTGTTTAATTTCTAAGTTAATGTTTTGTTCATTTGAAGTTTGCAATATTTAATGTTGATCAGCGCCAATCAGATATTCACTGTTGTTTGTTGTCCACATGTCAAATCGGACAAAAACAGAGCGCAGAGCAGAGGAGAGCGTAGAACACCTGACGCTGGCATCGGCTTTACGCTTATGTTCGCTCCCCGTTCAAAAAGTAAACAGAGCGTAATTTTTAAAACGTCGCTCAGAGTCGATTTTGTCGGTGGGAAATGTCAAAAATTGGTCTTGTATGTGAACTCTGCAAGAGTCGCAGTCGCTGTCGCCATAATAAGTGTACATGCGAGTATACTGATCTCGTTACACTCACACACACTCGTTAAACACGTAAACAATGCTCTTGGTTGCTCCCGCTCCCTCACCAAATGCAAGCAACGAAAAGCAACCACTCTGAAAAAAATCGATGAGCGTCAGCAATGGCAACGGCAACGTCAGCAGCGGCGAACAGCGCTGAGCAGGCAAGGCAGGCAGACAGACAAACAAAAGGGAGTGTAGAGTTCAAAGAGCGTGCGGTACGCGGCCTTGCTGCTGGTTTGAGTGCGACGGAGCGCTGGATGACATTTAAAGAGATTGGGTGAGAGGCGCAGGCAGAGAAAACTAGCAGGAACGGTGGGAGGGGTTAAAGAGAGGGTGAGCTGTCGCTCAGCGCTCACTTTAAGCGCGTCTCTGACAGAAAATTTTCTACTTGCCTGCTAATTAAATGTTCTGCGACCATGGGAGCGAGTCGAGTACGAGTATGAATGACTGCTGAGTGCGAGCGGGGTGCTCTTTCTTGAGCACCGCAACGGTCATGGGCTCTGTCTCTGTCGGCAATCAGCATCTCCAATCCTGCTGCAGAATGCAGAGCGCGCATAACTCAAAGCCGGTTTATTCATTCGGATGAGAGTAGTATGCGTTGCGTCTGGCTCTGTGTGCGAGCGTGCGTCTAAATGCCTCTGTATGTGTGAGTGTAAGTTTTGTCGTCGACTGTGTTTATCCGTTTGTTTCGGTGGTCTCACATGATGGCCAATTCTTTTGTCTCTGTTTTGAACTGACACACGCAGCAGCAGCAACACTGATTGAGCGCGCGCGCTTCGCCAGCCGGCAAATGTATTTGGAGCGCCAAAAAAAAAACGGTACGAGTATTCGTATTCAACTAGAGAAATTTCTAGTTACCCAGCAGCATTTCGCGGACGTGAAAATAGTGCTGAACTTGCATGACAACAATTGTTGTACTGTTAACATTTGGACTCTCAAGTTTATCTTTATAAAGATAAGAAAACTAAAGTTTCCTTCCTATTATTTCTTTATGGATTGAGATGTGATAAATTATGTAATTTTTATAAACATTTAAAATATATGACAACTGTCGTTAATAGTATTTAATAATAGGAAAATTACATAACATCTTAGTAAGAATATGATATATTTTATTGCTTCTTTTTGCATAACTCTTCAGTTAACTTATTATATAATTTGCCTGCTTTTGTTTGTCTATTGTAGAACACGCCATGCAAACATCCAGTTGTGATGTTGGCGGGCGTGAATGCCAACGATTTGGAGGCACTGTTGGAGTTTGTTTATCGGGGCGAAGTGAGCGTCGATCATGCACAGCTACCGTCGCTGTTGCAGGCGGCGCAGTGCCTCAATATCCAAGGATTGGCACCGCAAACAGTGACCAAAGATGATTACACACACTCGATTCAACTGCAGCATATGATACCACAACACCATGACCAGGATCAATTGATAGCGACCATTGCAACGGCACCACAGCAAACTGTGCACGCACAGGTTGTCGAGGATATACACCACCAAGGACAGATACTTCAGGCCACCACACAGACAAATGCCGCCGGACACCAGCAAACGATTGTGACAACAGATGCATCCAAGCATGATCAGGCAGTGATTCAGAGTTTCTTGCCCGCACGCAAACGCAAACCGAGAGTCAAGAAAATGTCACGTAAGTACCAGGAATATCAACAAAAAGTGTTGTATAATCCTTGTAATATTTCCCCATCTATAGCAACGGCACCGAAGGTCAGTAAAATTGAAGGAATGGACACGATTATGGGCACACCGACATCCTCGCATGTAGCCGGCGGACAACAAGTGGTACAACAACAGGTGCTGGACGAGAATGGTGCAGAAGCGCAGATGTTGTCATCCACGCCAATCATTAAAAGTGAAGGGCAAAAGGTTGAGACAATTGTGACAATGGACCCCAATAATATGATACCTGTGACCTCGGCAAATGCGGCAACTGGCGAAATAACAACCGCGTCTGGAACAACTGTAACGCCGAGTGCCAGCGGCACCACAGCCACGCCAAAAGCGAAACGGACCAAACATCCGCCTGGAACAGAAAGTGAGTCATTCGACAGCCCCGCTTCGTAACAGATTCCCCAATGCCACTGTAACTAGAATATGTAATAACAAATTTCTTATGTTGCCTGCAGAACCAAGATCACGCTCACAATCGGAACAACCTGCAACTTGCCCCATTTGCTATGCCGTCATACGTCAGTCGCGCAACCTGCGACGCCATCTCGAGCTGCGGCACTTTGCCAAGCCGGGCATCAAGAAGGAAAAGAAAAGTAAGTCAGGTAATGATACCACACTAGACACCAGCGCAGAGTTCAATACAACAGCGGAGGGCGACACGAGCATCATTGCGGGAGCGGGAACGGGAACAGGTGCGGGATCAGCGGCAGCGACGCCAGTTAGTGGCAGTGGCACGCCCATAACGCGAGTGATATCCACGCCCACGTCCAACAGTAATACCATTATGGCCAGCACAGTGCTGCCACAGCAGCAAGTGCAACAGCAGCAGCATCATCAAACGACGCAGCAGCAGCAACAGCACTTAACAGCATCAACACTCAGTGCAACGGGTGGAGGTCAAACGCATCTCATGGGCGTCAGTATCAAGCATGAGGGCGGCGGCGGTGGCAGCAGCAGTGCAGCTGTGCAACAGCAGCAGCAGCAGCAACAACAACAGCAGCAGCAGCAACAACAACAGGGCATGCAAAATGTCATACACATTGTGGGCGATCAAGTGTTTCTGCCACAACAGCAGCAGCAATAGAAGCGATGCTGCCGCCTAATGCCGCCTGCCAAATCATTCCACCTTAACATACACACACACACACACACGCGCGCGCACATTCATGCTCTCTCACAGATACATACACACACACATACACACATACACATACAATGATTGTAAATAACAATTAATTATCCGTCAGCAAATGAATGTTTTATTTCATTTTGTATAATTTTTGTTGTAAGTTTCATAATTTTGCTTTTTACACTTTTAACACATCAATAACAAAATTGAAAAACAAACGATAAAAAGTTGATAATTTCATGCAGTATTTTCTTGCATAGAAACGCTAAATACTCCCAGCTATTTTACTTAAACAACGAAAAAATATAAACAATTATGTCGCATAATATTTTTAAGTTGTACAAACAAAAGAAAAACTCTAAAAACTAAAAACAGTTGAACATTATCAAGCAAACAGGTAAACAAATATTTGTAATTGTAAGCTTTCTTTGTGGCTTAAAACGAAATTGAGTTTAAGTTTCTCTTTAAATAATATATTATTATATATATATTACAGATTGTTTAATAAATATATACGTATATAATTTTTATATAACCAAAATTTTTTTGCAATTAATTTTTAATGCTGCGGCATTTTTGTTGTTGTTAATATATTTATTATTATTTATTTGATTTGATTTAATAATTAAATAATCTATAATTGGCTCTCGATTTGTGTGCGTTTTGTGTATAATTTTTGTATTGTTTTTTTATGCAAGAAAATACTGTAGTTAACAACTTTGAATTGAAAATATGTTTAATAAGATTTGGATTTGTTGAAATTTCGTTTGTTTTTTTGTTTTAACATTTTAATTGAGTTTTTTACATTTCACACTAAAAGATTCTAATCTATTAATCAAGCAATTCATTAACAATCTGCTTAACACACACTCATTACACACACACACACACACACACACTTCTCATATACACACACACTCAATTCAACTCCTCTGCAACTATTTGTAGTTGCCCCTCTACTCGCGTTACTTATTTCGTCAGGTTGTTCCAGCTGCTCCCAATTGGTGTCGCCCGCGTTGTAGTTGTTGCAACTTCGCTTAACTCTCTTTTGTTGGCCACATTTCTTATATTGATTTACCCATACTTTGCAGTATCCAGCAGCAAGAAACCTGGCGGCAGCACATCCGGATCTGGGCAGACCCAGACGGGGGGCAGTGGGGGACTAAACGCTAGTGGGGTCGTGCCCCAAGTGCAGGCCGTACAATCGTTGCATCCGTTGCAAGGCGTGCAGGTGAAGAAGGATCCCGATGCACAGCAGCAACAACAGCAGCAGCAGCAGCAACAACAACAGCAGCAGCAGCAGCAACAACAGCAACAAGCAATGACAGTGGCAACCGCAGCTGGGGGTCAAGTGCAGCAGCAGCAGGTGCAACAGGTGCAAGTGCAGCAACAGCAGACGCTGCAGCATCATCAGATCATCGATTCATCGGGCAACATGACGACGCCAACAACAAGCGCACAGGCAGCAGCCCAGCAACAGGCGGCGAATCAGCAGCAGCAACAATTGGTGGCACAATCCGATGGCAGTGAGAGTGGGGCGCCTCTGTCGATTGCTCAGGTGCAAACGTTGCAGGGTCACCAGATCATTGGCAACTTGAATCAGGTGAATATGACTGATTTTCAACAACAACAACAACAGCAGCAGCAACAGCAGCAGCAGCAACAACAACAACAACAACAACAACAAACACAACCACAACCCCAACAGACGCTCTGAGTAACAAAGCACGCACCACTTTGACGTATCGGACGGACGAACGCGTAGAACCACAATTCTATACCCAATCCCTGACTTGGTTATCCAATGCGCTTTAATCCTTTCGGAATGCGTGTAGTCCTAATTTGTATACTATCAAACAACTTGGCCCTGTTGTGGCCAGCAAACTAGACAGCCAACTGGGCTTATCTCTAGGCATGTCGTGTCTAGATTTGACCACAGTTTAAGCCCAATGACACTTGTCTAAAGTGCTTCAATTTAGTTCTATGCTCTTAGCTGGAGTTTGTGGAACAAGAGCTCTAAAATGCTTTCAACTGTTTGTTGTTCGCTTAGATTAATCCAATATTTCTGTTCGTCTTTAGACAAGTGTCATTGCTGAATTTGTTTAGTTTGCTGCGCATTGCGCAAGTTTCTTTTAGTTTTTATTATCAATTTTGTTGTACAATTCTTGAAAATTGAAATGTTGATTTCGCTATGTTTAATTTGTTTCGCAATAGTTTTAGTTTAAGAAAGCGCTATTTGGTTATTGGACTATGTAATTGTAATGTGCTGTAGTTTGACACGCCGCCTCCAACGCCCACGCCATGACCACGCCCACGCTCCACTTCCTACTTCCCAACATTGTTATGTGTATGTAGACTTAATTGAAATCAGGCTAGGCTAGATATCCTAGTCAACAACTTAATAGGCAGTTCCGATCTGTGCTCAAAACGTTGGGTTACGAACGCTTGGCAGTGCTGCCAACTTGTTTTCTGTCATAGTTGATAGCTAATAATTCACTATTGTGAATACATTGAGCAATTGTTTTTACATTTTTAATATTTTACACAAACTATATTCAAGCGATGGCCACGTAATCCCATCCAGTACGCTAGATAACCCCCACTTCAGCCTTAACTTCTGCAAGCCACAGATATCTGTAGGGCTTAGTTATCACCTTTTGTTCGTTTTGTCACCAAATTCGTAGCCTTCCCAACAACAATGAGCTCTAAATTTATTTACAAATACAAATACAAGAAGAAAGAAAACAAAAAAAAAAAATATATATATATATATATTTACATAATTATTTCTTAATTTTAATAGTTGCAAATTTTTAATTAAGTCGTCGCTCTTCACGTAGGTCACATATTTGCCGCAATCCAAATGATATATCTGCATATATCTGAACTATCACTTGTTGCAACAATTTGACCTGCTTGAGGAAGCAAACAATTACCTTAACTCTTATTACTTAAATAAAATTTAATTTTATTTAATCTGATTAATAAATGAATAAACCAAAAAATGTTTGAACAAAAACAATGTATTTTCTGTTGTATATTCGGTGTTGGTTTCTCTTATTTATATATATGATTTTTAAGTAATTATTTTGCATTATATTCGTATATTGTTACTAACTGCATTAACTTAATATATATTTATGTGTATCTGTCTTTATTTGTAGTTAAATGTTTAAACATTCCCATAATATCTATCCCAACATACTTCAACTGTTTGAACTAAACCTTGTGACTTACTGCACTTAACGCATCAACATGAAACTCACACACGCACACACACACTCGCACACACGCACAATGGACTCCATGAAATAGTTTCAATTTAAAACTGGAACTTGAATATATATCCATATAATTATTACACTAAATTATAATCAAAAGAATTCTCGATCAATTTCTAAACATTTATGTGCTACTAAAAGTTATAGTCGTCTATTCAATACCTTATTGTTAATAACATTTGTAAATTTATGTGAATAATTAAGACATATTTGGAACTATTTCATGGCATCCTTGCATTGTCCTTACACACAAAACTCACGTGGAATCCATAACCCAATCATTAACGAATCGTTTTTTTATTCTTGTCTTCTCTCTTGTCGCTGCCTCGTACTCTAACCAAATAAATCGAATTAACTGAAATGAAATGAAATATGTTAAATAATCGCAACTCATGCATCACCATCAATCAATCAATCAATCAATCAATTAAACAAACAAAACAATTCGAATCAAATCATTGCATAAATAATCCTCATGTAAATAGGGCAACAATAAGAACATTTTGGTAAAGAAGGTTTTCATTTTGAAAGGAGGGAATAATACGTAATGATGAGCCAACGATATGACCAGCGGCCCTGGAGGAGGTGGAGGAGGATCCGGGGGCGGTGGGCAGCCAGCGCAACAGCAGCAGCACCAGCAGCATCAGCCGCAGCATAGCAAAAGCAGCAACAATAACAGCGGCAACAGCAGCAGCAGCAGCGGCGGCAACAGCGCGGCAGCAACAACAACTGTGAACAGCAGCAGCAGCACACAAACCACAACAGGTGCCACAGCAACAGCAACGGCAACTGGTGGTACCCTTCAACGCCGGGTATTGCGCGGTCATGCGGCGCAAACAACCAGCGGTGAGAGAGTGCTGCTCATTAACTATGTGCCACAAACGGGAACAGCGGGAACAACATCAACAACGTCCACTGTTAGCACATCGACACAGTTGCCCACACGCAAGATACTCCAGGCCAGAGCCACGGCGACAGCAGCAGCAACAGCAGCTGCAGCAGCAGCAGCAGGAGCGGGAGCGACATCATCAGCAGCATCGACAGCTGGTGATGTAAACACAACGCCATCCGTCTCCTTTGCTGGCCTCGGCTCTGAGGTGACAGTCACACTGACGCGCACAAATCAACGTGCCAGCGTTACGAATGTCACAGCCGCCGGTCATATTGTTAGGAATCAACAGACAGTTTACCAGACGACGAGCACAGCGACGACAAGCGGATCAACGAGCACAACAGCAATGCATGAGCCAGTGCAACATATTGCGACACCAACGACACCACCACCACTGCGCTGGCAGCAGCAACAGCAGCCAGAATATCAACATGAGCATCATTTGGTTGAACAGGAGCACATTATCATTGATCATCATCAGCAGACGGATGCGGATGATCAGTTGATTGAGTACGATGCCAGCGAGGGTGGTGTGGTCATTGAGGATCATCAGCAACATCAGCAACATCAGCATCAGCATCAACAACATCATCATCAGCAACAGCAACAGCATCATCTGCATCATCATCATCAACTGGAGCTGCAAGAGGATCTGCAGGATCACGATCCACAGCAGCAACAGCATCATGATGTGGTGCAGGAGGTCTATTTGCAGTAGAACAGTGTTATATAAATATATATTCATATATATATATATATGCATATATAAAGCGATTTATATTAACTCTAAGTACACGTAGTTCTAGCTAAGTTATAGAGTTTTTGATTTGTTTATATATAGAGTTCAAATGCTAAACATGTATGTACAAAATGAATTAACTATTTGTTTAACCTGACCAAATTGACAAATCCACAAATCATTTGTTAACTATGTTCTTTAGTTCATAGTATTTGTCACAGCTTTCACAGCTCATGCACACTGCACACGCCCGCTAAAGCTTTGCAAGCTCAAAGCTTAGCGCAGTGTGGCACAGCTTATCAAACAAAAGCACACCAATACATGTAAATTTAACAGTAAACATACATACATGTCTATGTAGTTAGTGCTTAAGAGTCCACAATTGTATTGTACATAAAAGTAGGAACAAGAATTGAATCTAATATTAAGTAAAATTGCATATTTAATAAAATACGAGATACAAATAATAAATAAATATGTATAAAGTGAATTTGCATAGAGTCTAAGATAATATCCAATAATTGAAAATGTATTTTTAGATCGTTTGAAAAAGATTTGCATAGAAATCGCAAAGAAAGTGTAAGGTTAATTAAAGAAAGATATTTTTGTACCATACAAATTATGCTTCGAATTTCAAAATAAAATATTAAGAATTTTTCGGAATTTCCAATTTAATTATTTATTATGTATGACGTCAGTTTCAAGTTTAAACTTAAAATCAATTGTAAAATACAGAGTTCACAACATAGAAAAACTGCAATTAAAATAAATACGTAAACATATATTTCAACTCAATGAAATTCAATCAACACTTTTGAGATTTTAAAAAAACTGTTGAAGCAATTGGAAAATGGAAAATGGAAAAGATATCATATGATACACATAGTATGTAACCCAGTTTGGGGCCAAAGCAATAAAGTGAGTCGGGTTGAGTACTGAAAGCTAAGAAGAGATAAATATTTGAATCTTAAAATTTATTCCACGTCAGTTGGGGCAAAGTTATTCAGGAAAAATTGGGAACTAATGTAAGTATTCAAAACTCTTTAAAGTAAGTTTAAGTATATAGGGAAAACTTATGTTTCCAATAGGTAATAAATAAAACAACTTAGTTATTCTTCTTTCCCAAATTAATGGGAATATTAAAGTGAAATAGATTTATTTGTTTGTGATTATAAGTGTTTATTGGTTTTTCGTTTCTTTTTTTTATAATAGTTTGCATTTTTAACTGTTGCCTATACACAATTTCCATCTAATTTACAAAAAGCCATTTAACAACTATTTATTTACAAGTTTTGTTTATCATATTCGTTTTCTTTTTTTTTTTTGTTTTACAATGTGGCAAATTAAAAAGCTAGAACAAACTACAAGCTATGAATTTCAGCTGGCGATGTGTATAGGATTTTCTTAGCTTAGCAAAAGAAACCCTTCAGCAAATCTTCGATTCATCCGAAGTTGAAATACCCTAGCTTTAAGATGAAGTGTTGCAGAGATATCTGATATATAGTTATGGTTATGGTTATGGTATCGCACACTCTGCAAGGGTATTAACTAATTTAAGCTGATTATTTTCACTAGCATCGAATTTGAGCAAAGAGTTTATAAAATATGTTTTGATAATAGATTTCTAGGAATTAATCGTATCTACATTGTGTGTATCTGTGAACTTGTTTATAAATGTTCTATTTAACAGGCGCTAACTATCTTTCTAGACATGGTCTGTAGCTAGTTAATAGTTCTATAAATATTTTGTTTTTTCTTCTTCTTCGACTTCTTTAATTATTTATTTATTAAAATGTCTTAAAATGCAATTTCAAATATTATTGTTCCAAGTTATCTTATAACACTTTTGGACCTGCATTAGTTTGGTTTTCTTGTGAAGCATTTTGTTTAACTACATTATTTAATTGATTTGATTTAAAAATTGTTTAATTGAAATGCAACTTCTTAAGTACCAATTAATTTTAGTTTATCTCATCTCATGATTTAATTTAATTTAATTATCCTTTGCAAGCATTAAAATTTATTAATTTGTTAATTTATTTTCTTATTAAACTACATATTTATTTGGCGCTCTTCATGAGACGATTGCTGGCAAAGCATTCGCCAAAGAATCGATCCAGCGAATGATATAAATGCGGACGCACATTGACCAGTCCATGATCCTCATCAGCATAGCTCTGTTTCGGTATAAAGAATTGATTAATTCGTTGCATTTCATTGATTCACATGATACTCCTTACAATTTGCTTGAAGAGAATGTCATGTCGCTCCAGATTCTTGGCCAATATCATGGCCTGCTGATAGTGCACATTGTCATCGGATGTGCCGTGCACAAGCAAATATTTCTTGCCCCGTAGCTTCTGTGCTCGCGTGCTAAGTCTAGACTTGGCATAGCCAGCCTCATTCATATCCGGCAGACCCATATAGCGTTCCGTATAAATAGAATCTAGAGTAGGCAAATACAAATTAATGTTTGAGCTGACGTGAAACCTTCTTTCCACCTACCATAATAGGTCCAATCGGTAACAGGTGCTATGGAGGCGGCGCACTTGAAGACACCAGTGTCATCATTAGCCAAGGCCATGGCTGCTGCATAACCACCATAACTCCAGCCCCAGATGCCAATGTGATCAGCATCGATATAGTTAAACAAATGCGTCAAATTACTAGATTTTAAATTAAATTAAGATTTCAAAATAAAGAGAAGCGATTAAAAACAATCAATTTAATTGTTGTCATTTATTGAAATAGACTTGTTGATTTCAGGAATCAAAAGGTATTCCATGGAGATAGTATCTGCTAGTCGAAACTTACCGTGTGACCGTAATCTGATCGTTTATCTCCACGGTGCCCAGTTGCAAATATATGGCATGCAGAAGATTTTCACCACGCAATCCAGAGCCGCGTCCATCAATCTTGGCATAGATCACAGACTGATTCGAGGTCAGATAGGTGCCCCAGTCCATCATCCATTTGTTGGTCACCTGAGAAAGATAGGTTTCATTTTACAGGACATCACTTTATTTATTTAGAGCAGTATGCTTACGGAATAGGAATCGGGACCGCCGTAGACATCGACAAGCATGGGATACTTTGTTTTGCCGCTGGTATCCAAGTTGGGGGGCAATTGTAGCAGCACCTTGGCCTGGAAGCCACCGTCAATGTTAACTGTGAGTATCTTGTGTGTGGGCAGTGCCACGCCCTCCAGCTTGGCACGTAGCGCCTCATTGGTCTCCCAATCGAGAAGTTTCTTCAGCGTAACCTGAGCTGTTGTTGTTGAATTGACCAAATTAAAAACTTTCCTATTAATTTGAAGTTCTAGTACTTACAGTTGCCGTAGCTCCATTCATAGATGGCAGTTGTGGGTATTCCCGGTCCCAGGGATGTAATCACAATTTGATTATTGTCATTGAAGATGGCCGAGTAGTATGTCTGCTCCACAGCTCCCGATGTCATCAGTTTACATGTCAGACAATTCGCCGTCTGTTTGCGAGTCGTCACAGCGCGTATCGCATAGAGATGCAGTTGCTCTGGATGCTCCTCTGTGTTGGCCGTATAGAAGATGATGTCATGCGACGGATCCCAATGGAGTATGCTGTCCACCACAAATTTGCCACTCGTCAGCGGTTCCAGCGGTGCATTAAGTACGTCTGTCGGCAGCAGCTGCAGTTGCTTGTAGTTCTCATGAGGCAGCACAAATGCCAAACGGGAACCATTGCGGTTCTTAAAGGGAGCTGTGTAGAGATCAACCCATCCTGTTTTCGATTCTGTGCTGTAGAGCTGTGGATGGGAGAAGGTGAGTATTTCAGTATTTCATTCTAAAGAAGTGAACTAGTACTTAAGTTGTCCTTTCACTTTAAATGCATTAGAGATAAACTAGTTAACAAACTGTTTAACAGGTTTTAACTAGTTAGGACTAAACTAGTTGATATTTCACTTCCAACTTAACAGACGTCTAACGAAAGCTATTTAAAAAATATACATTAAGAATAACATAAAATACCAAAAACAACAACATATTAATAGCAAGCTCTATTCAAATGAGAAAGAGCGAAAGAGAGAACGCGTTGCAAAGTGTTACCGTTGGTTCTATTTTTTAATCTATTGCCTCCCACGAGCCTTCGCTATAAGTGTGAGTGATCCTGCTGCATTAAGCACACACTTTGAGGGTGCGTGCGTAAGCAGCTAAGAAAAACGCTGCACTGCTTGCTCACAGAAATGTCTATGCCTGTGTGTGTGTGATCAGTTAGGCAAGCATGAAAGTCTGACAGCTAGCTGCACTCTTTGCTTTTAGCGTGCGTGTGTATGAAAAGCTCGCCGAACTTAGCTTCCACAGTGAGAGCTGTGATCCAAACAAAAGTATAATTACAGTAAACTGTAGTTACGTTTGCTGCTTGGCGCAGCCCGGAGCTCAAGCAGAAGCGATTTGTTGCTTATGTTTTAGCTAGATATGTTAATTTTTATTCTTCATTCATGAATATATTCTTATGTGCCTGCATCTGTTAATTTTGCATAAAGTTAATATATCTATAGTATCTAGTATCTATATTATCTAGTAACTATTTTTCTTTAAAAGAAAAACAATAGTTTATTATAAATGACACTTTACTTTAGATTTCAGACAGAAGATTAAAAAGTTAATGTTGTTCTTTGCGCTTTATGATTTGAATCAAAATATAAATGGATAAATTAACAACATTAAACGAAACTTTGCTTGAAAACTGATTATATATAAATAAATTAATTAAAATTAATAATAAACCAATCAATAAAACTTACCTGCTTACGGCCTCGGCCATCGAAGGTAACAACATAGGCAGCGTTTTGAATGCGATTCATCCAAATGGAAAGAACATTATTGTCATCCAACCAACTGACAACGGTGACGATATAATCAGTTTCGGTGTTGAGAGTACTTGGGATTGGCATCTGGGTAAGGAACTCATTGCCTGCCAATGCACGCTCGAGATCGGCCATAAAGAGAACAACACGGGGATTGGATGAACCAGCCTTGGGATAATGGATCTCCTGATGCAATGGATACTGGAAACGCAAGTCTCCCGCATCGCCGTAGTAGGGGAAATTGATGACATGCGTGGGTGAATCATCGAATTGAATGAAGGCAATCTGTGTGCCCGATGGATTGAACCAAGTGGCCACATTCGAACTGAATACCTCCTCCTCGTATACCCAATCGGGTATGCCATTCAAAAAGATACCATTCTCGTTCGTTGTAATGGCAATCTCTTGCTCCAGAGCACCCTTCTTGTAGTACAAATTGCGCTCAAAGTTGATGATCAAAGCATTTCCCACCGGAGACCATTGGACCATGCTCAGATAGGCCTGCACATTCTGTATGGTCAGCGGGGTTGTAATGTTCGTGCTGAGGTTATAGATATCATATTGGGCCAGAAAACTGTAGCGGAAGTTCTTCTTGTAGTTCTTGGCCAACAGCAGATATTGACCATCTGCAGATTTCTCATAGAGCACATACTGGGCAGCATTTGCCAAGAGCGTTGTTACCACCTGCGTCTTCGTATCCATTTCCACAATGTCCTGTAAATGGTATATACATTAGAATTAGCATAACGATCTGTTATTCTAGTAATCCTATTGTTTTCCTACCGCTAGTTCCTTGTATATGACTGAATGCCCATTGCTCCAGCTGCCATTGAAGCGCTTTGCGTACAATTGACCATTGAGCACATCCTCCAGATTGATGGCCTTATCTCCGGTCGTGTCAGTCTCACTGCTATCATTATCGGAGCCCACAATGAACACTATCATAGTAGCCAACAGGGCTACGGCAATAACGGCGCCAACAATGCTCAATATGATGCGAACTCGGCGTTTCTTCTCCTTGGAATAGACCAGGTTCTGTGAATGAAGTCAATGCGGGGGTTTAGTGAGGGCTTTATTGGGTTTGAAAGTGCGCTGGTGAAAAGAGTATTAATCTTAATATTATTAATACTTATTGCATTGAAAATGCTTTTACTTTTTGTAGATTTAGTCATCGTTTTACTCCGCTTGATTGATCGTTTGTTATGTGGAAGTTATTTAAAGACAACACTCAACAAATGCAATGGATATTATGTCTTACTTCTAAAAAGAGAGTTGCGAAAGTTTGTTATAGGAAATAATAACATTTTCCTGCAAAACTTGGTTAATTATCAATTAAATTCAAGTTTAATAGCTAAACTCTTATAACAGCTAAGAGCATATTCTGCAACACTTTGCAATTAGAACTTGAATTGCATTTGAAACCGCAATTTGCTTGTTGTTCAGTGTAGCACACTCAGTCTTCCTGTTTATCATTCATTATTGCGGCCAAACGCAATTTGTGGCTTAATATTTTTGTCAACTGCGACTGGTTTCGCTGGCAATGCACCTTCTAAACCAGCCCAAATTAGGATTGGGGTAAACAAATTCCCACTTCGATGGGACTTTTGCCAATTTCGCTGCGAACTGCGGCCACTCAACAATCCCAAGCACGTTCCAAAGAGTCGCAGTATGTGAGAAATAGAAATATTTATTGGAAGCGTCGTTGCGCATGCCCAATAACTTTTTCTTTTTATTTTTTTTGCATTGCTCCCCCGTGGGAAGAGGAGAGAGAGAGGCAAGAGGCGGGCAACCGACTGAAAGTGAGCCCAAAATCTAAAAGACGCGACGTTAACTGAAAATGAAAGTAGTTTTCTATACTCGCAGCAATCTGAGGTTGTCTTGAAACTGGTTTTATGTTGTTGGGTGATGCACTGAGGGAATGTGTAGGGGAGGGGGGACAAGGAAACACTATGGAACTGGCAATTGCTGCATGACGTAAGCACATAAAAAAAAACATTTACCATTTACCAGGTAGCAAATAAGCTAAGAAATTGCTTTTTATGTAAGTTTCTTTTATTGGCTTTTTTGGTTATTTTTTTTTACTTGTGTCACTTTTCAGATGATGGAAATAATACAAATTATTTAATTGAGCTGTCGATACTTGTTTATAACAAGTCGTATTTGTTTATGTTATGTCTTTTTGTGTCAATAGGTCTTCGAATTGTTGTTAAGTCTTTGACAATTGTTGATTATTATGCGTCGCAATTTGGTTTAGCTTCAAGGTTAGACGACTTTTGTGTTGAGATTTCAGTCAAGCATTAGCAATTTATTGTTATTTCTTTGTTGCTTTGTACACTTGCCAATTTAGTTTATAAGTTGTATAAAAATAAACAATTGCACAAAAGTCAGGCAAGTTTCAATTTGGATTCATTAGCGTCTTTTATTTATCAAACAATATATAAGTATTTCTGTTTGTTAACGTATAATACATATATTATAGTCTTGGCTTGGTATTTCTTAGATTCTTAACCGGTTAAAGACCACTACAACTGCAGTTGAACTTTAATTCTATCAGGTTTGTATTACTTACAGTCAACTTTGACCTTTAAGACTGTTTAGCAACGTGTTTGATTGTTTGTTAAGTCAACAATCTGCACACATTTGCCATTAAAATATGCAGAATGAAATCGAAAGAAGACTTCACACACACGCAAAGGTAAACACACACACACACACACACATACAGACACACAGATATTGCCACGCCCATGCCACGTATACTCGAATGTCCCCAATGATTTGTTGCTGTGGCAAAGCTAAAATATATGGCACCTTGGTGGCAACTTGCAACTGGCTACAAGTACAAAGACATGTTAGTTACAAGCTGTACGATTTTATGGCTAGCACAGACATAAAATATGTTCCCTCTGGTCCCTCTCCATATCGCAATGATTTGGATACTTCTTTCCTTTCTTTTTGATTCCTTTTTTTGGTAAGGTTTTGGGGGTCAACAGAGCATTTCATAAATGCAGATCAAATTGAAATTGTTTGTGCTCGTTTAGTTGGTATCCCTTTACCCTATTAGAATGTTGACATTGGGTATTTGAATTTAGTGTTCGGCCTGGATATTAAATCAAATAATATTTAAAATTATTTCATTTTCAGAACTTTCTTTTTGTGTGTTAAGAAACTAACAAAAATAATGATTGATAAAACCAAAAGCTGGCATAGTTTAAATCACTTTTTTAGTTTTATATATGTTATATATTTATATATATTATTTAGTTATATATATTATTTAAAAAGGTTATTTATTTATTTATTATTAAGCGTTAATTTTCACTACTATTTTCATTTTCATATAAATTATTTTACTTTAGATTTATCTCAAACTTTCGTTCGTTAAACAAACTTTTCTTCATTCGTCAGAGTAAATAAATTATTTTATTTCTAGCGTAGAATAATACATTGTTTACTTTTATATCAAATGTTTTATTTTTTAGTTTAGAATTAAAAAGTATTCTTTTAACAGAGTATCCAAAAGTCGGCAATGCAAAGAACTGCTCCTTTTTATAAGCAGTTTGTAACTTTTTTAATGGTAATTCGCAATGATTTATTTGAGATTCGTTGAATTCATTAGTCCTGTGTTTTGCTAGAGTATCAAGAAGGTCGTCTACGCATAGCAAAAGTTTATTTCAATTGTTTTTGATGGCGGGCAAATTGAAAAATCGCCCAACTAGTTTTCTATACGGCTTGCCAATTCATGACTTTTGTTTGGTTTAGAATTGTTTGGGGATT
Source organism: Drosophila macrospina (assembly GCA_035042075.1). Lineage (NCBI taxonomy): Eukaryota > Metazoa > Arthropoda > Insecta > Diptera > Drosophilidae > Drosophila > Drosophila macrospina. The sequence continues at coordinate 555,601 of JAWNLW010000591.1, forward strand.
TGTGCATAGAATTTGTGCACAATGTGGCGCAATTAGTGGCGCCAGAGAAACCCAAACGAATTCATTAAATAAATATGAAACCGAATGCTTTTAGGAGCAGTCAAATCCCATGGGCGGAGCGAGAGAGAGAGCGAGAATGAGTAAGAGAAAGAGAGGAAGATGTGGTAGCAAGAGTGCTGAGCAACAGGAAAGTGGAGGGGGAAGCCCAATTGAAATCGACTCGCCACGACTGGATTCGACTTGGAGACTTGTGCTTGTGCACTTGAACTTCCGGCAATTAGTTGGTTAGAGGCAAACAAGTTGAATGAAATTTATATATCCATGTTGCACCACATGTCGTATACTTGTTTACTGCTTGTTGCCACTGAAATTGTTGCTGCTCGCTTTTTTGGTTGAGCATTAAGGGGCAAGAATCTTTTGCCATCCGCCAGATGCTTTGCTAAAAAATGAATGAGTTTCTATTTTATTTTTGGCCGGGTGGTGCTCCGTTGCTGCCCCTAGCGGTGGTGGTGGTGTTCCTTGGGGCGCTCTTGGCCTGTCATTTGTCGTTTAGTTTTTCATTAAACTGGCAAAGTTAATTAGTTGTTGTCCTGGGCGTGCCGCCTTTTGTCCTTGGGCGCTTTTTGTCGTTAGCATTATTGTCGTTCTTGTTGTTATTGTTGTCCTTGTTGATGTTGTTGTTGTTGGCTTTTTTAATACACTTACACTAATTGTGAACACATTTTCGCCTAAACGTATTAGACAAATTATCCACATAAATTGTGTGCTTATATTATGTGGTTAAATAAGTTTCAGCAACATTTTGTGGCAGTTAAGCGAGATACTTAAGCGCTTAGTTACATTAATTATGGATAAGTTATTAGTTACAAGCTCTGCTTTATTGTGATAACTTTAAGATATTAAACACTAATAATTTTACTACATTTATTATTATTTGCTTGAATGTCTTTTGTAATTATTGCAGCTGATTCCAGATAATAATAACAATAAGAGTAATAATTAATAGTTTAAATAACTAAATGTAAATTTAGATAACTTTACAACTAAGGAAACTCTCGATAAAGAAAACAATGTAGATAAACTGGACTAAAGAATATCTGTTAAATATATATTATAAGTTAAGTATAAGCAAAGTTCTTTATCGCAACAATTTATAAGCGTATCAAGATCTGTTCATTAATTTAATTCTCAACTTTTCAATTGTTTAGATTAATGCTATTTCAACAATTTATTATCTTGCAATCTTCGTCCATTCGAAAACTTTTTGCTATTAATAGTATAATTTATTTTGCAGTTAGTTTTTGTTGTTTTGCACAATCCATTTCTCTTTCGACTTTCCTCTTCACTCTGAAACTAATTATATTTCCGTTAAGTACGCTCACTTGTTGCATGCCACACACACACACACACGTCTACTACACACGGTCACACAACCATACAGCCACGTCAAATGTGAATGGAATTTGACCCCTCACCTGTCACACTGCCAGGCCATTCAAATTGTGTCCAGTTGAATTGACTGTGCTCAGTCCGATTGCCTATTGAGGACTTCAATTAGGGTCTCATTAGAGGAGCAGCTAGTTGCCATGCCCACCACATTCGGGCGTACATATATCAATTTTAATTGAAGAGCAACAATCTGTGCAAATATTGTACAAGTGTGTTGCTTACCTTAAACCGTGTCATGCCACCGCCACCGCCGAAACCACCAGCACTGTGCAGATCATCGTCATCGAGGCTGCTGCCACCGACTCCGCCCAGCATGGATTCATGCAGCTTGGCACTGTGACGTCTCAGCTGATAGCTGCCAGTTAAGTTGCTGGTGGCTGCCTTGTAGTAGTAGGGCGGGTGCTGGTGTCTATGTGAGTGGAGGGCTGACGCGGATGTTGCAGCCGCCGGCGTTGCCGCCGCATCCTCATAGTCGTAGTCCAGCAGCTCAATGGGATGCTCGCATTTGCAACGATGTGGTGGTGTTCGGTGTGGTGTTGTCAATGTTGCTTGTGGATGCTGCTGTTGCTGCTGCTGGTGCTGGTGGTAGTGGTGTCTGCTTTTGTTGCCATTGTGGTGGCTATGACTGTTGCTGTTGCCACTGCTACCACCACCACCGCCATGCGGATGCGGCGGATGAGGTGGCGGCGGAATGTCTGCGGGTGTTATATAGATTTTGCCACCACCCACGTTGCCCTGCTGTTGCAGCTGCTTGCTCGGCCAGTGGAACTCATCAAACTCGCTTGAGCTGTTGACCAGTTGTTGTTGCTGCTCCCACTGTAACTGTCGCTGCTGTTGTTGTTGTTGCTGCTGCTGTGGTATGTGTCGCATGCAGCTTTGTTGCTGCTGCTGCTGCTGTGGGTGCTTGTGGTTGTGGTAGCGATAATATTGATGAAACGCTGTGGTCGCACTGGCGGGCAGATACTGCACATCGATATTGAGCAGAGTGCGGCACGTGGAGGAGAAGAGTAGCCATAAAAATTGTTTGTTGACAGCAAGTGCGCCTGTTAAATCTTTGTTAAAGTGTTCGTGTTCTTTCACTGTTCGTGTATCTGTGTGTGGTGTATTCTTAGATTGCAACTGAAGCTGGGATCTCTGCACCTCGAATATGTGCGTGTTTTTTGTGTCTTTTGGGATATAACGTAAAGTAGACGGAAACACAAATTCAAGCAGCAACTGAGAGCAACAAGCTTAAACGTAAAACTACATTAAACTCAAATGATGTGCGTTAAATTAAACTACCGTTTAAATTCACTGCAAAAGTTCCGCAATGACAATGGATTGCAATAACTGGACTAGAACTAGTTCACATGATGCTGATCGATGTTATCGATTGATATTTTCCAGTTCATTGCTGCTGTATTGCATCCATATTGATGTTATCGATTATTTTATGTAATGCGACAAACTAAATAAAAACAAATGTATATTCGCTGATCATTGCAAAACAACTTTTAAAGAAAAAAGTCACATTCGAAGGCAACATCTTAATAGATTGCTGTAAAAGCGCTACTTCGCATTGCCATAATTGATAGAGTGCCATATTTAAGCCAGTTACAGCAGAAACTCTTTCAAAACGAAATTCTCAAATGGCCCACGGCGTAAGCACACAAACTAAGTTATGAAATGCAATTTCCACATGGCCAAATAAAGGAAACAAAACCAAACAACGCCAAAGCAAGTCATAACCAAAGCCAAGTGAGATTTGAGCCAAATGCATTAGCTCGATTTGGTGGCTAGCTCACCGCAATTATTTAATTACACTGCGGCCATCGAGGATGGTGGATTCCCCGCTGGCTGCCGCCCAGACGCTGGTTTTTAGCTTAATCAAAGAGCCAACCAGCCAACCAACCAAGTCAAGCACAACACAAAAGAGCGACGAAACTTTTGTTGCAACTTTCGGTGCAGGCAGCCAAGCAAAGCGCTCAGCAAGCCACAAAAAGGACTTCGAAAGCGACGTCATCAGTGCCCCAATGTCGCCCACACACACACACACACACACACACACAGAGACAATGAGAGAGAGAGAGAGGGCGAGAGAGATATAGCCTCATATGCAGGCAACCTACAAAGCTAAAGAGCTACAAAGCTCGAGACCTCGGACCGATACGTATCGCTAATGATGATCAAATAACGGTCCAAATGCGGGGATCCCAGCAACAAAAGGGCCCACAAAAATCGTTAGCCCACTTGGCAGCTTACCAGGAAACTCTCTGCTGTCCCCTGCTAACTGTGTCATGTGCAGTATCCCCGTCCTTAACATCGCCATCGTAGCCGTCGTCGTCATCGTCTGGTCGTAATGAGCGAAGCTTTTACTTTCACAGCCATCAAGGGATGGCGAAGTGAGAGGGTATTGGGCGGCCTGGGAAAAGCACCTTCCACTTTTGGCACTTGTCTGCTCTATAGTACAAATGATATGTAAATACCAAACAATTTGCCATGAACTGAATATACTCGTTACTCGGTTTGAGTACTTATTTGATTAGTGCTTGATCAATGCGCCAAAACTATGCAACGTTTGTTGGTTTTCGCCTGAGCCGATGAGACAAACTTAATTTGCTAGTTGTTTGTTTAATTACGACAACTTGAAGTAGAGATATCCTCGAAATAATGTGTTAACTAATACTAATTCTGAATAAAATGTCTATTTCTTTTACTCATACTTCTCTTGCCTAGATTATTGTCTTGGCTTGCCAACAATTGCTAAACAATGGCAACAAATGTTTTATACAAAACTTTAAAGTGAAAGGCTCTAATAAATTTGCTCGTGCTCGTGGCACCAAAAAGAATGCAATGCATTTATTTACTCTCGCCTGCAGTGGTTCCCCTTTCCGTTTCCCTTCCCCCTTCCCTTATGCGCAGCACATTTCTCATGCATAACCAAAACACAAATTCAAATGCGCCAACATAATAAATAATATTTTAAAACACACATGCCAAAATCACACGTGCCAATTCAGTGTGTACATGTGTGTGTGTGTGTGTGTGCGTGTGTAAGTTTGTGTATGTGTTCCATGCCAAAAACTAGGCAATGAAAACACGCCCAAAACTACAATGCATACAAATGTTGAACTCTTAAGGCTACTTACACACACAATCAGCTTTAAATTACCTCATAAATTATGCGTGGAAAATGTTTCAAATTAAAATGCTATTGAGAGATTTCTACCAAAAAAAAAAACAACGGGGCAAAACGAAAATCAGAGCTAAATGTCATGCCAGGCAACAGAAGTTTAAATATATAGCGGGGCTGCTTTATAGGCCGATAATCATGCGACAAATTTAGCATAAATGCAAAGAAATATGTAAAGAACTTGTCAGGTGTGTGTAGATTTATTTTAATTTATATTTTTGAATATTACACAGGCCACAGAGTGACAAGTTTCGCATGTGTAATTGGAAAGAGCATATTGTAGGGTATTTTCATTCGTTACATACCTGATCGCTTTGTGCTGTCTCAGTGCCAGAGATATCATTGCCAGACATTTTATAAAAGTTTCTTGGATTATTTTGTGTTCATAAATTAAATAGTTGAAACTAGATTAAAAGGGTAAATATTTGTAAATTAAAAATCAAATGATTTTATTTTGTGATATATATTAATTGTGTTATATTTATTGCACTTATTGTTGAGTATATCGAGTTATTTATGGTTTTCGAGTTTTATGCAAGTTTTCCCTTGCAATTTTTCACAATTTTTAGTTTGATTTATCACACATTCTTTCAGTCAGTCACTTTTTATTGGCATTTCAGTTGTTAGTTTTCCGTACAAATACTTGGAATTCTTTTAACAATGTTTTTTATGATTTGCATTTGCATTTGTTTTACTGCCAGCTGATGCAGAGATTTATTTAGTTTTCGGTTTGAGCATTTTTATGTCGGTTGAAGTGCACTTTTCACAGCAAGTCGGCAAATAATAAATTGTAGATTTATTATCATATTATTTGAGCATTTTATTTGTTGTTTATTCGAATAGTTTTCTGAGCGGTTTTTCTTGGTGTTTTATTTTGCTTAGAACATGCCTTGATATTTTATTATTTGTCTTTAACGTTGCGTTTGGCCTAATCCTTGTTCACACAAGCGAAACCAAACTGATCTCAGTGTTTACCCTCGGTAAGCACACACACACACAGCACACACACACGCACACATATATACGGATGTCTACTATCGCATCTTGTGCAGTCGAGACAGGAACTGCCGCTTGTCATTTAATGCAAATTAAGCAATTTAAACAACAAATAAACAAATGCGTAGGAAACAAATTTGCGGTTAAATGGGGACTAAACTAAGATGAAGACGAAGCCCAGGAAAATCCAAACACACACGCTCACCCACACCCACACCCACAGTCACATTGAGAAACACACACACACGAGTGCGTATTGCTCTGCTGTTTGTTTGGTTCGTCGCATTGCACATAACTCGTTACTCATACGCCGCGTTGTACGCCAGCAAATGTTACCGCTACAAACGTTTGGCATCCCTGCTAACCAGTTTGTGGTTTTCAATTGCCAGTAGCAAGCGACTGCGTCAGACAATAGTCCCAAGCATTGGGCGGGTTCCAGGCCCAAAGTTAAAATAAATAACAAATATAAAATACCAAAAGAAATTGAAATTGCGTATACGTAGCCCAAGACAAGCCAAAAAATACAAAAAAGAAACAAAAAATAAGACACATGCAGAGAGAGAGAGAGCACACATTTAAGTCTTACACAAACAGACAAAAGTAGGTAAGCATTGCGTTGCGGAACAAGATAAACGTAGAGTAAATCGTTGGCTCCATAACAATGGAAGGAAAGAAAGAAAAATGTGATAAATGTGCCGTGTCCTTTGTGCTAATGTGTTTGAAAATATGTGACAACGCTGAACTTACTGGTACGGGTAATGGGTATTTAAAATACCGCAATGGAAGAAAGCAATTCACCTCAGCTCAGGAAATTGTAATTATATTAATGGGAAGGCTTGTTTTGAATATTGGTTTACCACTTAAGCTCCCAATGGCTTTAGATGAGTTTTGGAAATTACATGAACGCTTTAAATACGAACAACTTGAGCTACAGATCAAATGCATTTAGTGGAATTATATTACATTGTAAGCTAGCTATTTTTACAGACAATTTCGGTAGAGATCATTTAATTTATAATTTATAATTTAATATCAAAATCTCTTGGCCCTGTATGGTTCGGTATTTAATTTTCTTAAAGAATCATCGATTGTGAAATACTTAAACTTTCAGTTGGTTAAAATTTACAGTTGTAATCACCGACTATCAATCAAAAGCTCTTATAACTGACCAGCGACGTCGCGACGTCCATTAGGCCCAACTTAAGACCATCTTGAGGTTTGGCTAAAAATAACCAAGATACTCATACTTTACTTGCGGTCTTGTTAGCCAGATATTTTATCATGTCGTTCCTAGGCACAGCTGTTATTTAGCTGAAATTCATTAAATATTAATGAGTTTAACAGTGACGAGCGATTTGTCGTTGCGAAAAGGAAGCTTGAAACTTGCAGCTGACAAATCGCTTTGTTATTTCCATTCTGACAGCAAAGAAGTTACAAATACATACACTTACAGGCAGACATTCATACTAACTCGTACTTATATACATATGTATGTCTATACTAGACTGCTAAGCGCTGTGACTACTTGATTTTTCATTTGTAATCAGAAAAAACAAAAATTGCAAGTGGCATTCAATAGACAAATGGTGGGAAGAGCAACTTAAGGAAGATGTCAGAAAGGCATATAAAAAGTTTGGCTTGAGGACAGTTATGAAGTTTTTAGAATCCTTCCACTTAACTTGGCTTGCGAGAGAAGCTAATGGATTGAACTGCAAGAAATGCGATAGCTTTGAGTTATCGATAGTTTTATGTTTCAGCTTAAGCAGCTTTAATAATACAATTTTCAAAATGCGCAACAATAAACTAAATTGAAATGATTACTCTTATTATTATTATACGATATATACAATTTTAATTGCAATCAAATTAAAATATATATGGCAATAACTTCGACTCCAATTTAAACAACCCTTGCCACTGATGTCAGGCATAGACTTATGGGCAGCACTGTGAAAAGTCAAAACCTCAAATCATCTAGTCACGTATTGAAAATTTGTGCTTACTGTTTGCTTGAATAGTGCATAAAATTCTTAACGAAATAAATACAATGTCTGACTCGAACAACAACTTGAATGGCGAACCTCATAGGGACAATAGCAATAGCAATGCAAATCCGGATGACAACCAATCGCCAGGAACAGATGGCAATGATGTACGAATAGAATGGCATTCGGTGACAGGAATTGCAGACGGATACATTTCGTCTATGAATTGGGAAGAGAGCCGCTCATCAGCCCCCTCAAGTTCAGACGAGAACAATGAGTCAGAGACTGAATCTGAATTAGAATCAGATGAAAACGCTGATAATGAGGCGGGCGGTGAAATCGTTATAATTATTGGTCAGCCCAATAATCTGCATCTCAATGGAGTCTCCAACAACTGGCGGACGTATCTTGCCCATGTCCGAGCTTCTACGCGTCGATTGCCCTTCCCGGAAAATCGTAATCGCCCTGCGGCGACGGCTGGCGTCTCTCAAGTTCAAGGCCTCTGCGGCGGACAAGGCAATCGGAGCTCTAGAGATCTGCACCGCAATAGAGCCTCCAACAACGGGCGGGAGTATCATGACCATGTCCCAGCTTCTACGCGTCGATTACCCGTCCCGGAAGATCGTAATCGTCCTGCGGCGACGGCTGGCGTATCTCAACGTCAACGTGCCCGCGGCGGACACCGCAATCGACCTTCTATAGTGCCGATTGGAATAGATCCTGATTATGGTGGCATTTTATACATTCGCAACGATTCAGACACAGAAGAGGAGCGTCCACTGCCGCCACCAGCGATGGTGCCACGTCGTGGCAACAGCGTCAGCGATCTTAGTCAATGTAGCAGCGACGAGGAGCCCGATAATAAGAGGACTAGGCAGCGCCGCTAAACCTTCAACTGGGAATATGCTTCCTAATGAACTGATAAAACAAATAGCAATTCAAGAAAAATATCAATACCAACAGAATGTTCCTAAAATGTTAACAAAAAGAAAAGAAATATTTATATAAACAAATATAGATTTTCATATTTAATCGATTGCTGTTAACTTTATTTGTTTATATGGTTTAAGTAGTTGCATTATATATATTTAATTTTGATTATTTGATTCATGTCGATTTGCAAACGGTCGTTCTTTAGTATCGATAGCCTGTTCCAGCAGTTCATAGATGTATCGAAATCGAACTACTTGCGAACAGTCCATCGTGTCTGCCAAACTGACAAAAAGAAAGCCTGCATTTTTCTAACATGTCGGACAGCGACTCTTGTGCTGAGGAAATCAATCATATTCTGTGCAAAATTAAATTGAGTGATATGGTTCCTAAATGTGAGCGAAGATCATCACAATTAACTATTAAATGCAGTGAAACATCATCGGTGGGATCGCAATCGGTACTTGATGAGCCGACGGACAGCGAAGAGGAGCCTCATCCCAAAGGCTCCTTTAAACACTTGGATATCATCGATCAGAAAATATTAAGCTATTGTCACGCTTTGACAACACCAGAGCCAGTTAGACCTCTGCAATCCCTATTGGCTCCGTCTGGACATCATGTTGAACTAGCTGACCAAATGGATTCTGCAGAATTGCCCATTGAGTATAAGAAGCAAGTTAATGTTGGAGCCAGCCTTTTGAAGTGTGCCATACTATTTGTAACACTTCTGTCCATACTTATGAATATGTATTTTCAATTGAATGATGAATGATTGATGTATGAAATAGAGAAAATACAATGTGAATGTATTCAAACAATGGAATCTGACTTTTCTATTTCTGTATTCGTTTTTGTAGTTAAATTAATAATACAATTTAATAAGACCTTGTTTAAAAGGATTTTACGTCTGTATGTCTTGCAGCTATTTATATAGAATTATATAAAAATATCTAATTAGCTTTTGAAGATCCACATCCAAAGTTGTTTGAAAAACTTATTTTAATTTAAATATTACGTAAACAATTTATACGAGCGTAAAGCAAACTTTTACATACTAGGAATTCTCTGTTGATTTTAAACTTAAAATAAAAAAACAAATTTCCTGTACATTCCAGACTAATCTATTAGCCTGATTGTTATGCAGTTTGTCATTTTAGCTGTTTGTTGTGGCCAACACTCTCTTCTCTCTTACTATCTTAATTATTTTATGCACATTTTAGGCAATTTGCTTGCTTGGAAAATAACTTGGCTTAAATAATTGCAATCGAAAAATGCAGGCAGTGGGACAAACAATAGGGCTGAGAGAGAGAGAGAGAGAGAAAGGGCACACGGAAATTGTGATGCTGTGGTGGAGGTGAGGTGGGTGTAGAAACTATAAATTTGCTAGCCCATGGACCGATGTCTAGCACTTGGTTGGCTCTGGGAAATTTATATGCCAGTTGCCTGTCGTAGCGTTCCCCGCCTACACACACACACCCACACACACACATACAAATATACACTTCTTTGTTATGCAAGTTAATCCTTTTTATAGCTATTGTTCAGCGCATCAAAGCTCTACATCGGATCCACAACCCGTTAGGAGGATACACGCACGCCCTGCGCATTTGTTTCAATGCAGCCAGCTGTGGGCAGGACCGCAAAAGCAGCGGGGCAGCAGCTGCGGGGTATGGAGTGGCAGCTGTAGCACATGTCACTGCATTTTTCAGCGACTCCGAGAGGCGAGACAACCAACATATTAGCTGCCACACGCATAGATTCGTGGGTGCGGGCAGCTGTGGGGCAAAGGGAATATGGGCCCGTGTTGAGTGTATGTATGTATGCATGTGCATCTACTTGATAGCTCTGGCAAAAATCTGGTGCATGTTGTGCGGAGGCGTCGGCATCAGCATCAGCATCAGCTTCGGCGTCGGCGCTGAAAGTGTTTGTGCGGCATGCCGCAAATTCATTATTATTTCTCCCCAACGCCCACTCAAGCAGCTGCAGTAGCTGTATAAACACTCAACATATGAAGTAGATAAGCAAGTAAGCAGAAAGATTCTCTTGAAGCCGTGAAAAAAGTGTGCTTAAGGCCATTTCAAGACTTTCAACACAAGTTCAGCGGGGAGTTAAAGAGTTATGCGCGGGATGGCAACGCCACAACCGAAAGTGAGGTTAAGGAAAGATTTCTTTCTTTCCACTTGTACTTGGAGCATATTTTTATACTATGTGCCAGAGTATAAAAATAAAACCAACTAAACAGGTGTTTAAAGAACACTCATGTAACAGAAAATGAATAATCGCATTGCTGTCAATACTTATGTATGTATGTAAGTACTATGAAACTATGTACATATGATATGTATGCGAAAGCAAGGCAGAGCGAACGACAGCGTGTACATGCATACATATGGATATAATGCAAGCACGATATACATACATACGCTACATGTTGCATACATATTTGATGTTCATCCATATATTTACAGAATAATCATAATGACTAAAGATCTAATGGCATTGTATACATATTTGCTAGTTTATTTATCTGTGTAAATATGTATACTCATGTATATGCATAAATGTAGCATCTGGAAATCTGAATTTTGCTAACAGTAAGAGTAAGAGAGAATTTACTCTACAAACAAAAAGTTGAGATCTGCATTTCAGCGCTTCAGTTTTCTCTTGTACTTTTTCTTCTTCTTATAATTAGGCATATACGCATTAACGTCCCCATGCAAATAAGAGACAAATTAACTGTGGCGGTAACTAAGAGACGCAAGTTGCGATATTTTTCCCTTGCCTTAATAATGCATTAGTTTTACCAGTGCCAATTAATATTGTAGAAACGCTGGTTATTGAATAATATTTTCATTCATTAATTTTTATTGCATAATAATAATTAAAGAAACAATTATATATCAAATAAAACTACCGACTAAAGAGAGCAGATTAGCTGTTCGTCACTGCAAACTTGCGCCTCTTTTGCTTGTTCTCTTTTTGCGGATTGAGAGCAGATCAGCTGTTTGCCAGTGCTGTCTTAGCTTTGCACCTCTTTTTCTTCTACTTATCCTCACGGTTGCCACTTCGTTACAATTTTTGCATTTTTGTATATCGACATTGCCTCCACAATACTCTTTCTCTCCTATTTGACCATTTTTATTTAAAAATTGGTAAGCTTTACTCAGCATTTTTCTTTTCATAGAGATTGGTACAGGGTTTTATATAATTTATAATTGATCTTTCAAAAATAATTATACTTATTGAAAAATTACGTAATTCTTAAGTCGCAGAGCTTCAGCTTAAGTTCTTTCGAGTGCATATATATTTAATTGAAGTTTATTTTCAAATTATTTGTTTAAGTTCTGCTCTGGGACTTGCACGACCATCACCCCATTTAACCTCTGACCTCTGGTACGTAATATCCGAGACATGACTGAAGCCTCAGTCAACTACAACTGCTGCAATTTCTCATTTTAATAAAAATGCAAATGTCTCTGGCACAAAGTGAAGGAATGACGCTGCCTTCTCATTCACCCTGCAGGCTACGTCACCCTCAACCAGCACTTTCCCCTCCTCCTGGTCATACTCCAGTGCATTTTCTTATATTAAACGTTAGTAAAACTTTTCGATTTTTCACCATGAAGACTAAAAACAAAAAGAACAAAAGGATGGCCAATAAAGGAAATAAGTTTCCAATAAGTCACGAAATGCCAAAAGCAACGATGATGAATTCTACGAGAATTGTTTTTGATAGACATCCAAGTAAATGGAGTCCCAATCTGGCCAATTGTTTTCGATGAATGCTGCCATATGCTTATTTATTCAATAAATTCAATTGAACGGATGTCAAGGACAGTCAAAAGCCCCACAAACGGACTCCTTCAGGACAATAGACCAGGCAACACAATAGATAGAAGCTGCTCAGATGGAAAGATATGATATATGGCTCGATGCGAGCAGCTAACGTTAATGCTAATGTTAAGCAAGCTTTGATACACAATTTAATCGTTGATAGTTTCGTGAAAATATAATGAAAATAATTATTTATACTCCTTTGATATAATACCATAAATTTTTAAACTCATTCGGCGGCTTTTAATCGAAGAAATGCTTATGGTATGACATAAATAATAACTTTGGCAAAATATCATAAAGATAAATTTTATCAGCTAAGTAAATGTTATAAACTAACTTATCATACGATTATTCAGCGCCTATTTTTATCTACGTTTATGTACTAAGATAAGAACTGTATGATTAGAGTGTAGGATTGTAAAATATCTTCTGAGAATTCTAGATCTGGAGATCCCAAAAGTTAATCGATCAAACTTCTATAAAAAACATTGAAAGAGTCAATTGAATTATGTTATTATACAAGCTATTTATTTATTTCGGCTTCAGGATCAGGATATACAAATACACACTGAAAATTTTGGGTTTTAAATGCGAATTGAACTGCGGAGGGAAATCATTGATATTTTTCGATTTTTTCTTTTGTTTTATAAAAAAATTGGGGTTCCGAAATGCGTCTGTACTTTTCCACTTATAGGCATAGTCTAATTACTTTTTATCCCCTGGCTTAGGGGTGTCTGATGGTTTTATAATGGCCGGCGTTACGGTTTTGAGCATGGACATGAATTTCGCAGGAGATTTCTCAGCGGGCCTTGGGCTGGGGCCAGCGCCAGGGCCAGGCTTAAGTGATTTTCGTTCCCCCGGCTTGCCACAGAATCTTTGCAGAGTTGTTTGCACCTTCTCGGTACTGCTGCCCGCAAACTGCTCGAGCGTGACCTTATCTTTGATGATCAGAAACGAGGGCATGCTATTGATATCATACTGCTCGGCCAGCTCCTCATTATCATCCACATCGATTTTGAGCACAAGCAGACAGTCCTCATACTCGTTGGCCATCTGCTCCAGATGTGGCCCAATGATGGCACAGGGACCACACCATGTGGCAAAGAACTCAACTAATATGTGCTTATTGCCAGCCTCTTCGATGGTCTTATCGAAATCAGCCTTCGATTGAATTGTGATAACCTTTTTAGGTTTCGTCTTATCTTTGGCCGTGGATGCCATTAGTGGAAGTACGAATATCTGATCTGTGTGTCAAATTTTGTTAGCCGAAATAAAATAGGAAAAATATTTTCAAATATTTTTAGTTCTGTTGATCATCTGATCATTTGAGTGACAAGTAACACCCAGTTGAGCCTGTCCATTTAACACAGTTTACGTAGGTTACATGCAACAGGTATGAAGTTACGAATATAATTTCGTATAAAGAATTTTCTAATTTGCATATTTCAATAAAAAGTGTAGATTCAATTTCTGACTTCATAATCTTACATTTAGAAATGAAGATTTAATAAAATGCTGATTAGTGTTGAATTATATAAGAGAGATATGTGTATGAATTCAGTAATAAAATTTGTAGTTTGCCTCTAAATTCTAAAATAATGTAATTTACTCAAGTTTAAACTTTATATCTTCCAAATAATAAATGAAATTGAATAACAAATCGTTATAGATTAATTTTTAAACCTATATTTGAATTAACCAATATTCCAAATGGTTTTCATTCGCGAGTGGCCACTGTATTTCAATTTGACTAACAACATTTTTTACAGCATACTTTTTGGGGCATTCCGCGCCTGTAATTGAGCGTGCTGTAAAGTGTATTGTCATGGATAAGGATAGGGATAGGGATAAAAGGCGGATAAGAATATAAAAGCAGGCCATGCATAGCTGTTACTTCGACTCGCTTTGACTTTTAATAAAGTGGCAGCAGGTCTAAACAAAGTTCGCTTTTAGCTGCTTGAATGCACTTTTTACGATTGCATGCGTTCTCTGTATGTGTGTTTGTGGTTGTGTGTGTCTGTGTGTGTGTGTGTCTGTGTGTGTGTGTACTTTACTCTAGTTTACTCTGCTTAGCAGCCTTTTTGCCGCTTTCAGTTGCACTCTGTTGCCAGTTTGTTTGTTTGTTTTGTTTGGCTTGTCTTGTCTTGCATTTGTCAAGAATTAAGAGAAATGCACCACAGTTTCTTGAAAGGCGGCTGCACCCACCGCCAGCCGTCAACCACCAACTACTATGTGTGTTCATGTGGTTCTTATCTCTCCCTCTCTCTCTCTCTTTTACACACGCTTTTGACTGTTTACCTCAGGGCTTTGCGTGCTTTTCTTTTTTCTTCTTTCAATTTCTTATCTTTTCTTTTATTTTTGTATTGTTCTGTAAGCCATGTTTCTTGCAGTTGCAGTTGCAATTGCACTTCTTGTTGGCCAAGAAGTGGCTGTCGGCTTAAAGCACTTTAAATACGATTCGCCAGCTTGTACTTGACATTGAGCCATCGTTAATAATCCGCTCGTTAAGTGTACATCCTGCGAATATTCTCTGTACGCTCTGCTCCCTTGGCTCCCGCCCTTTGCTGGTTGCATAACCTAATGAGCAGCGTGGGACTGACAAATGACAGCATTTAGCTGACACACTGGCACACACACAGCCATACACACAACCGGAAATAGCAGCAGGTGCATCGACAACAACAACAACAGCAACAACAGCAACGAGAACAACGTTTAACATGTTAACTGTATCAGTGTCAGTGTTGTGTCATATTGTGCAATCGTTTCAACATTCCCGTCAGAGAGCGCGACCAAGTGCGCGACTTCCGCACGTGATGATTTACCCCACAGCCAAGCAATCGCTCTTCTCTCTTCTTTCCCCTTTCCCCACTGCCCAGTTCCCTTCATTCTGTTCTCTTTCTGCGAAAGTGCTGACCTCGCAGTCGCACCTTGACACGCGGCGTATGAGCAATGTAATAAAATGGCAGCCAAACAACGACTGAAACATTTTTGCGCGTTGACAACAACAGCAAACACATCAGAAGTGGCAGTGCAAAAAAAGAGGAGAAATACGAGAAATGAGAATAGGAAGTGCAAAGAGAAACATATATAAATGAAATATACAAAATGGGAGAATGGCAAAAGTCACGTATGTGGCAAGACAAATTGCTTCAAGTGCATAGACTGCCACTTTCATTCACTGTCATTCAGTTGGCCAGCCATTCAGTTATTCAGTCAGTTAGTCAGTTATTTATATATTGCGCATGCTGTTAGCATATTTTTATTGCGGTCAACTATGAATTTGGGTTGAGCATCAAATGCTTCTCTCTGCTCGCTTCTCGTTTCTTGTTTCTCGCGTTACTCAATTTCCTGTAAACTGCTTTTGCATAGGGTATAGATAGCTTGCGGTTTAGAAGTGCAGAATATACTAAGCGCAGTTTCACTCTTTAAGAATGTCACTTACTTTGAGTATACCCTGTAAAATAATATAACAAATTTAATAATATAGAAATATTCAAATTTAAATTGAAAAATCTAGTACTTCATTCGTCAGATAAGATTCAGTTTCCTTTAGTTTACTCCTCATACCAGTAAACGCAACAGCCCTTCACTCTCACCTTTTCTTCTACAGGGTATTTGTACATAAACTTTGTAGTGGAATTTCAAACCAAATAGTATCAGTTAAAATGCTTTCCAAAAATGATATTTAACAAGCGTTGGTCAAATAAAATGTTATGCCACATGAGAATCGCTTGCGAATTGTTCAAGAACATTGAGGTTTTTACAGCTTAAGTTCTGTGCCCAAAAAAGTATGCTATGGAAATGTGACAACGACATTTTGAGAGCATATTCGTGTGACTTTTAGACCGTTTGAGTGCAATGAATGGCAGCTGGACAACAGATGCCACTGCCCTATCTGCTGCGTCCTCTGATGGGATAATTGGCAAGGGCTCTTGGCATTTTTGTGTGATCTTTTCATATAAACAAAGCAATCTTGTGGTCACACTGCATACAAACAGCGAGCATGCTTAAGCTTTTCAATGCTGTTGTTGTCTGGCCATTGCCAGTTCCAGTTGTCAGAGTGGGTCCAAAAATGATGAACAGACTAACACTGAGAGCAACCACAGCAACCGCAGCAACCACATAACAACGTGAACAACATCGGAAGAAATTTCATTGCTCGAATTTTCATTTAACAAGTTTATGAGTTTATGGCTTGGCGAGGATGAGCTCGTGCATTTGAATTCTAAAGTGCGTTGCGGCCCGCAAAGTGCTGCAACCTGGTACCCTCTACTTCCCTTTGCCACCGCTGTCACCTCGGCCACCTCGGCCACCCGCTGCTCCTTACAAGCAACTGCAGGCACAGGCGGTGCTCTTGCTGCATTCAAGTGTCAAAAACCAAAACACATTTACATTCATGCTGGGACCATTGTAGTCTGTGCCATACGTTGGTGTCTCCACCAACAGCTTCTATCTCTGCCTACCCTGTTTCCCTGTCCGTCTCTGCTAAGTAGTTGGTTTATGTGGCAGGATGTTAGGATGCTGCCTGGGTGACTTGTTTCTGTTCTCCTGTTAGACCGGCAAACGTAGCCTTTGTCAACGTGCAAAATCTCTCAAATTTTATTATGCTCGAATTTGCTGGCACTTCACAGCTGCCGCACCAGCAACCACCACCACCACCACCACCATTACCAGCACCACTTCCTCATTCCTGTGCACAGCCGCTTTTATGGCGCTTAACGTTAGCCCATTACAAGGCACAGGAATCAAGCCGAGCAACAACTTGAACATCAACTCCTCCTCCGCATTGACAGTTGGCATTTTGGCAGCAACCAAAAAAGCGAGGCGCGCCCTCAGCTTGTAATGATCCCACGGTGTGGGACATACGCCTGAGCTGAGCCCCGCCTGGATTTGGGCCTTTCTTATGGCCCTGCCCTGCCACATTACCAGATGAGGCCATACATTTTTACAAGCTGCTAATGTGGGCTTTATACGAGCATGAAGTTCTTTTCTTTTTCGCCTGATTTTCGAGGGTCTTGAATTTGCCTGTAACCATAGTTGGGGCTTTGGTTTAAGCCAAAGTTGTGGCGGGGCAAGGCCTAAACTGCATCGATTTACCAAACACACATTTTTATTCATGTTTATTACTATAAGAACAACAATAAGAAGTTGGGTCTTGTTTTCATATGATTAAATATGTTACTTAACCTTTAAGTATTGATAGAAAAGTATCTTTAATGGAAAATAATGAAACATGTGCAGAATTTTACTTTAAAATTAATTTTAAAGTAACAATTATTAATTTGATTTGATGTTAATAATTGTAAATAATTCTTGCATAAAACTTGATACAAATTAACAATGGAATAAATTAACATTAGCAATTAGCTGCTAAATAATTGGAAGTGATTATCAGATAATTTCTTATAATTTCCTTTCATTTTCTTATTTACATTGGCTGTGCATAACAAATTAATCTATAATAATGAAGAAAATCGATTTAAATGGTTGAATACACGAAGGTTGTTGACATTCGGAAAGCTTTGCTCATTATTATCAATTATACTTTGCTATAGTCTGGCAACTCTTTAATTGATGCTGCTTGTGCATTACTATCCCACCATCTAACTGTCTCGCTCTGTTTTTCTGTCTTTAAATAACTGTGCTGCTCTCAAAGAACTAGCTCAATTGTGTTCGTTCGATTGAAGAACTCAGGTAAAGCATATCGATAGTTATGTCAACAGTTGCTGCTATCTGCTTATCGTTTGCCTGCTCTTTTACCACAGCCAGTCATTAGCCTAATTAATCATTTTAAAATGCAAATAAACCATCCAACTAAACAGCGCCCCTTCGCCTGTCTAATCAATAAGTTAAATGTGCCCAGTAAAAGGCAAACAACATCAGCAGACCAAGACCAACTGCTTAGTCAGGAAGCATAAAAGAGCTTCAATCAATCAAATGTCACGATAGAAATCATCAACAGCAGTCGAAGCTGGCAATCTCTCAGACTTAGGGAGATGGCAAAAGAAAAAGGGTTTTAGCGCCTCCATCCCCCCACTACATTACTACTGCACCCTGAACTGCTTGTTGTTGTTGTTGTTGTTGCTGTGTGGCATTAAAAACCACATGTGCTTCAACACAAAACATTTTATGCTCCAGATGGTTGAATATGACTAAAGGTGCGGTATAAAGGAGTGTAGGGGTATAGGTTGCCAGTGGGGTTGTTTGGTTGGGTTCTTGGGTTCTTGGGTATGGCCCTGTAACTCAGTTCTGTCTTCCTAACAAGCTGCGTCAACAAACTAAACCACTTTGAAATTAACACGTTACATTGACATTGACAGCTTTATGCGTGGCATGCCGAGTGTCGAGTGTCGGTGGAGTGTCAATGGAGGCAGCCGCAACTAAGCATCAGTAGAAGCAACATCAGCAGCAGTAGCAGTAACAGAGGTAGACCTGTCAGCTACAGTTTGAGCTAAAGGCATGAAGGGGCTGCCAAACGATGCGGCAAATATGGAGGCAACCAAATGCTGACGGAATGGTGGCCGGAAGGCGCGCAAAAAAGGCAATTTCCGTTGTGGCGTACACAAGACTAAAGCTGTGCGTGTGTATCGTGCGAGAGAGTGTATGTGCCTGTGTGTGCGTGTGTGTGTGTGAGCGTGTGTGCGTAGTTTTTATGCGTTGGCATTCAGCGAAACGAAAATTACCAATTCAAATGTCAGCAGTCGTGGGAAAAGCAGCTACCACACCCATACACCTCTTTACCCTCCACAGCCCCCACCACTACACCCTCCCTGCCACTTGAAGTGAAATTAAATTCAGTGTCAATTCGGTTTCTCTCAAGACGTGCACCTAACGAGGGATCAGCTGGTTTTGTCTGCTCGTAATCAGTTGCCGAAAAATGCTCAGCTCTTAGCTGAGACAAATTGTTGTGAAAAAGTCTTAAGTGGCAGTCAGCAGAGAGCACAGCCATTCTGGCCCTTAATTTATTGACTTTCTTCCACCCTTTGGGCAACAACACAGGCGTTGAATATTATCTACATATGCGACACATAGAGCATGTACTAAAACGTAATTAAAGCTGTAAATTTGCTTACGTATGTTTCAGAGGAAAATAAAAAAAAGTTAAATATATATGTGACAAAATTAAAATGTTCTTTTTTTAAAGGATATTTTCTAGTCTGCTACGCTTGGATTTCCAGTTTTTAGACCACCGATTTTTCACTGCTTTTTAATTTTCGGTGCGTGCCCAGCCGACTGAATTTATGCCCATCTGATGGCAGCCCAAAATTATTTGGGGGCATTGAAGCCTATTTGGGCTTCTGGCAATGAAAAGTGCAAGTGCTGCAAAAGTAAACTGTGTGGAAACATTCAAGGAGTGCTCATTTTTCCGCTGCCTGCAATTTAATGGTCGGTAATGGCCGGAAAAGGGTTGGAGCGACAGCAGCTTGAATGGAACTTGTTAAATTTTGTAGCAATTGACTTGAAAAACACTGACAAATAGAATGAAATGCTGTATTGCCCCTTTTATCTGCATTAACATTATCACGTTTATGGCTTAACGTTTACGATTAACTGTGAAATCGATTGTGTAATTTACAATATGAACTCAAAGTTTACAAGTCTGTAAATCACATAGATTCAAGATACACAATCGAATAGAATTTAGTTACTTATAAGTTTTGTTGAAGCACAAAGCCACTTCTGCTCAGCTCACTCCTGAGCCAGTTCACGCTCACCCAACATGTAAATAGTTCCATACAGTAAAAGAACGGTTTTAAAGATTCGATTATATGGCAAAGAGCTGTTGCCATGGAGTTCAGCTATTTGATTGCTATTTGAATACGTTGCCTTTCGCAATCGCTTTGACAGCGGCAGAAAGAACAAAATGAAATCAAATAAAAGTATAAGAACAATTGATTTGTTGCGTTAGCAATTTGTTTACATGCAATAAATTTACAAATCAACGATAATGCAATTTATTTGCTTACATTTGTAGATACACTCGTATATTTTCTTTTTGCCAGCCTTTGTGTCTGTCCAGCTGTCTGTCATTTGGTCTTTATTATTGCATTCGAATTTCGTTGGCCATTTTATGGGCTATGCGAAAAAAAGTTGTCCACTTTATTGGATTTGTGAGCGGGAATTTACGAGTTTCAGTGTCAGCCTGTTTTGTCATATTTGTATACCCTGTAATAGGTCTCTGAATGAACATGTGTTGGGTAAGGTATGTGCGATACATATGTAGCTGAGTTTATCATTAAATAAACTAGTTCTTTTGACATGTTTTATATTAGAAATATAAAGAGTTTAGTCTTCACTTTGTTATCTGCAAATGCGAAGATTCAGAGTTAAACAGCAATAACTTAGTACAGGGCATTACGCAGTCGTCTACTTCTATTTATTTAAAGTATTATTTCTTTTTTGAATATTGTTTTTTATGCATATGAAAAAATATAAATTGTTGATATTGACATAATGGCCGGAATTTGATAATGTGAGAAGTTTGTGGCGCATGAAAAAAATATATTTAAATAATTTATTATACTTTATTAATTAAGTTGATTTTATATTTAATACAACTAATGTTGTAGTTAGATATATCAATTACCAGTTATAAAGTTTCAAAAACACAACAATTAATTGCTTTAATTAAAACGAGTCAAATTATTTCAGTAGCTTTAATATGAGACACACAAAATGTAGTAACTTAAACTCGACTTTGCTTATAATAATATCATGCCCTGGTTTTGGTTCTGGTTACCGCATGTCGTAACCCAAAGCCACAAATAACTCAATACAAATCCGAGTGTATCCTAATTGAACCATCTAATTGTCATATAAATTTCAAATTTTATCGCCTCAGACGCTCACAGACCGCAGCCAAACAACAACTACAATAACAGTAACAACTACAATAACAGCAACAGCAACAACAACAGCAACAGCAACAACAACAGCAACAACAACAGCACAATAAGCAAGTTCAATTTGACTTCAGTTAAGTTGAACAGCCATAAGAAGTGACTTCTTGTATCGTAAATATTTACGATTTACATAAAGTTTTATTTTGAAACTGGGCGGCAATTTTGAAGTTTTTCCCTTTTTATGCCACATTTATGCCACTGTTGTTGTTGTTGTTGTCATTTAATTGAAGTGCGTACTTATGAACTTGGCCAGTTTGCCCCCTCGCAGAAAGGAATGCTCTCTAGCCTTCCTTTACTACCAACTTCTTTCCCCATTTTTTTTTCTTCTGTATTTTCACGCTAAGCTGCAACTCATGAGCGTGCCATTTGCTGCAGCCAAAGAAAATCGAAAGATAAAGAGCAGCGAGAGACAGAGAGAGAGAGAGAGAGAAAGAAAACTAGATAGAGTTAAAGGAATTGCAGCACAGTTAGTTAAAAACATTCTCTGGGCCACATTGGCGGACTGGAAATCTGCAAGAAGCAGCTGTAAATGAAACTGGCTTTTTGTGAATTCTCTGGATTGCTCATTGATATGCCAGCCAGGTTGGTTCCTTGCTTGGATTTTCTTTGTAATATTCGAAAAAAAAAGAAGTATGCCATGATTTTGCTTACAAGAATTATCATTGCCTTCTAATTGCCACACGTTTCACATTACGCTCCTGCCACATGAAACGTGTCTTTGTTGCTGCGCCTCAACCTTCACTATACTCTACACACTTGCCACATTGCATTTCAATACACTGGCAAAGTTATTATAAATTTATAATAACATTGTAGCAGCTAAATGGAAACATTTCTAAAGCTGAAACTCGTTTTGTTCCATTCAATTCAATTGAATTCAATTTAATGTGCAAAGCTGAAGACACTTCAAACTGCAAATCAAACTTCTTTTATTTATTTATTATATTTTAACTTGGATTTGTATTAATCAAAAGTTTATTGATAATGATTATATGTTTTACCTATTCAAATAGTTCAATAATATTGTAATACCTATTAAATTCCGATTATTTTTAATTGAAAACGAATAAAGCGTAACTATGAAATGTATACAAAAGTAGTTTGACCTTAAGCAAGTTCAGCCATCTCAAATAAACATGATTTCAATTTCAGCAAAGTGCTTTATAAACTATTGCACTATGAATTATGTTAAATATTCCATTAGCAAGTTATAATCTCAGCAAAAACGCTGCTTGAACTGATTCAATGTAACTAATCAAAGGGAAACATTTATTTAACGAGTAAAGCAACGATATTGTTTGCATTTATGCAAGTATTTTAATACAATTTGAAATCGTTTACTTTATGTTAAGCAATTATTAACAGCTCAGTGAACTTGAGCTTACTCTATCTAGTTGGCAGCAAGAGTATTTAGTCTTCGTATAGACTAATCATTTGGTTTCCCAAGCAGCTCAATATGGCCTCTGATTGTAACTTCTATTTGACATGTAAGTCTCGCCACAGCAAGGCTCACCTAGTTGCATTTTTTGTCCAGGCCAAGCAGACACACACACATATACACACACACACACACACACACACATACGCTTACACATGCTCAATCACACACACACACAAGCAACTGCAATGTGCTGGCAAACATTTCAGCTCTTGGCAGGCTTCAATGCTCATTGCCAGACTGTTGACATTTTAATAAAAATTATTTCAGTGAATTCGCCGCATTGCAGAAACGCCTCTCTTCAGAAAAGGCCCCCTCCCTCTACCACTACCCCTCTGAAGGGGGCAACGAGTACAAGAAGTGAGTTGTGGCACCATTAAGTGCGCTTGGAAAATGCAATGTTCACACAAAATGCATTTGGCAGATGAGAATGCATTTAAAATGCACATCAAACTGAATTTCTTATTGCATTTTGCGACTTCGACTGCAAATGCAGCTTCAAATATGAAAAAAATGTGAAAGATAAATGGCTTATAATTGCTTAGTTGTGCCTCGAAAAGAGCTTAAAATGTTGGTTAACAATAGCAGAAAGCAATAGCTGGGACAGACAGAGAGAGACAGAGAGAGGGACATAGAGTGAATGGAAGGAAGAGCTGGTTGGAGAGAATGAGATAGACAGTCTGTGTGAGATAGACAGCGTGTGTGATATAAATAGAGAAAGAGAGAGAGAGAGAGAGAGAGAGACACATAGAGTGGGTGGAAGGAAGAGCTGGCTGGAGAGAGACAGAAAGAGAGAATGAGATACACAGCGTGTGTGAGATAGACAAAGTTTGTGATATAGGGAGAATGAAAGAAAGAGAGAACGAGAGAAAGAGATAAAGAAAAAAGAAAGAGAAAGCAATAGAGTGGGTGGAAGGAAGAAAGAGAGAGATAGATAGAAAGAGAGAGAGAGAGACTGAAAAAGAGAGAGAGAGAGATAGCCAAGTGTAGAACATACTATTTCATACTTGAAAGAATTAAATTCATATATTGTTAATTATTATTAATTATATATATTTATATCTAATATTATTCAAAACTAACAATTTTGTGTTAACTGCTGTTAGTTTAAGTTAAATAAATTAATAAAAACCTAAAAATAATCAATTATTTTTCTAAAATATTTATATTAACATAACATGTCTATATAGACTCTCTGCTGTTGATGCTGAACAAGAATATTTATATAGTTTATAGGGTCTGAGATGCCTCTTTCTACCTGTTACGCACATTTCGCTGCCGTCAAACTTAATAGACTATGTACGCTTTAAGTACAGAGTCTAAAAAGTATTAATTTAATTAACTATCCACAATTTTCTCACGGGCAACGCACGTCTCTAGTTTCAGTTCCTTTTTAAAAGTAGCATGCAACAAAATGTTATCCAACAACACTTGGCTTAAAATAACGTGGCCCGTAGCGTTGTTGGCAAATAAATTTCAAGTTGTTCGGCCACTTTTGCGAAACAGTTTCTTGCTTTTTCTCTTAACGCTTTTTTGTTTTTTTTTTCTTTTAAACTTTTACACCGAAACTGATTCGAAAGTAATAAAGTTTTATGGCACCAGCCAATTAGCGAACTACGTAGGCCAACTGGCGCCTGACGCGACAGCCACTAGGCACTATGTAGCATTTAACCAGTCCCCCCTGCTCACCCTCTTCCTGTCCTGCAATTCCTTCTCAATCTTAATCTAGAATTTCCACAGTCATTTGTGATTTTGCCACATAATTTCATTCAATGTTAAGGCCTTGCTCATTATTAGTCAGTTGGTTTATGTGTCTGCGCCGCTGGTTCTTATCAGTTATCAACTTATCAGTTGACTGGGCTTTGTCTATGGTTGGTCTTGTGCACTCCTTCCAGCCAGTAGACAACTTTGACTGTGTCCCATTGAAAATGTTTACAATTTGTTGACAGCCTCTGTGCAGATAACCCAACGGAGCCACAAGGCGTAGTAGAGTGTAAGGGAGAGTGTGAGAGTGAAAGAGAGAGAGAGAGAGAGAGAGAGAGAGTGAGAGAAAGAGAGAGAGATAGAGAAAGAAAGAGAGAGAGATAGGAAGCAATATTATGTAATATCAGCTGCTGCTTCGCTTTTGGCCAACAGCATCTTGCTTGTGGTCGTAATAACTATTTGATTTGTCTGCCAAAAGCTGCATAACTTATCGATACAAGTGTTAAGTTCATGCATAGCTAATAGCATTGCAGATAGTTTAACCAGCAAGCGAATCCCCCTTTTGACGAAGCGAAGGGGAAACCAATAAATTATAATCATAAAATAATAAGAAATGCATGAAAGAAATAGTGAAACCATAAATAATACAGTTTAAGTAAACTTAAATAGTTAAGGAACATGTAAAAAGTAATTGTTTTAAAACGTTATGCAACACTGTTGTTATTTGTAAACTAGTGTCAGTTAACTCTCGAATTTAATGTAATATAATATTAAATATAAATGTATTAGATTTTCTCTTAATTTATGATTATTTATTATTTATTATTAATTATTTATTATTTATTGATTACTTATTTATTATTTTTTATTAATTATTTATTATTTATTGATTATTTTATATTTTTTATTTATTATATATTATTTATTATTTATCATTTATTATTTATTATATATTATTTATTATTTAATATTAATTATTTATTATTTATTATCTATTATTAATTATTTATTATTTATAATTTAGTTTTAATTATCTATTATTTATTATTAAATATTTATTATTTATTACTTATTACTTTTCATTTATAATTTCTAATTTTTTATTATATTATATATATTATTATTTATTTAATATCATAATTCAGTGTTGTACAACCTTAATCAACACTGATTTTCTGATTGCAAACTAGTATCATTCTCTGCTAAATTATAGACAACTCCTCAATAGCTTAATTAATAAAACATTTACTATGTTTGACTTGTACTTCAATTTAATTGCATTTGCTGCCGTTGTTTATCATCTTGTTGATAACGATGCTAACTGTAAATTATGCCTTGATGCCCTATTAGTGTCCATCCAGCTATTATCGCAAATTATATGCTTTCTCCTTTGCTTGCTTTCCATTTATTTTCTTTATTTTTGATGTAATGTGAAACGCTGTTAAAGTAACTATAATTGATTTTCTGCTGCTGCTGCTGTTGTGACTTGTTATTTCCGTTTGTTTGGCCGCTTTAATCTGGCCAGGCCAAAAAGACGAAATTACTCAAGTATATGACCTGGGGTTAAGCACATTCATTTTTTCATTTTTTATACTAATTTATTTGTTGTTCATGCAATAACGAGGACAACAAAACGACAACACAATTCGCCTTGCGGCCAATTTGCATTGATAATCCTTGAATGCTTTAAGCCAGAATGCCGAAATGTTGAAATGCTGAAATGCTGAACTGCCAGCGCACAAATTAAATAAATATTGTAAATATTTGATACATATGCGAGTCGCAAAGGATTTCATATGCAAATCCCCTCCACATAGGACCAGTTTTTTGGGGGCTTTGTCAAGTTGTCTCTTCGCTTTTTTTGTTGTTGCTTTGTTGTTGTTCGTGTTTTTATGTTGCTTTGTTGTTTGCATGAAGTTCAAGTTAATAAAATTCTTTTATGTTTCACTTTGGCCTGGCACATTATTAAAACTAGTTTAGACGCCTCACACACACACACACCCACACAAATACAAACACACAGGCTACAAACTGCAAGTTGAGAAGCTTTTAATTTAGCTTTAGAAAGAACTTGATCCAAAGTTTTTATTACCTTGTGTGATGACTTGGTTATTAAATGGACGTACTTGCAATCTGCTTTATGGCTGTCATTAATAAGCATTGTCCCCTCACACACGCACACACACACACACACACGAACACACTGAGATTGCCTTACACCTACACATAGATAGTATCTGCTTTTTTGTTGCCTACTTCAGGGCGTTGCTAGTAAAGTCACAACTAATGCTGTTGCTGAAACTCGCTTGCTACATGAAAATTAAATGTATTTATGAACTTGCAACGCTGACAGATAGTTTGCACCACATACAAGTTCACTCTGGCAACGGCTGTGTGGTCTCTTTGCAGTTAGTTTGTAACTTATGTCAGCCATATAAAAAAAAGGGCAAGTTTCGTTGTTTGCTTTGGAAAAAGTTAATTTGGCATTAGAACATATTTCTCTTTTCTTTTTAGCTGCACTTATGACAGCTGTTTGGGCCATCAGAGCAGCTAAGTGTATTGCTGTTATTGCCCTTTCGACGGCTGTCAAACTATAATACTCCTAAGACTTTAAGCCACACAGTTGAAGGACAATTGATAAATAATGCTCAACTTTTGGCAAAAAGGGTCAACATAAAGAAGGTCGTTGATTTTTATTGCAATAGAAGATTGTTTGTGATGATAGAGAGAGATCTAGATTAAAGAGGAATTATTACAGTTAACACCAAAATGATTTGGAGCCAAGCCAAAAGGAAAATAGACTTAAAAGAGCTTAAAACAAGTGAGAAGAGAGAAGGGAATCAATATGAATTTATAAATTGTATAAAAGAAACAAACACTGACATTGGTATAACTGTTTAGTGTGGTAAAAAAACACTAATTAACTAATTAAATATGTTAAGCAGAGAAAAATGTGATTAGAAACAGCGAATTGCATTGTAATTTTCGGAATTTCGTTGGAATTTATCTTAAATTTTAATATTTATCAAACTATTATCTCTGAATAAGCAGTAAAATAAATTTTCAGTAAATTGTTATAAATAATTATTATTGAAATTATTCTCACGCATTAATAACATTTCCAAAAGTGCTTTAAATCATTTCGATTTACTTAAAATAGTTGCACAATATTTCTTATTGTAAATAGAATGTTTTTAGACTCTTAATCTTAAACCTATAAATTTCTTGCTTGTAATCTTTAAAGCGCTTTTCATTTTCTGCTCTTTTTAAGGCCCACTTCCGATTTCAGACTAATCAAAGCGAAAGCCATTGGTAACAGCTCATTGCCAAATGATAATGGAAGCGGCCAAGCGCCGGCAAAGCTATTAATTAATACAAATAGCAACAACAAAAGCTGAGCCCACATAAAGGACTTGGGTAAAAAACAAGCAGCACAAAAGCAACAGCAACAAATTAGCAACAGTCGCCACACACACACACACACAAACACATACATGCAGAGAAATAACTGTTACAAGGTCTTCAAGCTCCATTGTTCTCCAGAACAGTCATATATGTGTGTATATATTACACCCAAATCATGATTATCTATGCTGCTTTTCTTATTATGCTTATTTTGTGGTCAAATTGTAAGTTTTTTTTTGTGAATATTATTTTCAAATTGTTGCTGAAACTGAAATTTAAATATTGATTTTCGCCCATTGCCGTTGCGGACATAAGCAAATATTTACGATTTGAAAGAAGGTGCAAATAACACGGTCTTCGTTTTTCCTTTTGACCATTTCAGATACAGTTTGAAGATACCTTTCCCTGCTTGAGCTAAGAACGCAACTTTACAATGGGAAACAAGACAAGGAAAGCAGAACAAAGAAGACCCAGAGATAGTAGAGCCACAAGAGCCAATGTCAGTTTCAGTTAACAGCCTATACGGCCAGTCGGTCTATTGTGCATATTTGCGTGCCTAATGAAAATTTCATAGATGTTTCAAATGCAAATAGATACAGACATTTCTATGTGCTTTGTTTGTGTTTACCTTTGCCTTTGCCTTTGCCTTTGCCTTTACGCTTGCGTTTGTGGCTGTTATGGCATTTTACATATTCGAATTTTGATTTTCTGTTAAATTTCAACTTGAATTGTTATCCATTTGGCTAATTTATGATACGTTCACGATAAGATAATCCCGCACACGTAACGCAATCTTATCGTGAACATCCACATGACATTTTTAATTGTTCTAAGTGGCTATTATCGTCTATCGATTAACCGCGCAGACATGTGATTTGTTTGGCCTACTTTGTACGTATTTATAGCAAAAATAGGGCCCTTCTCTGTATATAAATACAGCTTACATGCAGTCTTACGTGTTTAAAGTCAGCTTTCATGCAATTTTACATTTTTAAAGTCAGCTTACACGCCTTTTGCATGTTAATACAACTTTTGAAATATTCAAATTGTAGCTGCGAACTTTTTGCCAAGTTGGCATCCTCCGTTGCAAATTTGCAAGTTAAGTGTTGCAAAATGTAAGTAACTTTTTAAGCGTTTGCAAATGCTGCAAGGTCGGAACTAGTTCAAAGTAGCAGCGGATTAGGCAGCGACAGTTAGTGTGCAGCTCATTACAACTGCTAAGACGATAAGGGTTATCAGGAGTTGCACTCTTTCTTTTACTCCTCGAGTTCAATTTGAAATGCCATAAATAAACTAAACTTGTTCGCTTTTTTCTAAATATTGTGCGTTTCATGTTGTTTTTAGGCAAGTTTGATAAGATAACAATTAGACGATTGACAGCCAACAACAGCCTAATAAGATTCTTAAACTTAATCTTAACATTAAATTAGGCAAAACAACTTGCAAAAAGGAAAATTAAAAACTACATTTACTTGCCAAAATAAGAAAAAACTCTTTTTAAAAGAGAAAATAAAAATGACGGTAATTGTAAGCGTAATCAAATAAATTAGACAAGTACGTGCAAGTGCGTTATTTTCAGCACATTAAGTGCCGTTATTGTTGCTGGCTGCCACAATGAGAAATGAATGAATGAATGAATGAGCGGGCGGACAGTGGCAACTCGCTCAACTGACTGAATGACTGAATCAACTTGACGCGTTGTAATGCTCGTAGTATCTAGCATCTAGCAGCGCACCAAACCGCACCTCACCGACGCTCCACTTCGCTCTCTGCGTTGAGTTTTCCAACATTAAGACAATCATTTTAATTGAAGTGCCACTTGTACTAGCAACAGTCTGGCTGTCTGTGCCGAAATATAAAGCGAGAACAACGGACACGTCTCGTCAATGAGTGGACTTTGATGCTTGTTGGCGGGCGACGGACGTAGGCGGGGTTGCACATTGTGCGATGTGCCAAGTGCTGAATATAAAGTTTTGTTATTGCTACTGATTTAGTTCTTTAGTTATTTATTTAAGGGTTTAAAACTAAGTGTGTGTGTGTGTATTTGCGTGAGTGATTACGGATGAAAGCCGCATAGACAATCAGAGCAGAGCTTTGATGCACGCTTCCAAACAATTAAAGCTGCAGTTGTCTGTTTGTTATCATAACATTGATTCTAATTCCAGATAAATCTTAAGTGTACACGTGCTGTGCGAGTGTGATCAGTAAATCAATTAGCACTCAAGTGAAAAGAGAGCAAACACATTATAAAGCTCTGCATTCTGCAGTTACAAAGCTGAAGCAGGAAAAAAAACATCGTGGCGCTTGTGCTTTTGCATCTCTCTCACTCTGAAAGCCGCTCTCTCGTTGCAGCGCTCTCTTTGTTCCAAGAGAGCAGTTCGTTCCGATAACTATGTATATCAGTGCCCATTCAATTAAGCACGAGTTCTCATTTTGCCAATTAAGCTTAACTGTTAATTGTGTGATTTTTACGACACACAGTGCGACAGTGCTTAATGTGCTAAGAGTTTCAAGAGAGCCACTTTGGCTTTAGAGTTCCGGTAATCAGATCATTGTTTACATTGAAAGAGCAGCAACAACAACGCTTAGCGAAATCTCTGCCACCCACTGAAAGCAATAACAATGTAACGAAGCAGCTGCCGCGCTAATTCTAAGAGTAATTTTCCTCTCATCAACAATACCTGATGTCATTTCGTAATGTTATGCAATGGAATAACTGCAAATTAATGCAAAAGCAAGAAGCAGAATATATGTGTATACTCTGGCATTGGCAGCATTGTTTGTGCTGTGATTAATATTTGTTCATAATTAATTTATCGGCTAAGATAAACCTTATCTTATCACAAAGATTGTGTTTACATACAGATGCTAAATTTCGTATATTCTTCTCAAATAATTTTCAATGTGTAGAATCTAGTTTAATTTGTCAAGTGAAGTGCAAAATTGCAGATTTGTTTTGTGGCAAATTGTTGTTATTGACATCATTTCAGAGATGCTCGCAAATATGTCAACATTTATGAGAAACTCAGTCGAGCGTTCAACAGGTAACAAATTGAAGGTTGTTCTGGGAAATTGCAAGGACTTTCGAGATAGAAAGCAATTGCAATTGAAAGTGGCAACTACTTATTAACTAATGTGTTTACAGCCAGCAACATACTGGCAGCATGCAGCACGCAGCATGCCACATTCACCACATATGAGCATAAGCTTTTTTTATTTTATAAATGTGGCATTTAATTTATAGCATCAAAAGGTGTGTGTGTGTGTGTGAATGTGTGTGGGTGTGTGAGTATGTGTGTATTTGAAAGGATGTTGAGCGGGTGTGGGGATGTTTTCATTTGACGCCTGCGTTGCTTTCAATGTTAATTATACTCGTCGACACTCCCATTATGCATAAATATAAAAGTGAGCATGTTTCTAGTGGGTCGCTCGACCTTTTTGTGTGTTTTTTTTCCTCAGCTTTCTTTAGCCTTTTATTTTTTTGTTTTTTTGTTTTTTGTTTTGCCTGCGTATTAATATGAAAATTAATCACTCAGCAGAAAGACGAGAAGAGGCGGCTCGAAGCGGTGGCTGTGGCATAAATGAACAACAAATTTATATGCCATTTTAATGGCCGTATAATTAGCTCATTTCCCAAGCAAATGTTTGCCTTCAGCGCATATTGTTTACCTTTTTGATGAGCCAATGTTATGCTGCTACTGTTGCTGCTGCTGTTGTATATTTGCCTTTGTTTATTTGCTTTTTAACGCGTTGCCGTTGCTCTTTTGCCATTTAACTGCGCGCGCGTAACACGTTACGCATACGTAATAGGAAAACGCTTTGAATTAGGCTATGAAAATGTGCCGTTGCTAATGAAAATTGTGCCTATAGTCACTGTAGCACTGTTGTCAATTCCCGAATTTCAGCCAGATTCAGAATGAAGTCAATAGCCAAGTCTGCGGCTCAAATGCCCAATTGGGCAGGCAGACAACTTTTGGCTCTGGTTTTGGTTTTATTTTCATTTTCATTTGGCAAACGGGGCCACTTGCATGCACAATGAAGTCCAGCATAAAAGTCAACAATAGAGAAGCAGTAAAAAAATAACAGAATGCAAACATCTCGTAACTCGTAACTCGTAACTCGTATCTTGTATTTTGCATAAATTCAACGCGATGTGCAAACAGACAAGAGAAAAGCAAAAAAAACTTCAAACAAATTTCCGGTTTGCAATCGCAACCGATTTGTTGGCACAAATCGTCGTTTAATATTCATAAAACCAAAAAGTGCAACAACCCTCAAATATCCTTTAGCTTATTGTTGACATTCCGCCCATTTATGCTGCGCCCCGCCCCGCCCACAGTCAACCAAGCGCCTACAAAAGTGTTAATTAAGCGGAACAAAAAGTCGGACGTCGGCATTTTAAATAGCATTAAATTGTCAAGTTGCGTGTTGTTGTTGTTGGTGTTGCTGTTGTTGCTGTTGTTGTTGCTGCTGCTGTTGGCGGCTTAATTATTTTTATAATTTTCAGTTTTCCCCTTTCAGCTCTGCGGCATGGCTATCCCGTTAAGTGGCTGCTGCTGCAGCAACCGCTCGTTAAATTTAATCAATTAATTTCGCTTTTTGTTTATTGTTTACTTAACTTTGTCGTCTCTGATTTACGTGCCACGCAATGTGGCAATTGTACTTGCATTGCAAATGTTTACGTCAGAAATTATTAATTCGTGAATGGATTTTAATAAATACGAGTTTCATTAAGTAACTGACTGATGTGCACTTTGATAACGCATAACTTCTTTGTTTATCGAGAGTAAAGCAATACAATCAGGCAACAAAGTAGCACAGTTAAGCCTAATAGAATATAAATAGAGTAAAGAGAGTAAAGAGAAAGAGATTAAAGAGATTTTCTTTGACTGTAAAATTGCAAATTAATGAAACTGTTTGAATTCCTACAATTCTGTGTACATTTACCAATTAAAATCAAATGTTCTTCAAGCTGTTGTTGTTTATTTTGAACAAGCAACACGACAATGAAATTGTTGAATTGCCATTCAATAAATTGATTATTTACACTTATTTAGTTTTATATTATATTTTATATAATTTAATTGCTCACTGCAACATGTTATTGTACTTAGACAAGCATTTCTGATTTTTTTCTGCGATTGTTGCGAGCAAATCAAACAAGTGTTGTGTTTTTATTAACAACAATTCAATTTAATTTGACTGTGAAGTGCACTATTACATCTAGACAAATAAAATATCTATAACTACAATTTAAAATTTAATTTACAGGGTATTTGCGCGCTAAATACCTTAACTTTCTTATGCTGTTGGCTTCGACAAAAGTTGTCTTACCATTAATTAAAGCGGTTTTAATTTGTCTTTGCATCTTTCATCAATCAGCCAACAGAAAATTACTCATACGCAGTGTTGTCTACACAGCGCAGCATCGATAGAATACATCTAAATATAGCAAAGAACATATTTTTCCACAACCACATACATATATATATATATATATATAGATAAATATATGTATATGTATATTTTTATATATGAACAACGTGGAACAGTTTAAACGTTCTAATTTTTGGACAGCTGTCTGCGCTGTGAGCTCATAAATGTTTTTGGTTTATGTATATGCATATACATATATGTATATATATATATAGAATACAAATACATACATACAAATGGAAATGTATTATCTTCAAGCAGCTTAACGTATACAAATGATTCGCTTGCCCCACCAAATTCAATGGAATTCTCTCACATGACTTCATTTTCACTAAACCTTTTTGATTATGTTTTGCAATTTCATTTGGTCAACTTGCCATTGGTACTTTCTTTTTGCAGGGCATGCCACAGTCGAGCACTTTCAACTGGTGCATGCACGCATGTTTTAAGTTGCAACATCAACTTTACAAGTACGTGAAAATATGCATGGAAATGTTGTTGAGAAATTAACATGCAAATTGGTTTGTGGAACAAAAAAACATATCTGGCATTTAGAATCAGTTAACAGTTAAAACGAGATTTAAATAATTTATTGCAGCTAGAAAATGCATAAATTGATTAGATTTAATACTTTATTTATGGATGTGATTTATTTATATTTATTTCTTTTCTTTTATCAAAACTATACTTTATGTTACATTATTAAATGTGTTCTAAATATTAAAAATGTTTAGTTTCGTTTTATTTATATCTATTTTATATATTTTATAGCTTTATAACTTAAAGTTGTTTTTTTTTCATTGTTTATTTCTATATATTTACCGCAATTTATTCATATTATATTTCTGCAGAATTTCAAACATTTTGTTGTCACTTCAAATGATAAATTAGAATTGATTTACTCTCTTATTTACCGACTTACTCACTGCAACATTGGCAATTAGTTTAATGCATCATTTTGTCAGTTCGGCAGATGGCCAAAAGCAAAAGCAAAGCCAAGTTTGGTAACCACTTCATAACACTTGACAGGTCACCCTGCTTGTAAAGTATCTTCACATTCATTGCAATGTTGTTGCGTTGTCCTCATTTTTGTTTTTCCATTTGTTTTTGTTGTTATTTTTCCAAACAAAAAAGTTGTCCAGCCTAGGAGCCAAGTTAAAAGAAGCGAGCAAAAATGCTGGCAAGGGTTTTGCATGTTTCTGATTTTATTTGTATCATTTTTTTGTGGCATAGACAAAACGGCGGCAGCAACGAAATCAGAAAGGAAACACATAAATAAAGTGATAGAGAATTGGAAACCAAATCAAATATTATAACAAGTTGTAAATGAAACGTGAAATTTGATTACAGTTGCAAATTCACAAGGTAAACAAACAGACAGGCGGATAGATAGATAGACAGATAGAGAGCAGTAGAGAAAAGTGATGTAGACAGAGATTCGTAAATGAAAGTAAAAAACAACAAAATCAAAATTCATATGAATGCGCGAGCTGCATAAACAATGCAGTTAAAATTCAAAAATCCAACGCTATGGAAATAAATATGCTGCCTTCTATCCATCTGTCCTCATGTCCACTTGTCCGCCGGTTTGTCTATATGCCGCAATCCGTTTGCCCGTGCATCTGATTATTAAAGCACGCGAGTGACACTCACACAACTATGAAATATTCCAACGCGCGCGCACACACACAGACACACACGCAATTAATAACGCGTACTATTTGATCACACACTGACAGTGCGAGGCAGAGAGAGTGAGAGTGAGAGAGAGAGAGAGAAACAGTCAGAGCGGGAGCCTCAGCGAACGTCCGAAACCGTACCGCACGTGGCGACTAACAAGCGGCAACTAAAATGTAAACTGAGCCAAGGCAGTCCAAAGCCAAAGCACAGCTGGAAACGCCAGTTGGAGCAATTGAGCGAGAAGCATAGCACAAAAGGAAAGAGTGAGAAAAAACCAGATTACGTGATGGCGCCAAACTTGTGCATGTTATTGCCGGCGAAAGAGCAGAGCACAACAAATGCCACAAAGAGCGCAAGACGCGCTGTGTGCGAGTGCGAGCGTGTTGTGAGAGAGCGCATTGAGTGTGAGTTGCGTATCGTTGGCAACAGGTGTCGCTTGTGGCCTTCACACGATAAACACAGCGTGAAGGGGAGCATTTGAAAGTGCTGTGCTGTGTGGGGGGGCGAATGTTTGTGCATACTGGAGAGAGAGAGAGAGAGAGAGAGAGTGCGTGTGTGTGTGTGGGTGTGTGTGTGTGTGTGCGTGTGGCTAAATTGTCGACAAATTGTTTAGAAGCGGATTTCAGTTTTGTTCGAGTTTCATGACTCGGATTACACTTTTGTTTTAGTTCTTGTTTTTGGCTTAGTTCGGTTTGGTTTGCGTTCACTGCGTATACGTATACGTATACGTAATATTTATGCATTGACAATTTGTGTGCATAACTTGAGTAAAACTAAAAAGCTAGCGATTAAGTGCTTAGAATCAAACTAAATCGGTTATGCACAAATAAGACTTTTATATTCATTTAGATTAAAGCTATAAATGCATGTTAAATTTAAATATAAATTTAAAATACTTGTTACTTATGCTACTCAGATTGTACTTATTAAACTCTTTACTACAACCTCTATTAGTATGAACTATGGAATCGCAGCAGCAAAAGATAGTAGAGAAAAAATGGTAGAAAATTAATGAATATTCCGAGTGCCCTCATCAGTTTGACACTGACCTGACCTCAAGTCAAACCCGCAGCATGCCAATTAATCCAATTAGGGCAAAGCAAACCCCCTCTTAAGTTAAGAGGACATTGGCCAGGAGAATGAAGGAACCCAAAATGAAGCGACAAACCAAAATCAAGTGCTTTGAGCAATTAACATTTTTGCACATTTACAATTTTGAAAGCAGCAAATGAGAAACGCTCGAGATGCTCGAAATGCAAATGAGGTTTCAGATGGAGAGAAGAAGTTAAGTAGATAATATGAAATCCCTTCAGTAAACGTCATCATCATCAATACAATTAAAATGAAAATGAAAATTAAACCGTTTTACATTATTAAATGTAAAGCTTAAATGCTTATGCAAGCAACGAAGGAAGGACACCAGCATGAGGCTCTGCTTGCCCACAGGATAATCAATTATAAATGCATATCAAAAGCAGAAGGAAGATGTCCACTTAATAACTTAACTGTCTTAAAATGTAATCAATTATAATGATTATTGTGCGTGATGATTGCACGTTTATTGTGACATTGCCAACTGCATTGAGTTGATTAGTTAGCTAATCATATAATCAGCTAATCAGCTTACCAAATGTCATCAATCATGTTTGAAAGTGACGTTCGTTTTGGATGACCTCATCCAAAGGCTTTCTCCCTGACATATTTCAGTATTTTTAATTGAATGACACGATGTTTATCGATGAACAATCAACTTGATTATCATTTTGAAATGTCTGTCAAAAAAATCAAAGCGAACACACGTGTCAAACGAAGCTAGCACCCAAAATTAAGGACAACAATTAATCTGACTGAATTATGGACTTGCACAGCATTGAGAATCGTTTGATGGTCTTGGAATGCCTCAGGGAGAATGCCCAAAATATGCTCATGGAGCAAGTTCAAATACGTGATCGCATCTCCATAGTTCTGGCCCGTGCTCGGAACACTTTGGCCAGCATCCGGACATTGAATACACAGGTGCGTGAACTGAAGATAACCGTGGAGAATGCGATGGCCATCAATACGGAGTCGGAAAACCGTGAAAACAGCTGGCAGATGATTGAGGGAAACTCCGTTGGACAACCGCTGGGGGCAGTTGCAGAAGAGGAGCATGTGGTGGAGAATAGACGCCTCAGTTGAAGAACACCTGGAAATCGCAGAAGAGCAGACAGAGGAGGAAGAGCAAGAGGAAGAGATGAGCTGCCAAAACGAAATGTAAATTGCAGAGAAGGATCCGAGGAAAGATTATATATATATTGTAGTTAATTGAATTGAATTACATGAGTCATGCAAACTGCAAGAAGTTGCCAGACATTTAGTTGCAATTTATTCGCAGTGCTGGAAATAGTGTTGGAAATGGACGAAAGAGCAAAGCTACGAAATATGTCTATGTCTTGCCATAAACAATACATTATAAAGCATTCAATATATTTCTTCGATGTAACTTTCTGTTTGTAGTTACATTTCGTCAATATTGTTGCTGACATTCAACCTTTGGTTGACCCAAAAATCATCAATTATGCCACAGCAACGTTCGGTGATTGAACAGAGTCACATTTTTGTCGCATAATGAAAACCAAGAGAAAGAGAGAGGGGGCAGAGAGAGAGAGAGAGAGAGAGAGAGAGAGAGAGAGAGAGTGAGAGGGGGAGAGTTCCCGCTTTGGATGGTTGCTTTGCCTACTTTGTAATAAATCACATTTTCAGCCGCACATCAATTTTAAATTCCTGCCCCTTCTGAAGTGGCAGTGGCAAGCAGCGATGGATACCTTAGTTAACTGGATTATGTGATCCAATCAATCAACTGCTTTCAATTATGCTTGCAACAAGTTTGTTGTGTGATGAAAATCAAGCGCAAATATGTGCAGAACTCGCAACTTGACCTGCCTCTGCTTCGGGTTGACTCTGGGCTCTTATGTGTAATGTCAAGCACAAAGCAGCTTACATATATTTATTAATTAAAATGCCTTGCCTTACTGACTTTGCTTTTTATTCAAGCATTTTGTGCAAAGAGAAGTTCCCAAAAAATATATATATAAATTATATAAGCCAAAGATGTGACACAACTAAAGAGCTAAACTTAATGCTCGATATCAAAGTGTGAACGCGAGTGTGTGTGAACGTGTGTGTGTGTGTGTGTGTGTGTGTGTGTGTGTCAATTCCAGTCAAGCAGTTAGTAAGCCGATAATGCACCGACAATAGAGCGATTGAATAGCGCTTTTGTGAGTCTCCCGAAATCGGCTTAGTGTCTCTTGACTTCTATTCACATCGCACACTCGTAGTCGGCTTAAGAGTTCCTCCTGTCGATTGATAGACCTTTAAATCGATAGTTTTAAGCTCTGCTATCAGTTTAGTTCAGATCCCTTGCCAGCAGCTGCTGTCCACATTGTCCCTCCGTTGCAAGCGCGCTGCCAAATTAATTATTCAATTGAACCCTAAGTGGTAGCCCTAATGACCATAGTTGCAGTTTAAACAGCAACTGACTGAGCAAAGTGACTCAAAAGTGCAGATTGCAACAAATACAAACGAACAAATTACAGAAATGACATTGCATAACTTTAAAGTACAATTTCTTTAATTAAGAAATTATATTTAATTTACAAAGCTACTATTTATTTTTATTGTGTTATCTTATTACATTTTATTTAGTTAAATAATAAACTTATTTAATTTATTTGAATTTAATAAATTACCTTACTAATTACTAGCTTATTATTATTTATTATTATTTATTAATCTGATAATAGAACAGTTTAAAACAAATCTAATTTCTTTAAATTTATATTTAATTATCTTAAAACTTATTAGACTTATGAAAGAAGACTTAAAATCAATTTAATTTATTTAAAATTTACTAAATATCACTATTTTTAATAATCTACACTTAAAAAAGTTCCTTTTCTATATTAAAAATTACTAAATTTAATTTCTTGTAAATTTAATTTAATTCAGCTAACATTTTTTAAACTACTTAACTTGGCTTAAACTCTTAAAAGAATACATCAAACTAAATTTTATTTAATTTAACTCTATAAATAATAATAATTAAACACTTTTAATTTATTTAAGTGTATATTTACTAAACTTATTTAATTATATTTGACTGCTACTTTACTTTAAATAGTCTAATAAAAGAGAAGAAGAAATTAGTCTAATAAATCCCATTAAATGCTACTTAAAGCTTTATTAATGTGCTTGCAGCTACTTAACTTGGCTTAAACTCTTAAAAGAATACATCAAACTAAATTTTATTTATTTTAAATTTAAAAATATTAATAAGTAAATACCTTTAATTTATTTAAGTGTATATTTACTAAACTTATTTAATTATATTTGACTGCTACTTTACTTTAAATAGTCTAATAAAAGAGAAGAAGAAAATAGTCTAATAAATCCCATTAGATTCAACTTAAAGCTTTATTAATATGCTTGCAGCTACTTAACTTGGATTAAACTTTTAAAAGAATTCTTTAAACTAAATTGTATTTATTTTAACTCTATAAATAATAATAATTAAACACTTTTAATTTATTTAAGTGTATATTTACTAAACTTATTTAATTTTATTTGACTGCTACTTTACTTAAAATAGTTTAATAAAAGATAAGAAGAAAATAGTCTAATAAATCCCATTAAATTCAACTTAAAGCTTTATTAATGTGCTTTCAGTTCTTTTTAATCGCTTTGCAACACTAATTAAATGCAGTTGCTTAACAGTCTAAATAAAGAGATTAACTAACTGTATCAAGTTACCTACCGATCAATCAAATGCAAGAAACTTTCAGCTGAACTTACACAAGAGAAACATTTCCCCCACAATTGCAAAACGATTAATTTAACAATCGAGTGACACTTTTGTCTAGAAAGTGTTTGACAGGCGGCAAAGTTGTTATGATACATTGTTTTAGCTTACCTTACCCTGTTTTATGAGCTGACGTTCATATAAGAGTCGCAAAGCTTACCTGTAAGTAAAGAAAAAGGAATAAGATATTAGGACAAGTTGCGCGTATAATCAACTTCTTTCCATCGTCAAAAAAAAGAACGAAAGGAGGAGAACTTTGTTGGCAAAGTAACTTTGCCATTGACAGCATAAATAGCTAACGCTTTGAGCCCGAAAAAAGCCAACAAAGAGGAAAAAAAGGGACAGGAAAAGGTTTTCCCTTTTTCTTCATTTTTTAAAGAATGAAAACAACAATATTGTTTCTTTGCTAACGGCATGAACATTTTTCAGCTGAGTGCAGCGTTTTTCCTACAGTTTTCTCTTCTTTTTCTTCTTTTTTTATATTAATTTTCATGATTTGATTGAAAAATTGTTAACGCGTCAACAATTTCAAGGAATTTCATTGTAATTGCTCGGGTTTACTTTGGTCTGCTGCGAGAACTTTGCTCATTACGTAGCGAGTTTAGAGCAAAACCCATTTGGCTTAACTATGCAACTACTTAAAAACTTGAACTTGCCACAAGCGATATGCAAGTGCCACATGCTGCACAGGTGTCGATGTCAAACGCGTTGGCGTACGGCACGTGAAGCAAGTCAAAGACTTCTTGCTTTCAGCAGAGTGTGTCTGCGAGTGTGTGTGTGTGTGGCATTGATTATCCCGACACGTCGCTGACTGTTAAACAAGTTCTCGTATATCACGCATACGCCGCGTTGTCTAATTAAAGTAATCGCCGTGTCGTTGTCGATGACTGCGCAAACAGCTTGAATGTGGCTTGCTTGTTATTTCACCTGATATTTGACAAACCTAACGACAACAAAAAATAACAAAAAACGACAAAAAACAACAGCGAAAAAAGAAATGAAATGAAATGTTTTCCATTTGCCATTTTCCATTTAACATTTACCATTTTTGCCGCTTTTCACTTTTCACATTTCGCTTGCAATTTAATTTTTGTGCTTCCCTTTTTGGAGCGCTGTTTGCGTAGCTAAAATTGTTTTCTATTTGAGGTTGCCCGCCCTCGGCGCAGACAGACAGACAGGCAGACAGATAGACAGACAGACAGGCAGACAGAGAGACAGACAGACAGAGAGACAGACAGAGTCGCAGAGTCAGTTCCCCAGTTGGGTATCTATTTCAAGTGCCCCAGGGCAATGGCAACCTGCAGATACTAACGAGTAAGCGTTGCTTTGGGCCCTCAAAATTGCATGTTGGCAGTTATGCTTTTACCTTTTTTTCCCTTTTTTCCCTAAGAGATACTCCTGGCAGCTGTGAGAGTTGTGGCAGCGTTGTGCTAAGCAAGTTGTTAGCCTAATAAATGAGGGAGAGTACAATCAAGAAAGTTATGGCAAAGCAGAATTCTTGTTTATGCATTTGTAGAATTAATTTAATAAATTGCTGGAAATGTAATTAAATAATTCTTAGCATAATTTGCCAAGGGTCTGCAGCGTAGTGACTATTTGGGAAAATTCGAGTTTTCCATTTTACTTCTCTTGCGAATTGAATTTCACTTCATTAACGCATTTGCGGGCAACTTTAATGGCAACCCTCGTTGGGGGCCACATGCCAATGGAGTTGTAACAAAAATAACAGTAAGAGAATGTTAATAACTAACTGTCAAAATATTGTATGATTGTTTCACTGCTTTGTGTATTTGTTTATTATGATTCTCAAAACAGTTGAAGCGACGGCTTGCTAGGGAA
The DNA here is from genome assembly GCA_035042075.1 of Drosophila macrospina. NCBI lineage: Eukaryota > Metazoa > Arthropoda > Insecta > Diptera > Drosophilidae > Drosophila > Drosophila macrospina. The sequence goes on from JAWNLW010000591.1 coordinate 597,218, forward strand.
TTCTCGTTTAGTGTTTAATATATTTATAAAAATTTGTAGAAAATAGTTATAGTGAGAAATCACATAGTTCGCTTTGAAATTCACTCTAAATGGCATTCGAAATTGTTTCGTGCGATACACTTGTTTAGTACAGAACACACACAAAACATTCAACTTATAATGATCCACAGCGAAGATCGGGAAATCGATCGGGCACTGGAACTCTGTAAGCTAATACAGAGTGATCTGCTCAATTGTGTTGGGATCGTGCAGCGATTGGATCGTAAATATAATGAGCCGGATCGCTATAGGATTGATATGAAACCATTTCATTTGGATCCAAAACTCGTCCGACAGAGCTCGTCCTCGTTGTCGACCCTGCGCCTCGCTCGATCCTCAAACGTTTCGATGTCGATGCTGAGCCTGGCCAGCTGTGCCAGCGTTAAGGTCGAGGGACGCAGCTCCCATGAGCTGAATGCCATCTTTGTTGATCTGAAGAGCAAGTGCATCAAATTGAGGCGCGAACTGGAGGCAACCGCGGCGCATGCGCAGCGTATAACGGACTGCAGTCTGCGGCAGGAGCGGGTCCAACATCGTATGCTGAGAGATGCGCAGACATCGAAGACGTTAATATGCAAGCATTGGGGCAACAATTTGAGCCAACGAGCGACTCCCAAACGAACATTTCGGTTGAAGGACTAATTCGAGCAACGTCTGATCGCAAGCAAAAACCAAAACCAAAAGAAAATGAAAATCAAAATGAAAATGAAAAGAACAAAAAAAGAAAAAATAACGTAACGTAACGAAACGAAACGAAAACGAAACGAAAGTGAAGCAGTTCAAAGGAACCGTTTTGAAAATTTGAGTGTTATTGACGTTTTTGGTGTTATAACGTTTGTAACCAGCCTTCATTCCCCCCACCCAACACACACACCACATACACGCACACACTCACACACTCACACACGCATTTACAGGGGATACACAATATCCCCTCACATCAGACACAACACACACACACACAAAGTCGAATCTTTCCGAAGACCAGTGAAACGTATCCTGGCACTTTTCAGCTTTTATTAAAAATTACTGTCACCATTAAGTGAGCGTCAACTTTGGCCAACTTACCAAAAACTCATTTGACTTGACATGAAAATGAGGCAAAACTTTTCTCACATCGCCTGTCTCGAGTGACAACATGATGGCCGGGCCGATGGCAAGCAGCGAAAAGCGGGAGAACAACTCGCGACATGCAAGCAAGCACAAGTTTTCCCGTTTTCCCATTTTCCACGTGTTCCTGATAACAATAATAATGATAATGTCGCTAATAATGATGATCATCAAGCAGAGGAACAACATGACGAACAACAACTATGCAACATGCTTATGGCCCCCCTCCCCCCCTGACAATGGAAGACACAAATGCTGAGACCGAGGCGATGAAATATGAAGAAAAACATGAGAAATTGCCAGCGCAAAGTTGAGATAATGTAATGCAAAAGTGGCCAAGGCCCAGGACGTAACTTTTGTATAACATTCCCAACTTAGTTCATTTTACTTCCTCCATTTACTCATTTCATTTTTTAAACATCCCTCACCAATAAAAAAATTGTGTGTCTGTGTTTTTATGTACGCTCGACTTGAAACATTTTTCTCAAAAAACAAAGAAAAGAAAAAAACTAAAAGAAATATATGCAACTAAACAAGTTAAAAGGGGGAATCACGCACAACGACACAGGATAGCTGCCCAACAGCTGCAAGGACATGTAACAGAAGTTTGCATATTTCAGATAATAGGAGTACTCGCTTCCCTTGAAGTGAGTGCATTCAGCGAATGCACAGAAACAGAAAAGTTTACTTTTAGTTACGCTCTTTGTTGTGTTCGTTGCAGTTGTCCAACAGCGAACAAAATGGCCATTGAATATCAATTTGAGGTGTACGCTTGTTAAAGCTAAAGCATAGTTTTAAATAGTATAGCTCAAAGCATGACAAATAACAAGATAATAAAGAAGCTGATGGAAAATGTATATTCTATAATATATATAGATATAATATTAAAGAAATATAATGAGAGCTGATGATACTAACGTTAATGAGAAGATTACAAGCTAATTGAAAGGATGAGTCTTACTGTGAAAGATCCCGTTCTTATTTCGTTAATAAACTAATGCTAAACTATGCCAAAAATCAAATATTTCTATTGACTGACTTCAACAAGCTTACATATAAATATTTATATATATATGTCGCATCGTTATTATTGCTATTTTCTTTTGTTTAACTAAATCTCATCCCTGCCATTTAAGTACGATCTCACATGTTATATATCATCACTAGTAAAAGAAGTGCAAAGCAAACGAGTGTTTTGGCATTTTCCTTATGTCCGTTATTCTCTGCCTTCTTGTGTCTTCTCTCTCATGCAAGCCCAACAGTGTTGTCTGCTCTGCGTAGCCTCGGCCCGACAATGCATTAGAGCGAGAGAAATATAGTGCGCAAGTCAGGAGCATCAGGAAGACGTTTGTAAATACTGTGTGAATATATTGTGTGAGCGTAATTGTGAAGCTCAACTCAGTTAAAAATTGAAGCTAAACGAAAAGAGATTTCTAAGAAATTGAAATAAAATTACCACTTCCAACATTTTTATTGAGAAGTATTTTAACTTGAGAAGTAAATAAATATAATGGAATATATATAAATTATACGCCGAAATATAATAGAAATAGAAAGAGTAAGTAATGAAAGCTTTACAGCTATATTCCCATTCATACCAAAGAAGAGAAGTAAATAGGGATGTAAGCCTCGTTATTTATGCTCATTAAGCGAGTTCCTCTGACAATCTGTAAATCCTTCTCAAGTTGCATTTGAACGATTGAGCTTTAAGTTTGATATCAATGACCTTTTGCACCAAAAAGAAGAAAAAAAACCAAATGCGATTCTCAAATTTCATTTTTATATCTTTCAGATACATAAAATGTTGTTGCTGCCACGTTTCGCTGGCCATGCAACTGTCAAGTTTTTGTTTATTATACACACAGAGAGAGAGAGAGGGAGAGAGAGAGAGAGTGAGCGAGAGGGGGAGCGAGAGAGATAGATAGCTTTGATGTGTGCCATTAAAATGGCATTTTATGGCATCATTTTCTTGGGAGTTTTCTAAGGCATCGATTGATATGTACATGAAAATTTATTATTGCTTTAATGGCTGAGTTCGTGCCACAAAATGTAGCACTCCCAAGTCGGGAATTGGCAAACGCTTTGAGCAGCTTCTAATTTGTTAAGGGCCATTGAGCGGCGGCTGCAAACCCGTTTACGAGTAGTTGGCCAAATAACAATGAGTTGGCAGACGGGGAAGGCGAAGGCAAAGGGGGGACAGACTGCAGAGACAGTTTCGCATCTCTTAGCTGAAAATCAAAGTCAGAAACCGCCAAATTGTTTCCTCAGTGTGTGTGTGCCATGTGTGTGTGTGTGTGTGTGTGTGTGTAGTGTATGCTGTAGCCCTGGCAGCAGCAAATCGTTGGCATTTGCTCAATACCAATAGAGAGAAATCTGTGCATGTTTGTCCAGGACCAGGCGGTGCTCCTTTGTTGGCCATTTATAAAGGATTTGGCCATGCAAGTTGTTTAATTAAGATTTCCTGCGGGTCTCTTGGCCGCCTTAAGTGTTCTTTGGCTACGCTTTGGGCCTCAACTCTCTGTCTACATCTCAGCCAAATTAATACAAATTAAATCAAGGATATCCTCAGGATATGCGGGCACAAATAAATATGCCATCGCTGAACTTATTCTGGCCATTTGGGTCTAACACAGTGAATTGCTTTATATTGATATTGATCAGAAATTGCTCCACTTTATTATAATTATATTAGCCCCTACAACTTGTGGCAGGTGAGCGGTTCTGCAAGTTGGTTGAACTTGTGAACTTGTTTCTTAGTGTGCTGTTAGCTCTTAACTGGTTCCAAAGAATTTGCAAGATAATTGCAGATGTTTTAAGCCTGTTCTGAGACTTAAAGTAATATAATAATTAATTAAATTTGTTTTAATTTGAAATTAATAATTTAATATTTACAGTATTTATTTATTTAATTTATAATATATATTTATTAAAATATTTTTTATATAAGAGATATATATATTTTTTTTCCATTGAGTTTGTTCTTAGAATAAATATTGTTCTCTAGGCAGTTTCTCCCTACTTCTACCACAATTCGAATTGAAATCTTACAAGATATAAATTGCCAGCTCAATTTCACTTGCTCACTTTTGGAACCAGTTCCCTCGAGTGTTGTGTGGTTAGTTCCAGCCGCGTCTTAAGCAACTCCTAGTAGTTCTTTCAAGTGCTTTAAGTGCCAACAAATTGCTTAGATCAAATTAATTGCGTTTAAAGGGCCCTCAAATAAATCTCTAGCTATTTTGTTGACGTCTTTTCGTTTGATGGCCCAAACGAATGACGCATCAAGTGAGCCATGGGGAATATTGTGTAGTAGTTCGGAGACAATTTAGTCATAAATTTGTGCGGGCCTCCCAGGACTCAGGACACACTAAGCACTTCCGTATGAATAAATATTTAATCAATCAATTTGGACAATTTCCCTTTGGCTCGTCAAATGTGCGGATAAAAAGTCGGAATAATATCTCCTTGGCTGTGCAACGAGGCTGATAATAATAGTAATGATGACGATGACGATTATCATAATAATCATAATGATGATGCCGATGTTGAGTCAGATACATCAAATTGATTTGATTGAAATGCTAATTCCATTGGACAACAAAGGAGCATTTGTGGCTGATTACCATAAGGAAGCTGGACAAGCTCATTGAGAGGCTCTGGCCTGTGTCCATTATTCGACTTAGTCATCGAATGACAGAGCAGATTTCCCCCAAAAGGTAGTTCCCATGTTTGCTCCCCCCCGCGCTTTTGCGAAACTCATCAAGTAAACTTCCGCCTATCATCGTTTTGCTTCAGTTTCAGTTTCAATTTCGATTTCGATTTTGATTTTGATTTCAGTTTCATTTCATTCTCGTTTTCAATTCAATTGATTTGCCATGAATGCGCATTTCTCTCTCTCATTCTGTTTACGATTCTGTTTCTGTTGCTGAGTCGGATTCAGATTCAGATTCCGATTCCGATTCAGATTCCTGGCCATGTCCTGTGCGTGTGATTATCAGAAATGTTATTAGTTTAGCTGCCTCTGCTGCTGCTTTTGACAGCTACTTTCAACTTGGAATTATGTTCGCAGGGCTCTCGATATTGCGAAGTGTTTTAAAACTGTTTGACGAAGATGATAATTATGATGATGATGATGATGTTGCTGCTATTCCATAAATGCAACCCCATCACTCACACACTCACACACTCGCACACACACATGCAACTTTGATACACTGTGACATTTTGTAATTGAATTTCATCTGTTGCAATGAATTTTCCATTTCAATTGAGTTCCACAGTCAACACAACAACTACAACAACAACTACAGCTACAACGAATTGCCAAACGGTTTTGCAATGCATTCAAGTTGTTAATTGAATATCACAAGTGTTTATTTTGTCTCAGCTTGCAGTTGAATATGTGCTGCATACCCTGTAATATTATGCAAAAACTGCATAGAGAGTAAATATAAATAAAATAAGTTGACATTAAAGTAGTAGATATTTGATATTTGTCATCTCGCTTGTCTATTTAATTATTAAATAAATATTATAAGAAATCAGTTGACTTTTTTCTCCTCTTATCTCTTATCATCTCACATATCTTTTGATTTCTGCGCTCCAATGTTGAAGCACCACAAGCATAATATCGAGTTGATGTACGCGTGGCATGCCACGACCGAGGCGACAGCATTTGACAAACTGACACAACAGCAGCTGCAACTGTTGCCGGCAAGCAACAACAAGAAGAAGAAGAAGAAGAAGAGAGAGAGAAGAGAGAACAGCAACAACAACAAAGAAGCGCAGCAATTTTTGATAAACATATTTTCACAGTTGTTGCTGTTGTGATTTGCTGGCTGACAAAATGCTTTTGACAGTTAAGCATAAAGCGGAAAGTAAATATATTAAAACAAGCGAAATCAGTCAAGCACACGCGACAGTATAATACCCTGTATAGCTCTCTAAAAAGAAAGTAGTTTAACATAAGTATTTTTATAAAACTTTACTGGTAAACATTTTTATTGGCAACCTCTCAAAAGGAAATCAGCATTGAAACTGAGCAATCAGGAGTAATAAGTCAAGCAATACATCTCAGCTAATTTTATTAAAAAATTAAAACAAATTAATATATGAATGATTAATACTTTATAACCCAGACTTGAGCCGAAAACTCTTTAAAATATTATAAATAAATAAAATAATAAATAATTAACAGAATTGCGCATAAATTAGGCTTACACTTGCGACTTAATTGTGTGAGTGTGATATTTAACAGTGTTGAGTAACTCCAAGTGACTCTACCCTCCGTTTTTGATTAAGTATGCGTACATACGCAAAAGCTGACTGCTATGAGCATGTACTGAAATGTGTACTTATGTGTGTAAATGTGAATGCATCTGTATGTTCAATGCAAATCGTTATATTCTTTCTTTATTACTTTCTGAATAACTTTCCTATTACTGGACCGTTCTCTATGAACCTTTCTCAAGTGCTAAAAAAAATATTCTTTTATTTCTAATAGATGTTCTATTATGTTAGAATAGTGTACTCTTAGAAATACAGTCTATAATTAGCTTTCAAATACTTATTTCGATTTGTGGAGGAAGAAGGGAAGGAGGTATTTAACATTTGAGATAAATTTGATCTGCTTATAGCATACAGAGAGCTTCTTGTCAAATGCCTCTAGCTCTTATAGTTGCTGATATAGACACATTCAAACAGATAGATAGAAAGACAGACAGACAGACAGATAGATAGAGAGACAGTGTCTGCCACGCCTCTTGCACAAAGCTCACATATCCCAGTGCAGGGCACAAAAAGACAAACAAAAACAAAAAAAAAATAACATACAATTTCATTTGAACAGTTTATGAAACTATGAGCCACGATATGCTCTGCATTCTCATAGATTTATCGATCGCAAGCAAAATGCAATAAAATTCATTCAGCTGCCGTCAACAAGGCTTTCAACATGCATTCATATCTATAAATATATATTTGCTTGGCCTGAAGCGTAATTTGTTGCAAAGCCAAATGCAAATTAGTGGCAATTTTGACTTATTTGTCGGTTTGTTAGTTAGCTGGTTAGCCACTTCCTTGGCAAACAAGTGCGCAAAACAAAATATCCATAACAAACGGCAGCTGCTGGTAATCGCCCGAGGAAATTGACATGAAAAGTTCGAGTCGACAAAATGTAAAAGAGTGAAAAGCAAAAGGCAAACAGAACGAACTCATTGCATGGCGTATCAATTTGAATTTAAATATACTATATATATTTATATATTTAACAGCTTTAACAGCACTTGTTGAATCCATCTACTGATGCTAAGAGAAACTTTAGCTCAATCCATAGTGAAGCTAAGGGAAATCTCACTAGTTGTGAGGCGAGAGATTCTGCCGAGTTAAATTAATAATAATTAAGCAATTCACTTAACAATACTTAACACTAATACAATTAATCCAATTTCCAACTCCATTTAAACAAAGATTATGTTAGTATTTTAAGCTTAATAGTTTTTTCTCGTTCATTGCGTCACTGTCAATTTGGTAAAATCTCTTAGAAACAAGAACAATTTTCCGTTCGCTTTATCGTACAAATTATACAAATATTTCAAACTGTCCAAAAGTGCAATAAAACAAAACAAACAAAAATAGTATAGACAACAGTAAAATCAAACTATAAACCACTGAACCACATTGCCAACTGTGGTTGCCTAATCAGCAAATGGATTGTCCTCGATGGTCTGACAGGCGACCGAGTCCCCAATGCGCTCCACCACCATGTTGAGCTCGGGCTTTGCCAGCGGATCGGTCTGTGTGGATCCAATGTCGCCACAGGATTTTGTGTATTTCAATGCATTATCCTCCTTCTGGTTGGAGTAGCTCTTCAGCTTCTGTTGCACCTGTCGCAGGCTGTCCGAGAGACACACAACTCGCTTCACAATGCGTTCAACACGCTCTTGTATGATATCCAACGTGTCCATACATTGGGGCCTATCCGATCCGTTGGAGGGCAACTCTCCGACCTCAGAATTGTCATTGGTTGTGTGTGTCTCATCGGGTTCATCGGTTTTCTCGCTGGTCAGCAGAGATTCATTGTCAGATGCATCCCAGAAGGAGTCCTCCTCTTCCTCATCCGACTTAGTCCCGAATGCAGCTACAGTTGCTTCAATTACTTCTTCAGACATTGCGAGAAAGTCGTACAAATTGCCAAAGATAATAATTGAATAATTGAATGAGCGTTAATGTTTTCAGTTGTTGAGGCTTAAAAACTCTGGTTAAGAATGAGTTTATGTTGCTCAAAAGATATCAACTTCAGTGCCGACTGCGATTCGAATTGACGACTTTTTATGAGTTTATCTGAGCACAGAAATATGCTTTATTTCATATAAATGGGAAATCAATTAAATGCCATTATTACTCACGAGTCAACGGAGTCAACGAGTCGCTGTCGCAGTCGGAGTCAGCGACAGAGAGTGACTCAGAGTTTCCCTGGCAAATAAATCTTTGAAAAGTTTGCGCTTTAATGGGCTTCCCAGGGGGAGCTGCAAGATGGATGGAGGAGCGCCAGTCTCGCCATGGTTTCACAGTTGAATAAAGCAGACGAAATCAAATTCTATAAGTTAACGCAGCCACTGGGAAAGAGAGGAGAGGAGAGGGCGCACTGTGGATGCTATGTGGGTGCCATGTGGCAATGCAAAAGTCAAAAGGCGCCAACGCAGCAGAAGACAAAAGCAAAAAGCAAAACGCAAAACGCAGAAGGCAAATGGCAAATGGCGAATGGCAAAAAAGCGGAAATGCAGCATTCAACTGCCATTCGTCTCGGCTTGAGAAACAGTTTCAATATGCTTGTTTGCCATATGCTTAATACGAATACGAATACGAATATATATATATATATATATATATAAATACATATGTATATATATATATATATGTATATTGGCTTTTATATGTGTACTTTTGTGGTGCCTCTCAGCGTAATAAAGCAATAAATCTTTTGAAAGAGATGCTTCTTTAAAAGCAAAAATATCTGTAGACAAGCCGACGCAAATCTAAAGTTTTCAAATGCATAAAAATAAAGGCATAGAAATGGCTTTTTGTCTGCTCAAATAAATTGCATTTGATGTGTTTTACAGTCTTATGTGTGCAGCTGCAAACATAAACAGCAGCAAATGCATTTCAAATTGTATTTCACTTTTACAATCATTGCAAACTCGTTGCCCTGATAAATAGGCAACAGTTGATGTACTCGCACTTTTCAAAGAGTTTTCCTGTTACACAACTAATATTTTAATAATATTTTGTACTTTCAATATAAAATACAATTAATACAAACATATTTTAGTAGCGATGTAAATGTGTCTTCATTTGATTCTGTGACAGTTTAAATTTATTTATTTATTTATTTAACGTCGACTAACAGCAGTCGACCCAATTAAAAATTAAAATCTTAAGATAATTAAATTAAAAATAATTACAAATGAAATTTAAGTGTAAAAATAAGATTAATTTAAATTTCAAATCTGGGGAAATCAAAAAAGCGTTGATTGATCCAACATTTGTTGCGGGGATTGGGGAAAACCCAGAAAAACCCAATCAGATCACAAAGTATATAAATGTAGTTAGTGTATACTAGCTAAATAGTTTAGGATGAGCAACTTGATACTGGGAAGAGAGGACTCAGAGCTGAATACATGAAAGAGTTTATTATAATCAGCACAGAGTACTCGAAAAGGTTCATGCAGAGCGTAGTTAGTGGTACATGCATTAAGAGCGAGAGGCATAAAGTTGCGAGTAGGTCTAGAAGGAACAGAGAAATTAATTCTATTTAATAACATAGAGGAGTTGAAAACAGCTTTCTTAGCACCTGTGAACTTTAAACAATTGATTTCATTTAAATCATATGCTTAAAACTTTTAATGTATAGCTTAATTACTTTAGGGTATGTTCTTCGGTTAGTTTAACACAATAAAAACGCAATAAATCGCAGCCCTAAAGGTTCATTAAAGCTGTTTTACTTATAGCTTTGGGCTTCAACGCATTTGAAGTCTTTAGCTTGTCAGTTAAAGTCTATAAAATGCTATCAACAAATCTGATTTAAAAGCATCTTCAATTGTTTGTTAATTTAGATTTAAGACTGGAAAGAAGAGCTTTAATAGTTCTTATAGAAAACGGCTTTAAGAAGTAAGACTTAATACGATAGCTCAAGTAGTTTAAGCTTTGTCCATTACAATGGAAAATCTAAGCAGCAACTTTGCTTTCAATACACTTTAAGCTCTTAAGCAACTTATGTATTTAACAATTGAAAGCGACGTTTTAGACTATAACTTAAGGAGTTAGTTGAGACCTCTTAAAAATGCTCCACTCAATTTTTGAGTCACACTTCGCCAACTTAAGCTGCTCTTCATTGAGACAGTCAATCACAATTAAAAGTCCATCACATTCGTATGGCTGAGATGTTGTAATTGATGTTCTAATTGAATGCTGGCCAACAGCTGTGCTGTGCCAACACAATAAATAAGCATAATAACTACTAACTTGGCTTATAACGAGCCTGACACGCCCACATGGCTGCATTAAAACGCCATCTCCTTGAGATTAATGCGAAAAGGTCATGCGACTATCAGACGAGGGCCACTTAAGATGAGACATTGGCATTTGGAAGGGCATATGGAATACCCAGTAGTTGCAAGTGATGGCAGGGTATGATGAAGGTAGACAAATGTGCAATAATTAAGATTCTTTAAATTGAGCTAATAAAAATGCAAATTTATAGAAATGCTTGTAGCTTCGACAGCTAATTGTTCGTTATTTACAGGGCATCTCTGCGCACGGCTCATTCGTTATGTTTTGTATTACCATTGCTATTGTTTTGACACGTGACATTATCAACACAACGACACACAAAAATGCCGAGTGAAAGACTAAAGTGAAATTATGTTGCTGTTGCCTTATAACAACATGAGAGACGAAGGTAAACCTGGCAACTGGCAACTGGCAGACTGGCAAGCTGGCAAACTGGCAAGCTGGCAACTTAGCAAGTGCCACCTGGTTGGTTGCCTGCTCGTACGTCTTTTGTTTGCCCAGTGAAAGTGACTTTTAGCATGTCTTTTAGTCTTTTAGTAGTTTTTACATTTGTCTTAATTATGGCGCACGGAGGCAGAGGCAAGGCTCCTCCAGCTGCTGCCACGTGCTTGAGGTAGCAGCCAAGGCCCCAGATCCGAGTCGTGTGTTCTCTGACAACACATCGTAAGGATAACACTTGCCGTTGTGACCAACTTGCCTGCGTTTTGGTTTTCATTCTGGCTGAAGCCAGCTGCTGTATGCCATGTCCTTTTGTAATTTATATGACTGCCTGAGTGCCACACTGCCACAATGCCAGAGAGAGCTTGTTCACCGAGTCTATCTGCAGTTCGCTCATGTTCCCGTTCTTGTGCTTATCCACAGCTCACAAATTTCCTTATCTCACATTGAATTAAACTTGAAAAATGTGTTAATGGCCATGTTGCTGGCTTTGTTATAGACTTTGTGTGCTTTAATTAAATTCCACAATGATTTTATTATTTCACATTGTACATTTTACATTGTACATTGCGTACCACATGGCGTATGTGTAATATGCATTGTAGCTGGCTTTTTAATTTATTTACTAAACTGTTAATAACAACCCGAACTTGCAACTGTTCTTCAATTAGGATTATTGTGGAATATTTAAATTTATACTTGCGTTGCGTTTCTACTGTATATTTTTATTTATGCTTTAACTTTAAGTCCGTTGACAAGGAAATGACTTTTTGTGGTAATTAAAAACCTTCAGATTTATGTGAAACGGAAAAGAAAAAAAAAAAGAAGAAGAACTTTATGAAAAACATTCGTTACATACAATTAAAAATATTTCAGTAGTCTGGCTTTCAGACTTGTTGCCAGATTAAGAGCAGCTTTAAGCTGAATTGCTGACTGTGACAATTAACCACAATCTGAGCGAGATTAAGAACGATAATTGCACTTGGCTGAGAGGCAGATTGGAGAACATGAATTGGAATATGAAGGAGACGCCAGCGAGAGTATAGTAACGTGGCAAAACAATCTTGGTAACTCTAGCTCTTATAGTCTCTGAGATCTAGGTGTTCAAACACCACAAGCGTTTATATGAGATCTGCTTTAAATTGATTATTTTATTAGTTATCATTGCTACGATTTTATTTATTTATTTATTTAACGTCGACTAACAGCAGTCGACCCAATTAAAAATCAAAATCTTAAGATAATTAAATTAAAAATAATTACAAATGAAATTTAAGTATAAAATGAGTTTAAAATAAGATTAATTTAAATTTAAATTTAAAATTTCAAATTTTAGATGAGAGGTGCTCCAATAAGATCCGCTAATAACATAAATTCTATAAATTTGTATATGGAATAGTGCAATCAATGCTTAGGAACTTATTCTGCGAAAAGTTCCCCTCTTGGAACGCATTCCACGAATATTTGTATCGAACTCTTTGTTGTGGATTTCATTTGCAGTTGACAAAACTATCACTGCACGTATGTGAGTGAGAGACTTCACTATGCAATATCATCCGCTACATGAATTCCACAAATGTATATATGGATCAAGGCAGAGTAGGGGAAATTATTCTGTAAGAAGTTCCACAATGGGAATGAATCCCCCGAGCATCAATTAACTGCTGAGGAATTCATTCTATGGGAAAGGAGAGCAATGAATTCCACGAACGTAGAGAATGCTTTGTGAATTTTAGACAGAGTATAATTCACAATCAACGACGCAAATTCAATAAATTAATATTACTCATATATACATACATATATATATGTATATATACGTACAATTCAGCCGTTGAATTCTTGAATTATAAAGTTAGCTTATCAAAACCTGATGGCGACAGTTTGTCACCGAGTTTCATTATGATAAATATAGCTGCTACTTTAAGGCATCCACTTCAGTAGTGAAGCATCAGAGCTCAGTTGAAGCAGCTCTTCAACATTCACGCATTCAACTGACTTGCATATTTTCCAACAGATTTCGTTTTGACCTGCTCTCTCTCTCGCTCTCTTCACTCGCTTCACTCTCTTCTGACGCACTCGCTCTCACACCCTCTCTTCATTTCACACCTGCTCTTCAGTTTGGAACTTGTTCAGAGCTGTACGCCATTTTGCTATTTTGCCAGTTTGCCAGTTTGCAGGTTAAGTGGACGATGGCACTTATAAGTCGGAAGCGCTGAAATGAAATGAATAAAAGTCGTGCAAAACGAATACAACTCACTGGCTCGCAGTTTCACAGACCCTTTTGTTGGCCGTCGACTGAGCGGTTGTTGTTGTGGTGCAGCTTATTACATTTTTCAAGTGTGGCTGACTTGTTATTTATTAAATGTGGTTAAACAACAATAACTTGTGGGCTGCAACACAAAAAAAAAGGTAACCAAGGCCAACTTGTGCCTTTAATCAGGCATAAATATCATGCGATTTAAAGAATTGCACATACTACACGAGCAGAAGCAGAAACAGAAACAGAAACCAAAACTCGCACAACAAACAATTTTCACACATTATCCAAAGTTTTCCATTGCAAGTTTGCATCATCTCTTTTTCCATTTTTATTTGTACTTTTTTTTGGGGTTTTTTAGCTCTTTTTGGTAGTAAGCAAATTTATACAAACCAGAAAAGTTGGCATTGCACATGGGAAACATTGCGAATTTGCATGCGAATTTTCTATTGGTGTTGATGAAAGTTTCCTAAGAGTTGATAAAAAGGGTGCGGTTCGACAAATAAGCCAGTTCCCAAACCCCCAGTTTCCACCCCCGCCTCATGAGGCCCCTTCTCAACTGTGTATTTAGTTTTTCCATGCTCATATGAAGCATCACGATGATGATGATGTTATGATGATGATGATGAACACAGAGTATGCGCTGCAAATTGAAAAGAGGGGACAGCTAGATAGATGAATGTCCTGAGAGATGGACAGTGATATATCTGAATACTATAAGTATATATATATATTTAAAAATAATATATTTCTACTTGTGGAACATGTTCATTATTGCATGTGAAACAAATCAACTTAAATATAAGAAGACACTCAACTTGTGTATGCCAGGGTAACTGCCAGTCCAGCACTGCCTGCGCAGACTACACATTAGTTGTTGTTTTAGTTGTTGTCGAGCATTTTATGCCATGGTTTTTGTTTGCTCCTCGCAGTCTAGTGTCAACGCAGCTATTTTTGTTGTATTTGTTTGTTTTTCAGCCTTTTGCTAAGGATACGCTTTTTGTGCCGGCTTCTACTTCTTTTTTGTTTTGGCCAAGTTTGTGAAGTTTGTTGCTGGTAAATGTCATTGAACGCATGTTTGTGGACAGCCGTAAAAAATGCTTCCCTCCTCAAATGCGACCGATATTTTGGCAAGTTTTGAGTCTGAGTTTGATTTCAGTCTCTCGGCGTCTGCTGATTGCTTAAAGCAAAAGAGTTAACAAAAAAGTTGGCAGTTGATGAGCTGCAAACAGCAAACAGCAAACAGCATACGGTTAAGAGACTTAACTTCTCTTTAGAATTGCCTGCAATTCAAATTATTACTTCACGCCTTTTCTTTGGTCTACGAAATTCATAATATATTTGATCAAGTTGCCACTCAACAAATTGCACACTCAGCATAATCAGCAATTTGGCCAAGTGACCAACTGCTGCCAGCTCATTTTGTGGCTATTAAATTGAATTTAAAGTTTTTCTTTTTCTTTTTCTTTTTGTTTTCTTTTTTGTTCTCTTTTTTGGCCAAGTCCAAAATGTCGGGCCCGCTGTCGTCGCCGCTGCCATCTGATGATTTATTATTATCAACGGGCAGTAAAAGTTTTGCTCGACCGAATGATTAAAATGAGCAAAAATCCACAAGAACTACTCGCCACGCGAGGCACGCGTTCCCTCTCTTCTTCTTCTTCTTCCTCTTCATTTTCACTGTTGGCCGAAACTTATGCCTTTATCATTCTTGCCCCGCTGTTGGGGCAGGGGGCAGCGGGACGACGACGACATTTTCCTGTCAAATTGTGTGAACTTTCTATACCCTCATGCAGGGTATTACACATTTGCTCGGAGATGAGCATATATATTCTTGTTCAGTGCGTCGATACAGCCCCGTCTGACTGCCCCTCTCTCCCGCTGCTCCACAGTTTACGATATCTTGTAGCTGCCATAGGAATGTACATTTAGCATGGGAAACTTTGTTGTTCCTTGACATATCTTAGCTAAACTCACAGATTATGTTATTGCTGTTGCCTTCTACAACCTGACCGAGTTGGGTTTAAGTAGCACTACTATAACCTATAGCTGCCATAGGAATGATTGATCGGAAGTCAAAGTTAGGTACAGAGAACTTTGTTGTTATTTGATATATATAAACGATTCTATCAGATTATGATATTGCTGTTGTATAAGACAACCTGAACGAGTTGCATTTAATTAGGACTAATATAAAATATAGCTGCCATAGGAATGATTGATCGGAAATCACAATAAGGTACATAGAAATTTGCTGTTTCTTGAGATATCTAAACCATTCCTTCAAATTGTGATATTGCTGTTGCTTTACACAACCTGACCGAGTTAGGTTTAAGTAGGACTAATATATCATATAGCTGCCATAGGAATGATTGATCGGAAATCACAATAAAGTACAGAGAACTTTGCTGTTTCTGGAGATATCTTAATCAATCTTACAGATTATGATAATAGTGTTGTCTTTTATGTTCTGCTCAAATTTGACTTAAGTAGCACTACTATAACCTATAGCTGCCATAGGAATGATTGATCGGAAATTAAAGTTAAGTACAGAGAACTTTGCTGTTTCTTGAGATATCTTAGCTAAACTCACAGATTATGATATTGCTGTTGTCTTCTACAACCTGACCGAGTTGGGATTAAATAGCACTACTATATCATATAGCTGCCATAGGAATGATTGATCGGAAATCACAGTAAGGTACAGAGAACTTTGCTGTTATTTGATATAAATAAACGATTCTTACAGATTATGATAATAGAGTTGTCTTTATGTTCTGCTCAAATTTGACTTAAGTAGCATTACTATAACCTATAGCTATATCTAGATACAGAGAACTTTTCTGTTTCTGGAGATATCTAAACCATTCCTTCAAATTGTGATATTGCTGTTGCTTTACACAACCTGACCGAGTTAGGTTTAAGTAGGACTAATATAACATATAGCTGCCATAGGAATGATTGATCGGAAATTAAAGTTAAGTACAGAGAACTTTGCTGTTTCTTGAGATATCTTAATCAATCTCACGTATAATGATAACAGTGTTGTCTTTTATGTTCTGCTCAAATTTGACTTAAGTAGCACTACTATAACATATAGCTGCCATAGGAAAGACTGGTCACAAGTTTCCGACCTATGTACGAACACCTCTGTTGTCTTTCAAGATATTTTAGCCCAGCTAATAGATCATGCTTAGATTATTATACATGTTACATGCTGAACAAGTTTAATTGCAATCAGGCAGTTATATCGCTTAGTAATGATCCGTCAGCGTATCAAATCTTCGGCCTGCCAGAGATAACTGATTTGCTTGTTTCTCATTTTTTGTATATTGGCCAACTGCCTCGGCCGACACTTTATCATGTCTCAGTCGCTAGCTGTCGCTGACCGGCGTTCACAAATTGAAATGTGGCCGCGTCAGTGGAAAGTAAATGAGGCAAGACGCAGTAGGTCGTCCTGCGTCCTGTTGAGCCTGCTAACCCTGGTGGTTTAGGCATTAAGTCGAGCAAATCTTCAACGGCAACAACACAAAAGAGACTTTTGAACAGAATGCCCGCTTTTGATTATGTTTTTTCCTTCTCTATTTTATTTTTATTTTATTCACATTTTTCTTCAAATTTCGAATGATGGCAAATTTTTGAGTTTGACTTTTCTTCCATGTCCGTTCGTTGTCGGCTTTTGACAAATATTTAGCTTAAGTGATTTTTGACAGCAAGGCCTGCGGCCTGTTCTCGTATATAATGCCGCCAATCCCCCTCCCCACCCCTTGTGTACGTAAGGCATACTTTATGCTTCGTTTGAGCGTAATTTGTGTTTGACCTGAAGGCCAATGCGGCGTATGCGCAATTTGGCAACAACATACGATAGACAAGCCGGAAAATGGATTTTTGTAAATTCAAGTGGGTCAGCCCTACTCATGGCTACACTGCAGAGAGATGAATAGTGTGCATTGAGTGCCCATTCGAATGAAGTGAATGGTAACATAAAAACTCAATGATCTCGCTGCTTGAGCATGGTTGTTGTATTGGCTAAGGCGTGAGTAGTAGACCATGCATTCCACAACCTACAATCCACATTCTAATGAGCTCCCATTAATTTGGTTCGCTCTTATGCATTTGAGTGTGGAAACAAGTGGAAGCGGAACACGAAACGCAGAACACAAGCATTTCCACTGAGAATTTAATTTCTTTTTCTCAATGTGTGTGTGTGTGTGTGTGTGTGGATGTGTGTATGTGTTTACAAACTAGTCGATGGAATTCACGTGTCTACTAATGCTATGTGTATGTGTATGTGTATGTGTATGTGTATGTGTATGTGTATGTGTATGTATATGTATATGTGTAAGTGTATGTGGAAATGGAAAATTGGCCTACGCATGTACATATGTATACATAAATATATGTATAAGTGTAAGTGTAAGTGTAAGTGTAAGTTTAAGTGTAAGAGTAAGTGTATGTGTATGTGTAAGTGTAAGTGTAAGCGCAAGTGTATGTGTAAGTGTATCTGAATGTGTTTGGAAAATGGTCACAGCACTTATATGTGTATGTGTGGGCACGAGAGTGTAGGTGAGTGTGCTTAGAAGTTAACATAGTCAAGCTCCCTACGCAGCCTAAGGGTCAATCGCATCTTTTTCAGTTCGTCGTCATATTGGGCGTGACATCGATCCACGTCGACGGGATGGGGCAATGGAATCTTGAGCCTGTAGAGCGTAGTGCCCAGATCCAGGGCCTGTTCAAGCAGCGTTAGGGTCATCTTATCGGCGGACATTGGCTCGTCGGGCAGGGAAATCTCAAGGATTAGATCTTCACAGCTGGACGAAGCCCCAGTGCGTTGCCCCATCTAAATGGGAGGCAAGAACAGCTTAAAGTGTTGTCTTAAGAGGGTTGTCAGCCGGGTAGGGGGGACTGGGGGCTGGCCTAACCTGCAGGAATACATCCTCTGTGCCAACAGCCTGGCGATAGGTCATTGTGTATTCGGGGCATCTTCTCGATTCCAAAATATCCGCATCTTCCCGCTCCTGCGCCTCCTGCCATTCCTCTAGTGTTGTGGGTTGTGGTTTCTCCGGCTCCTGCAGCGGTGTTGCCAACAGATTCACCCTTTTTTCTTGCCACTCGAGGTGGACGCGTCCCCAGCTGCCTGTGGTCCAATGCTACCAGGTGCTGTGTGTGTGTCGAGTTGCGGCGTATTGTGAAGCGAGTCGAGTCAATTCACATGATTCCATCTACTTACTCTGCTTGGTAACCACCAGGGATTCCTCCTCATCCTCACTGCTGCTGCTGCACTCGATGCCGCCCCGCCTCCTCGGATTTGGATACAAGAGATCCTGCAATTGCCGCAGCTGGTCGGGATTGTCAAAAAGCGACATATTTTCAATGCCTTCAACTTTATTCACTTAAAATCTATTTGTTTATTTCACTTTTGTACATATATTTTATTTAGTTCAGAACAAATTGTTGTTTATTTCCCGATGTTTGTTTTGAGAATGCTTTTCTCTGTACAAATCTGTGCTTATTTGCTGTGGAAAATGGGAAATCGATTTGCCAGCCTACTAAGTTATTTTCTTTTTGTTGCTGTGAGTGGAGTGAGGGGGCAGCGGGAGCAGCTGTAGTTTGTTTATTATGTCGACCAGGCAACGGGTATTGTTTGGTGAGATGGAGAAAGGAGTGTCGCGTTTGGAATCTTCCAGAGCGAAAGGACAACCCTAAATAGGGACGCAGAGGAGAATTGAACTTGAATTCACATCTTTACAGGGAAACTCATAAATTTCTCTTTATTTCTTGAAGAGTCAATTTAAGTTGAATTATTATAAATTAAACTGAATTAAAGTTTAAATAAATAAAGACTTAAATCTTGCCAAGGAAACTCTTCCATTAAACTCTATTAATTTAAAAATAAAGCACATTTAAGTTGTTGTAAATTATTCTGGAGTAAACTTGAAATAAATATAGATATTAATATTGCAAAAGAAACTCATTCAGGTATATCTATTTCTGGGAGAATAGAACTATTACATTTATTCTATTAATTCTCTTCATAAACTATTTGAATACATTCAATTCATTTTATTCACTTCAAGCAATCTCCAATTAATGTTTCTATAAATTTTATGAATAATTTGAGAACTTTTTGTTCGTAAGTTCGTAAGTAAATGTTTCACTTCAACAATTTGAACACACTTTAAAATAACAATATCTGATTTCTGGCCGTGATAAACAATTTAATAATTATTACTACCGTTTTGACCTTATGCAAATGCATAATTCACTGTCAAGGGCTGTTAAAGCAATGGCTGTGGCCAACTATGTCCCCTCCTCTGGGGCATTTCAATTAAAAACTTGGTGCCATTCGGAAAAACTTTTACACAGCGCACAGACCAAGCGGCTTTCCCTCCCATCAACTAGTCGACAAAATGTACTCAGAGCACAAGCGGAGAGGGGTGAGGGCGGGAGGGCGGTAGGGTGGAAATATTTCAGAATATGTCAAAAACAATTGTTTTGTAAATTTTTGCAAATTGTATAATTATTGTTGACCTTCATTGGGATTTGGCCTCCTTTAGCCATGGCCAAGTTGAAATTTGCATTTTTCACGCGCTCCATTTACAAATGGCGCTAATTTGAGAAACCCAACTGAATTCTGAATTCTGGCCAACAGCGCAGACTGGGCCAAGTGCGGACACATGAAAACATGGCCGCGTGTTAAATGTAAACAACATGGCTCTGACTGCCATCTGCCAGAAAAGCCAACAACAGACTGGGAGACAATGGTTACGTGGGGTTCCCGAGGGGCGAAGAGAGAGGGAGAGAGAGAGACAGAGAGAGAGGCTGAGTTTCAGTTTCAATGAAAAACGAAAAACGAAAAAGGATTTTCGTTATCGTTTTTGCTGTAGCTGATGTTTTCCTTTTCGTTGGATGTTACGTGTTTAATTTGTTTAACACGAGCCGTGCACAGTACAAAAACTATAAGTGGCGCTTTAATTGAGAGAACTCAACTAGCAAATACCCTTTAGGCATCTTGAAAATCTTTCAACTAACTATGTATAAGTAATAATCCCTCTCTCTCTGTCGTCCATTGTCTGCACCTCGGTTAAGTCGAACTGTAAACGAGGCAGTAAAATAGTATGGAGCGAGAGCAGCAGATATGATTGGTGCTGTCAACTCATTACTTTCACGAGTTCACAATTCCCAACTGATGCGGAAAAGGGACACACACATCTGTTACTCTGAATGCAATAGTGTCGCTCTCGTTACCCTAACTTAAATAAGTAGCAGAATAATATCTGCACAGTCCACTGCTGAAGAGACTGAGGAGACAGGCTATTTAACTGTGCTGTGATCATTTCAGAGAGTAAGCGAGAGCTTTAGATTTAGCGGTTCTCCTGCTGAATATATGTACACATATACATTACTCATGCGAAGCAACGCGATCCACAATAGAAGCGCAAGACTTAGAACCCACAATGCAATGGTGTATTGCAAAAGAGAAAAGCCTTTTTTGGATGGTCAAATATTTAATTGCAAATTTATTTACTTATGATAATTATTCCTCAATTATTATATATAATTAAATATTTAATATTTTATTTTAATTATTTAATTAACTTGATTTATTTTGTGAACAACTGTAATACCCTTGCGCTTATTGCAACAGGGTATAAACATAATAAAAGCGGCCAAAAACATTTGGTTGCCGTTTTGGTTCAATGCATATGCAGTGGGTCATTGGGTCTCCATTGAGTACAGTCCTATTTGACTAGTCAACCAGTCTGCAACTAATTGTAAAAACTTTCGGGTAAAAACCCAAATCACTCCATAGCGTTCCCCCATAACAAAGAGCTTTGCTACCTTTGTCGGCTGAGTTGGATGTGTGAGAGAAGTTTTAGAGAAATTTTGTTTAACAATGGGATACAAATATGTACACTTGTGCTCTACTCCTGTTGGCCAGGTGCAAATAGGAGTCTGCTTAGGTTATGGATATTTTCTAGCAGCATATATTATATATATTTGGATCGCATAATACTATAACAGCTAAACAAGTATATGCTCGTTAATTGTGGATAATAATTTGAGTCTCTTTGACTTATCAAAAGCCGACGCTGCCCAACCTAACGCATTGTCTCTGTCAGATTATCGAGTAGTGATTTGAGACAAATTTCAACAGCACATAACATCACATTACTATCACGTAACTGAGCTTTAACCTTGTATCCGGCATTGTCGACAACTAGGGCTATCAGTGTCATTTCAGATGCTCTTCTCTGGGATTCCCTTGAAATCGCAGCTGACGCACAACGCATAACGCAGAACGCGCAGCGCAAAGAGCACATGAGACAATGGGGCGATGCATGAATACATTTGTAATTGTGTTGTCCTGCTCGCACATTTCAATGAACTGCAATGAAGTGGGGGGAGGAGACAAGTTTTGTTGACAGTTACCGACTCCCCCGCTCCAACAATGTCCCCAGGCGAGTTCCCAAACAGATACGAATGGTACCAGGATTTTTATTACATCCCCAGCACGTAGCATACCACACGGAGGCATGCAGTGAAAGTACAAGTGAAAGTGGTGCCCACCCTTGACTACCCATCCCCAGCCCCCTTCCCTGTCCCCTATCCCCTATCCCATTCTCCCATCAACGCAGCTGCTACAAGATTTTTGCGTATTTTGTTATTTTCTACTCTCCTTTTTTTTTTGGCTTCTCCTTTTGAATATGATTTGTGTGCTGAAAACGCTCCAACTGGCATTTTTTCGACTTGGCGCTGGTTGGCAACATAATGTTGTAGGAGGAGGAGGGGAGGTGGTTACATAAAATGTAATTAAGAAGGCATTAAGTATCATGCATAAATCATTGAAAACTTGCACATTTAGTACTTTGGCAGAGGGAAACGGAGGGGGGAGGCAACACATGTGAGTTCCGGACTGAGCTGAGACTCAAGCTGTGGATGATGTGGATGCTGAGGTAGAAATTGTGCCCATTACTGGATAACTGCTTATTTGATAGGCGCAGGCAGAAATGAAAAGAAATATATATGAAAAGAATCCCGAATTGTAGCCAAGTTCCCGTCATAGATCTGGGTCTGTTGATTGCAATTTCGGCGACACGCTGGCGCACAATTTTGGCCATTTATTTTTAACATTTTGCAAACTGAGCGCACAGCGACAAAAGGAGAACTACTTCCGACATAACAAAGAATGCGCCGACTAGCTGCGCTACCTCTCCCTCTCTCACTCACTCACGCTATACGTTTGTGTGCGTGTGTGTGTGTGAGTGTGGAATGAATGCGACTAGTTAAATAATTCCCACAACAACCGCAGCAGAACAACAACGATAACATAGCCAAAAAACGAAGAAGAAGAAGAAGAAGAGAACACAGGATAAATGTCGTTGCCGCACAGTTGAGCGTGTGCAGTCAAGCGTTGCAAAGCAGCCAAGAGAACAACAAACATGACAACAACAATGTAAAAGAGGCAACAGTAGCAGTAGAATAAATTTATAAATAAAACTAAGCAAGCAGCGGTATCAGCCATAAACGAGAACTCCAAAGGACAAACAAAATAGACAGAAAATATATTCAAAACTCGCGGTCGCTTGCTCAACTTTAAGGAGCGCACACTTTAAAGTCCATTGGAGCACGAAATGACCTGCAAAAAAAAGTAATATAGACTTGGTCGAGATTTAAGCCAAACGTTTGCCGACCACAACAGCCTGCCCACATGGCCCATGGCCATTGCCAACGGAGTCGTAAACAGAGACTCACTGCGTAAGCTTTCGAAAAGCACTCAAGAGCGGCGCAGGAAAACAGAGAGAGTGTATGAGTGAGTGATAGAGATAGAGAGAGAGAGAGAGAGGGAGAGAGTGAGAGTGGGAGAGTCACTTGAGTTGGAGAGCTGTCAGCTGTTAAATAGTTCCACGTGCTGAAGCTTTTCACATTGCAAGATGTTTGTAAACAAGTTAAAAGCTACACATCAGCTGATGGAATTCGCAAAACACAGTGGGTTGAGTGAGTGCAAATATTCATTGATATTAAGAAAAGGATGAGACTGACAGAGAATGAAATCTGAATGAAATGTTAACAATTTAATGAAGAAAATGAACTAATGAAATAGAAGATAAAAGTAAAATAATAAATACGAAAATAGATACATAAATATAACAAATAAATCAATTTAAGTAGTAAATTTGAAATAAATGCTATGTATTTTCTAGTTGATTTAACTTTTTAGGCTAATTAACGCACAATAGAGTCGTTTAAATATAAGTAAGATAAATTGTAATTATTACTTAAATTAAATATGAGTAATAAATTATAATTAAATGGGCTTTAAATAATTGCGCTTATCACAAAAACTGACCTACTACACCTTTATCTATGCCATGTTTATCTATCTAAATTAGTACAGACTAATTTAATTTACATATCTCCCACTCTCTCTTTGCCTTTGAAGTGAAATCAGTTAAAACTGAAATAATTGAAACAGAGCGTAAACATGACGCTGTAAACTGTGCCAGATTTTAAATTGAAATTGACCAAAAACATTTGCATAAACTGTTCAATTATCTAATAAAAACAATGGATAAATATTAATGCCAATTATCAGAGGCAACGAACGAACGAAAGTAAATTAAATCAACAGTGAGTACGTAGACCGCAATTAAGTCCAAGCTCGTGCGGTTTGAGCCAAATTCGCGTAATAAATAACGTATGCGAACAAGATGGCAGACATGTTGCGACACGTCACGCGCATAACGGTAGCAGTTGATGAGACGAGAACTGATTGGAATACTTAAAAATGAGAGCGAGTGCGAGTGCGAGTGCGAACGTGAGTGCGAATGAAATGGAAAGTCTGTCCACTTACCCTTCGTTCTCCAATTCTTCTCCTGCTTCTTGGCCAGCGTTCTGGCCGCTTTTGACGCCAATTTCTACGCTCCGTTTCATTGGCAAACAGATCCTCGACGCTGCTGCTGCTGCTCAGCTCACTTAACTCCGCATCGGATGAACTTTCATCTGAACTCAATTCATTATTCATTCTTCCAGCCTCGATATCGCGCTGTCGCAGCACTCGATAGTTGCCGGCGCTGCCGCTGCCGCTGCCATTGCCGCCGGCGTCGCTGCCACTGGCGCTGCCTTTGGCGCTGCTCATGAATCGCTCACGAAATGATTTATAGAGCACAGCGCTGACGCTGCCAATGCTCCCAATGCTGCTGCGTCCCCTCCCATGGATACCCGCTGCCGCGCCCGCTGCACTGCGTCCGCCGTAGCTGCGTCGCTGCTTATCAGTCTTCTGTCGTGCCGCCACGCTCGTTGACTCCAGAAAGGCGCCTTCACTCATGGCAAATAATGTTCTTGGATCTTCTCAGTTATGCAATGGATGCCGTTGCCAATGGCTTCATGTTGTTGTTGAGATTCGCTTTATGCACTCTTGAGTCTCCCAATTGGCACAGTTAGCAATTACCAAGCCTTCTCCTTCTTCTCCTCGTCTTCTCCTTCTCCTCCTTCTTTCTCTTGTTCTGGGTGGTTCAATCTGCCAAAGAAGTGGGCGAAAATTTGCATGTGCTGCATTAATAAGGGAAATTTGTTGGGTGCGCCGAACGGTTCGCAAATTTCTAACATGCATTCTTGACTTTATGGCCAAGCTGCAGATACATTTGTATCTTGGTAAGTGCGATATGAGGATTGGCATGTGGTAAGTGCGTCAGTCAATAGCACAAGCCATGCTGTACAGACAGAAGAGGGCGGCAATGAGCCATGCAACAGACTGCAGGCGCCTCTGCACGTTATGGATACAGTTATGTCTAGAAGATGTGAATATGAAAGACTCTCTATCTAACCTACCTACTACTACTATTCTATGTTGTATAAATCATCATAATTGAAACTTGTCTAAGATGCAACTTTTTGGGCATTCAAAATTCCATAATTAATCTGAAGTAATGAAGAAGAGTTGTGAAAACAGCTGAGATTGAAATTTAGGTTGGAATATTCAAGTTATTTGATAAACTAATGTATAACTTAATATAATACATTAACAGAGTCTTATCGATCTTAAATTATCTATTGATAGTTAATACTTTTAATATAATTATATTTAACTCATTACAACAGCATTACACAAATAAGATAAGATTAAGTAATTAGATCAGACAGACTCTTAAAGTACTCCCATCTGCATCTTTGCAGACCACTAAAGAGCTTTTCATCACAGCAACCGAAATTAAGAGAGAATCATTAAGAGAGTCGAGAGCAACGATTAGAAATAAGCATTAAGAGTACAATAACA
This sequence comes from Drosophila macrospina, assembly GCA_035042075.1. NCBI lineage: Eukaryota > Metazoa > Arthropoda > Insecta > Diptera > Drosophilidae > Drosophila > Drosophila macrospina. The sequence continues at coordinate 622,906 of JAWNLW010000591.1, forward strand.
TCGCAATATAGCAAATATAGTAGTAACTGTTAAATATCATAAAACTTTAGATTAATGCAAATATAATGTATAATATATAATAATAATACCAAATAATAGCAAATTTAAGCTTATAGTATCTTAATTTCCTGATCGTTTCCGATATTTACAGAGTTCTTAAGGTATACACTGATACATTTGTGTAATTAACAAGAGAGCCAAGAGAAATTATTACAGAGTTTAAAAAACAGAGTGAATTGCTAATAAGCACATAACAATGGCAAAAACATTATAATAATTGAGCTTTTAGTCTTTGAATTTTCTGATGTTTTGCTAACTTCAAAGAGTTTTCAAATTGAAAATTAAAAAATATAGAAAATCGACGAAAGAGTGAAGAACAATTATAATAATTTAAGGTTACATACAGAAATTAAATCAATCAAATAGCATGTAAATTAGCATAACACATTATCATAATAGCAATGTTTCTCAGCTGTATCAAATATAAGCTTCTAGTCTTCAAATTAACTAATTATTTCCGATATTTGAAGAGTTTTCAATTTAATTACTGAAAATGTTTTCGTGAATCATCACGCAACTGCGTGATATATTTATGGAGATGTTTCCACAATATAATTATGCATCTGTAACAACTCTATTATTATTCAACAGTTGAGTTGGTTTTAACAATACTCTTACCACATAAATGCAACTGTTTGTTTTGTCACTTTCATAATGGAAACTCTGTCATTTCATTGGAAAATTATTTAATTTGACACGTAATTGCGAGAGACTTTCCTTTTGTGATCCCAACTCATGTTAATTCTTAATTGGAAAGGCCCAGCTGTAAGCTTGGCCATAATGGCCTATAAAGTTTGGTATCACAGCTGTCAGCCCTTAATCCCCCCCATTCCCCCTCACAATTCCACCCCAGGGCAATTTGGTTGCATCGAGTGACAGTGAAAAGTTAAATTATCCCGTTCAAATTTTTGTTAATTCATCTCTTAAAAAAAAAAATAAAAAATAAAACACAGATGGAAAATACCTGCAACGGCAAATTATAATGAAAATGCGAATTTATCTCGATTTTTTTCTGTTTCTTTTGTGCCTTTGGGCCTCTTGCATGCAAGTGAAAAGTGTCGGAAAACATGAAAGCCACAAATGAGGAATAAAATGCGAGTACAACATGGCTTGACCCTTATTCCAAATAACGAATACCGAGTAAAAGTACGAGTATTCGCAACACAGTGACAAAGGTTAACGAGTTCAAATAAAGACTTGTCATTGTTATGATGACAGCGGTTGAGTCCACAGAACTAACCAACTGTGGAGTCCTATATGTTGTTAACAATTTGTACTCAACTACCATAGTAATAATAGAATATTCACAATCATTCTTTCAAAGTATATTATTACACTGCAAAGAATGCATTTTTAATATCAGCATAATCCATTGAGTAGTTCCAGTGAATTATATTAATAAATTTAAAAATATAACAAATATATACCAATAATACTCATTATTAATAATAGTATACAAATATAGAAATATACAATTAATTAAACATTTGAATAGCAAGCTCTAATCAAGTGTGAGAAGCGAAGGAGAAAAAATGCAGAAAGCAGTGGCTGTGCTTTTGTGTTTTATTGCCTCCCACTACTCTTCGCTATGAGTGTGAGTGAGCCTGCTGCCTTAAGCCTGCACATTGATATTTATAAATGTGTATGTGTGATCAGAAGGGCAAGCTCTCTGCAGTTAGCCTGTGCGTGTGGTTGTGTGAGCAGCTGAGCTCACCACGGAGAACTTGCATATTTGTGTGAGCAGCTGCAATGATTGCGTGCAGCGTGCACGTATATGGAAAGCTCGCTGAACTTAGCATCCACAATGAGCGCTGTGATACAAACAGTGTCCACAGCGCACAGAAAATAAATACAGCATCCTGCTAGCGTTAGATACTTGTAAACATACATTTTATTATAATAAATTATTTATTTTGTTGGCAAATCACACAGTATCTTACTCGCTTGTTTGTTTGGGCTCATTTAATTCATATTTCTTAAGTTAGTTAATGTTTCATTGTTTATATATAGATGAATATTCATATATATTTGCATGTATACAGTACAGTTAGAATACACAGCAAAGTAATTAAAGGAGAACTATTTTTTATAAAAATGTGCGTTTACATCTGTTTTAAAATTTACTGATTACTTAAGCTGGCAAACCAATTTAGATCTATGAAATCCACTGAAGTTCCCGCTTTGCTATCAACCAACTACCACAACATGAACAACAACAAAGAGAAGGGGAAGATAACAGGCGGCTTCCTTAAATAATTTCCATTATTCTAAATATGCAGATATTGCGAGGAAGGGGAAGCACGGTAAGTAGTCGCCTCAGGAAATGCCCATTAAACAGGTTATCATCAAAATCTATAGACATATTTAACCATCATTTAAATTCTCACGGTGTATTGACGTTTTTAAGCACAATAAACAAACGCTGCGAGAGCGAAAAAGAGAGACGGAGAGCGGGACTGAGATGGTGGGAGAGAGGGGCATTCTCACCCAGAGGAACCACCGCATTGATACGCCATGGCAAACTGTCACATTAGCATATTGAGAACGCAACGGGCTAACACAAAAAAAAATGCGACTTGGTTTCTGTTGTTTGCCAGTCAAGCAGCGATGACATTGACGTTGACGTCTGCCTCTGTCGCTGCCGCCTTTGCTGCTGCTGCCTTCGCTGCTGTCGACGTCGACGTAGCGGCGCAGAGCAGAGCAGGCGCATGCGCAACTTTGGCTTGGCCAGAAGATCGTCGGCCCGTTTGTTGGTATCAGTCGGTTTGCAGACTTTCGCGTGTGCGGTCGAACAAAAAAGAGAGACAAACAATAAGAAAGAAAAGCCGATAGCGAAAGAGAAAGAAGAGAGAGAGGCAAAAGAAAGAAACGATTATCTGTCTATGCCTGGGCGCGACTTGTTGACAGTTTGAATTATGTGCTAAACGAGTGAGAAATAATTTTAAAAAAAGCAAAGCAAAAAAAAGAAAGAAAAAAAACAGAACATAAACAAAACAAGAAAGAAATAGTTCAAACAATACGATATCGATGCATGTGATTAACATAATTAATGCTGAGCGAACGGGGAAAACCTGAAACAGAATTTGATGAAAAGCCTGAATAAAACTAAAGAAATTCTTCAAGTTTAACGGTACGCGCTAAACGCATTTAGTTAACGCGTTTCCTTGCTCATTAACTTATCATTGCATAAAGACAACAACAAGTTTGCAGTTTGAGAACCAGTAGAAGATGTTGCTGCTCCACTTACATCATTGGCCATTAGTGTTGGCCATCATTTCCTGCATTGTCGCCGCCTCAACAACAGCAACAACAACAGCAACAACAACAACAACATCAGCAGCAACAACAGCAGCAGCAACAACAACAACAGCATCCTCCATACCTGGCAAATATCAGGCCTATGGCAGTCAACATCAGCCTAAGAAGCTGCGCCTTGGACTCGGAGCTGGCGCTGGCCAGGGAGCTGGTGCTGGCAACTCAAGTGCGGTGGATGTCACTGCCAATAAACCTGTATTCCGGCAAAATCCGATCAAGAATTGGTTTGGCATCTTTAATCGCAATAATTCGCCGCCGGCTCAAGACCAAACAACGACATGTTCTTGCAGGTAAGCGGGATGGCGGCGGAGAAGGGGGGAGCGTACACATGTACACTCATAAAAAAGAAGAAGAAAAACGCTGTCATGGTCATGACAGTCAATTTCCAGTTAGCCAAGTTATGCACAACAACAGCAATTCATTGAGTGTCCATTGTCATGGCATACAAATCACACATAACAGTTAAAGATACAGATACATTTGTGCGTGATGTGTGAGATCAATTTGGTTAACAATCTTTCTGCCAATGTCAACAGGAAGATGCGTTCAGTTAACACGCTTTAAGACAAAACCGAGCTTGTTAATGCTTTTGCGTTTTGGCCATAAAACAAATTCATTTGTTAGAGTTCGCTGAAATTTGTCTGCCTTTCGCTTCCCATTCAAAACTAAATGCAATTATCAATTTCTGTTGCTTGATTCTCATATTTTCTATATGTTTTCATAGGCATTCAACAGTTAGTTCCCCATTTTCCATTTGCGGCTTTCGAAAAGCATTTGTTCACGCTTTTATGTTTTTCAAACTATCAATTTCAGAGTTTATACTTCAACGCCTGGTCCAAGTACTTCTTTCCTGACAGGAGAATCAGACACACTTGGCTACTCAGTCGCAGTTCTCCCTTCTCCGTTCTCCGTTTTCTGTTCTCCTCTCTCCGTTCTCCGTTGTCCATTCTCCACTCTCCATTCTCCGTTCTGCAATCTTAAGATGCGCATTTGAAAAGCATTCCTGAGATGCCTGCCACAAATGCTACAAATTGCATTGCTTTTGGCCATTGGCAGTTGGAGCTGCCCATGGGAATTTGCTTAGGCCCTCAGAGACACAAGTGAGACTGAGGAAAACTGTTTGCCAAAGCCTTCACTTCAGGGAGTTAAGCGCAAGAATGCCTTTGTCGGCATTTGTTACTTTGGAATTTTGATGAATCGATGCGTTGATCACAAGAGATTTTCGTAGCATGAATTAGGTTAGGTCAGGACTTAACTTCAACTTCCACAGTGGATTTTCACTTTTCTTTCCACGCAAATTGCTCTATCCAAATTGTCCATTTGTTCAGCTATGTGTGTTCTCTTTATTGAACAAATTCGTTGGATACAAATATTTAAATTTGAATTCAAAGAAATAGATTTTATCGAATCATTTCTTTCACCAATTTCAGTTTGAGTTAGTTATTTATTTAATTCAGTCTTCAAGCCATTCTTTTATCGTTTATTTAATAGTTCAGAGCCTAAAACTCGTTTCATTTCTTGCTTTTTATTTTTACTTTTATTCTATTTTTGCATTTCAAATGAATTAAAACTGATTTGCATACGATTTGATAACATTCAAACAACATGTATTTCTCTCTCTGTCTCTGTCTCTTTCTCTTTCTCTTTCTCTGACTGCTGCTGCCCACAGCAGCTATATGTATGGGGTATACTCGCACCCATAAGGCGCAGCTTCGAGCTGAGCTCAATGCGTCATATGCGTTTGCCAGGGGAACGCGACATTCTCTGAATTGGGTCGCTTACATTTCTCTGCGTGCCTTTGTCTCTGCTTTTCGGGAAGTCGCCATCGCCTTCGACTTCGACTTTGACTTCGACATCGACTTGGCCACCATTTTTGGGGCAATGACTTGATTAAACAACAACAACAACAACAAGAACAATAACAATAACAAAGCCAAACAGAAAGCACTCCTCTGCTTGTTGTTCTTGGGAGACATCGAGGAATACGAAATTTATATAATATATTAAGCATCGATACAGTAAAGAACTGGCAGTGTTTCCATTTGGCAAACCGGCTCTCCCTTTCTTCCACACCCTCTCTCTCCCCCACTCACTCTCTCTCTCTCTCTCTCTATATCTCTCTCTCGCTCTAACCGATTCGAATGCATCTGCTTTGTATTTTTGGCAATTAAAAACCTGTTTAATGTAACTACATCTCTATAAGGTTGATGAAACAACTGCAAAACGTTTTGAATTATGCTCATAAAACACTTTGACACTTTCTTTATGACATTAAATATTAATGAAGTGTGTTAATCGCTTTTAGGTTATTGAACTCTGAACTTATCCGATTACTATTGTCATTCTCAACTTTAGCGACTTGTATTGTAATCTTAGGCAATTAATTAAGCTTTACATTTTAGCTAAGCGAAACAATGCAAAGCTTTAAAGTGCTTTCAAATTTTTACAGCTATCTTAGAGAATTGATAAATTGTGAATTGAATTCAGTTGATTAGACAAATGTAAAGGCTTAAATTGCTGGCAAATATCATTCTATTTGTATAACTTACAATATTCAGAACAATGCAATAACTTTAAAAGAAGAATCAAAACAATGCACAAGTTGCTTTCAAAGCTCATTTTTTCCACTGATTAAAAACCATTTAAGACTTTAATTCGCTTTCACCTCCCATTTGACAGTTAACTTGGTCTATTTTCAGGACATTAAGTTTTAAATAAGCAGCGCATTACACTTGTTAGCATTACACAAGCTTTAATGCGCTTACAAAGCTCTTCTGCAACAGTTTCTCCTACTACATAAAACTGGATACTCTAACGTATTACTTAGTGATTGTTAGTTTAGTTGCAATGTTTCAATTTATTTACTCATATTTAAACTTAACTCCTCCAGTTACTTTTGCTGGCCTATTTTCAGGACTATTTTCAGGACATTCAGTTTAAAATACACTTGTTAGCATTACATAAGCTTTAATGCGCTTGCAAAGCTCTTCTGCAACAGTTTCTCCTACTATATAAAACTGAATACTCTAACGTATTACTTAGTGATTGCTAGTTTAGTTGCAATGTTTCAATTTATTTACTCATATTTAAACTCAACTCGTCCAGTTACTTTTGCTGGCCGTTGAAGTGCATGACAATCATTTATTACTGAAGTCCACTCATCCACTCATAACACAATTGCAGATGCGGCGAGCGCAATGATGAGTCGAGAATCGTGGGGGGCACCACAGCTGGCGTCAGCGAGTATCCCTGGATGGCCAGACTGAGCTACTTCAATCGATTCTACTGCGGCGGGACGCTGATCAACGATCGCTACGTGCTGACGGCGGCGCACTGCGTCAAGGGCTTCATGTGGTTCATGATCAAGGTGACCTTTGGCGAGCACGATCGCTGCAACGACAAGGAGCGTCCGGAGACGCGTTTTGTGCTGCGCGCTTTTAGCCAGAAATTCAGTTTCTCCAACTTTGACAATGACATTGCGCTGTTGCGATTGAACGATCGCGTGCCGATCACCAGCTTCATCAGGCCCATTTGTCTGCCCCGTGTGGAGCAGCGCAATGATTTGTTTGTGGGCACACGCGCCATTGCCACCGGCTGGGGCACGCTCAAGGAGGATGGCAAGCCGTCGTGCCTGTTGCAGGAGGTGGAGGTCCCAGTGCTGGATAACGATGAGTGTGTGGCCCAAACGAACTATACGCAAAAGATGATCACCAAGAATATGATGTGCTCGGGCTATCCTGGTGTTGGTGGCCGTGACAGCTGCCAGGGTGACTCGGGTGGTCCCCTCGTCCGTCTGCGTCCCGATGACAAGCGCTTCGAGCAAATTGGCATCGTTTCGTGGGGAAATGGATGTGCGCGACCAAACTATCCCGGTGTGTATACCAGAGTCACCAAATATCTCGATTGGATTGTGGAGAACTCGCGAGATGGCTGCTTCTGCGACGAGGATTACTAAGGTCCAAGCTGCAATCTCTTCATTCAGCTTTTAGTTTGTAGTTCTCTAGTTGTAGTCTTATCTCTATGCGCATTTTTGTACTTCTTGTACGTTAGAAAGCAAAACAAACACAAAACAACTGAATAAAGTTAACACTAAAGTAGGCTAAATCAGCGAGTTCCTTGCTTAGTTTCACTCGAAAAGTACTTTAAGTTTATTTATATTTTCAAATTATAAACATAGCACAGCAAGATTTGCCAAGCAGCGCACTGCTTGTGTGGAGCAAGATGCACTGCTTGTACGAGTAACTTTAGTACTGCTTACTTGAACTGCTTGTCAGTGCATTTTCTTGTATTTATTTTATATTTACATACTTAAACGACAAATTTGATTGATTTGTGTAAAGTTATAAGCAACTAATATAATATTTTTACTAAATGCACTATAATTATTGCAATTTATTGTTTATATTCTTATTTACTTTTTATAGCTTTTGCTTCTTATGCAATGGACGCAATATAAGCTCAAAGCGAAACTTCGCAGACTTTCAGTTTCGTTGCTCACGATAAAAGCACATGTTGCAAGTTGGCGAATACATCCTAACTTTATATACACACATATGCATTTACTAATACGCTTATATTCACATTTGACTTTTTAGCTTGCCGCTTGCGCCCGAAAAAACAAATAACGTTAGAAATATACCTAAGCAAGCTGTGGGAAACTGGTTTCCTCTTCGAACAGCTGTAAATACTCAGAGATAGGCTGTACTGAGAGAAAGAGAGAGATTCAACATGAACTAACGTTAATAAAGATGAATAGCGAAATAGCAGAAGTAGAAGCAGAAGCAGCAGCAACAGCAACCGCAACCGCAACTCGAAAAGTCAAATGCTAAGTTGGCCCAGTGCTTAAACTGTTTCGGCAATCACACGCATTTCTCTGTTTACATTTCATATTTTAATTGCTTGTGATTCACAAATTGCGAGCTGAAGAAAGCGAGCATTGACATGGCAAACAGATAGTATCACTGATAGCAATTATCAATTGTTTTCTTAACCACTTTTCGATATCAGAGCAATTACTTAGACGACACTAATTAATGGCCACAATTAAGTATCTGTATCTAGCACTCTACACTTTTCACTCAACTCACTTGCGTAATTATTTAATTTGTCACGCCAAAGATGCCCTCGGTCTGCTCTCTGTGTTGCGGCTGCTGCTGTGGATGTTGCACTGTGCTGACGTCTTCCAGGTCTGTTGGCCTTTGCGGCGTTGTTGGCAAAGTTTTGTTAATTTTACTTTTGTATTTAACTTTTCTTATTGTTGTTTTTGTCTGCCTCTCGTTGGCAGCAGCTGTTGTTTACCGTTTGCCGCTCGCGCGCTCACTGAAAATGCCGCCATGCGTCGATCGTTCCCAGAGATTGGCCTCGCCAGAGAATCGTCTCGGGTGCTGCTCAACAGTTGTCGCTGTTGTTGTTGTTGTCGCTGTTGTTGTTGTTGTTGTTGTTGTTGCTGTTGTTGTTGTTGTCATTGCATGACGGAGTTTCTTTAACAAGTGGCTCTCTTTGACAAACCGAGTAGGCCTAGGTTAAAACTGTTTCAGCCAACTTCAACAACGTCTACAACATCAACAATTTGACGCATTCGTATAAAATATTGCAAGTTACTTGTCTAATAGAATTCAAACTCAAAAACAATATTTTTATTATTCGAAACATGTCTTTGCCCACCGAAGATACCCAGAATCAGGATCGAATTGGTGAAGTTGGACTGGCAACAACCTCTGGCACGGGATCCGATATTTTTAGTGATATTGACAAACGTTTAAGCATGTTGTTGGACCGTGCAAATAGGCTGGAGTCGACACTGAATCGCTTAAACAATGAACGCGACACTGATGATGCCGATTTGGATCTGGATCTGGTTTCTAGCGAGGATGTGTATAATGAATATAGCTTGGAGGCTGACGATTTGGATCTAGATGATGCTGAAGATAACAACAATGATGCAAAAGCAGTTGCTGACGATCTTGAGAAAATAAATCTGGATGCCCACGAGGATTAGATGAAGTATAACTGGATGCTGCATGTTTTAATAGAGCTGACAAATAACTGCCAACAAATTTCAAATTACACAGAAAGAACCCTCAGGAACAGATAATACAGGTTTCCCCAATCCAAATGAGTTATTAAAGCTGGCATACGATCAAATCAATACCGTGTATCTATGTTTTAGGAGATGTCTTTTAGAAAAGATTGTTTTATGAGTTCTTTTTATTTGATTTTTGAGCTTACATTTGAATCTTCTATTATTCGGGCAAACTGCGCCATCTATTGGCAGATTGCTGCACTTAAGTGAACTGCTTATCGTTAGCTGAATACACTTCTGCACTGCTTTATGACTGTTTTGAAGCCGGTTAGCATTTACATTACATTATACATTTAAATTCATTAATTTAATGGCTTATACTTTTAAGTTTACATTTATAAAAGTTATCAACATTTATATTAACCATTTCCCTTGCAAAGTTCCCTCACTGCTCATGTGAATGGGGTGGTGGTGGTAATTTCGTCATCAATCATCGTTTCTGTCGTAGATTCCGTTGATAGGGCGCAGGCTTTAAACGTTATGACCTGTGTGGTGCACAGTTGAGTCAGCTCGTCGAAATACTCGCCAGTTGGGCACTCAGACACAGCAATTGTGGTACCATTTTGACAAATTGCAAATCCCGTGCATCCATCATCTGAGAGATTGGCAAGCTGAATCGTTGTATTGCCCATGTTGACACATCGGTTGTAGTCGCAACGTATATCAGTTCTTGGCACACAGGCGCCACCATTGGCTGCAGAGAAAAAGCGACCAACGGGGCACTCGCCGTGCTGCAGAATCATTTGTCCATCGGTGCTATTCTGGCAATAGTAGTAGCCATTGCATGTGCGATCGTCGGAGACAAATTGGCCCGCCTCGGGGCAGAAATCCGGCTCAGCTGTCTGAGGTGGAGCCTCCGTGAAGGCGCATTCCACGTTCTGTGGGTAATCACATTTGCCAAGGCTGGAACTGAAATAGAAGCTGTCGGGACACGTTCCATTGATGACCTCACCCTGCCAGCACATTTGGTAGCCGTTGCAATTCCAGGGATCCTTGATGAACACCCCGTCAGGCAATATATTGCAGTAGCTATCGGGACTCATTTTAAAAGTGCACGGATAATCACGTATGCATGCCTCCGTGCCGGGATTATAGTTCAATCCCGAATTACACTCGCCTCGTGTTCCCGTCCCGTTCTTGCAATAGTAATATCCATTGCAGGTGTACGGATCGGCGGTAAAACCATTCGCCGTTAGCACACACGGATCGCTCGAGACACACACGACATTCGCAGATGGCACACAATCCTCACTGTCCCTGTCATAGAAGAGTCCATCAGCACAAGTTCCACTAACAGGCATGTCATCGATGCACTGTATCCAACTATTGCAGGCCCGAGGATCATTCATCTTGGTGCCGTTCACAACCAGCGTGCAAATCAGTTCCGGGTCAAACGTGGTGGCCACAGCTGTTGCCACAGGTAGACTGATGGCGGCTAACACAAGTACGTGCCATGTTGTGAGCTTTGGTGTAGTTGAATCTGCGAAAGATATAATCCGTACTAAAGTAAAGTGTCTGCATAACGAACTTTATTTGAATTAAACGACACTTTTCTATTTTAATTTACACTGTATTTGATATAGACTGGAATTAATTCATTATAGTTACACTATGATCTCTAGATTTATTAAAGATCTACCAGCGATTTAATGTAATGTTTACACTCAGATATTTAATTTACTAATTAACCAATTACTATATCAATTTTCATTAAGTTTACGCACTCATGTTTATCATATTGGAAGCGATCAGAGGCACAACCACTGCGGCAAATGACAACGACTAACTGAATGGGTGGAAAACGTAAACGCTTTTTAAATACTATATCTACATTCTACTATTCTATAATTTTCTATTTCTGGAGCATTAGAGCAGAGGCGAAACAGTCGCTTTATCACAAATTTGACATTTGATAAATTAGGAAACACTACGCATTTTTCAAGATAAAACCACATTTACAAGTTGTTTAAAAATAAATATTTGTAGTTCAAATAAATGTGCAAATAATTGCACATTAAGTTTGATCATTTGAATATTCTTTTAAAAAGTTAAGAATAAGAAAACATTGATGCATTGATCAGCAAATATTGTGAAAACAGTCAGCAGTGCTTGGCTCAGACAACGGAATTTGTAGTCGCTAATGAAATTAAATATGTTTAATTAAAATAGTGTCTTAAACATCATAAAATAAATATTTGTAGTTCAAATAAAAGTGAAAGTAATTGCACATTAAGTTTGATCATTTGAAAATTCTTTTAAAATTAAGAATTAGAAAACATTGATGCATTGATCAGCAAATATTGTGAAAACAGTCAGCAGTGCTTGGCTCAGACAACGCAATTTGTATTTGCTAATGAAATTAAATATATTTAATTAAAATAGTGTCTTAAACATCAGCGCCAGATTGAATCAGTCTCATTAACTGTGCAACAAAATTAACATAAACTACTAATAAACTAATAAAATATTAATATTCAATTTGAGCATGATAATACATGAATGATAAATAATCTAGAACTTTCCGTTTTGCTGATTTCTATGCAGACATTTAGCATTCTTTAAGTACAGAAATATGAAGCTGGAACCGAAGCGAAGATTATTAATGCAATGACTAATCGCATCTCAAATGCGACTAACTAAATGTGACACTCATCGTAGTCTGCATTGGCGAAACGAAGTGGGATCAATTGGAGCAGATATCGAAGCAAACTGAGATCAGATGAGAGATGAAGGCAGCTGACTTAGTCTATTTGATAATGATGTCTTCAGCTATTCTACCACACTTCGATGAGAACTTGCTCCATTAAAGCATAAAATGCGGAGGTTGGAGGCATCTTCTCTTGAGAGTAGACTGTCGTAGAAGACTGTTGATGATGATGCGTTATTTCTTTACCTTCCAAAAATATCTTTAATAGATATACCGCATCCTTACCCGCATCATTAGCCCGCATGTTTAGCGTGATTCATTACGCTTCCCGCTCGGAACAACGAGTAGTATATAAGGTTAGGTGATACCACAAGTTGAATATAGTTTAAAGACAACATGAAAGTAATTGCAGCGCTTGTGAGTCTTGTCGGATTAGTGCAGGCTCTATCCTGGGAGTGGGAGGAGTTTAAGGTCGCTTATAATAAAAGATACGAGCAAGAAAACGAGGAGCAACGGCGCTGGAAGATCTTCAAGTCGAATAAGAAAATCATGGACATTCACAATGAACGATATGCCGCTGGCAAGGAAACCTTTGAGATGGGCGTCAATCAGTTCACAGATCTTCTGCCGCAGGAATTCGAAATCCTAATGCTGAGCAGCCTTGACAGCCATAACATGACTGAAGATGAGGCTGATTTGATTTATAATCCACCCGAAGATGTTGAAATTCCATCTAGCGTTTATTGGCGCACAAGGGGCGCTGTTACTCCAGTGAAAGACCAGGGAGACTGTGGAGCTTGTTAAGCTTCTGGGGCTGTTAGCACTCTGGAGGGACAGCATTTTCTGAAAACAGGAAAACTCATTCAACTCTCCGAACAGAACTTAATGGACTGCTCGAAACGCAATCATGGCTGCCGAGCAGGTGGACCAAGGAAGGCTCTTACATATGTTAAGAGAAATCATGGCATCGATGCAGCTGAATCGTATCCCTATAAGGCTCGACGGGGTCGCTGTCACTTCAACAGACACCACATAGGAGCTACAGTCAAGGCTATTGTGAATGTTAGGAGAGGCAGCGAATCCGCTCTGGCTGCAGCTGTTGCCACGAAGGGACCAATCTCAGTAACCATCGACGCAACACATTTCCAGCATTATAGGCGCGGAGTGTTGCGGAAAAGGTGCCACAAGGCAAGCAATCATGCGGTGACTTTGGTGGGTTACGGCGAGGATAGGCGGCGTGGACAATACTGGCTGATTAAGAACTCCTGGGGTACAGGAACTGGGGAGAAGGGCTATGTTCGCATGGCTGGCAATCATAACAATCTGTGCAACATTGCCAGCGCCGCTCTGTATCCACTGGTTTAAGTTTCAAATTATAAACAATTAAACAATTTAATCGTTTACAGTTGCAACATGATTATATTGTTTCAGAAACGTTGTAGATATAGATAGATTTATATTCGTATGTGTATAGTAAAGTTATAAAGTTACATACAATCAGCATCAAAATACATCACCATAGTTTGAAAAATAGTTTATATAACAGTTAATAGGACAATTACAATTTAAATATTTTGATATTTTTGAATACTTTTCATGTTCTCGCTTCGAATTGTTTGCAACAATGTCAGATCTGTATATGAATATGTTGTTTGCAGTAAATAGTTTGTATAAATAGTATCATTTTGATTAAAATGTGTTAAGTATTTGTATATTAATTAAGCAGTTTAGCGATGCACTTGTTCGTTCAGTCGTTTACTTCATTTTCCAAAGAGCATCCAGCTCATTCAACGGATCCTTGCTCTCCTGCTGTTCCTTTGCTGTTACCTGTGGTGCCATTTTCATCTGATATGAAGTCATGATGCCGCCTAAAATGTATACAGAATTACACAGTTAGTTATAGCCCGTACTATCCATGACATTTCTTACGTTTGTTAAGCACATCATGGGCATGGCTCAACACTATTTGCATCGACTGCTCCAAGATAGCTGCATCGCGCAGTGAATTCTGACGCTGCATGCAAATACGAGACCAAACGTCAACAACATCTGCAAAACATTACAAATTAATATGCATTCACATTAAATAACTATGTATACGCTCACTTATCAAAATGGGTCGCTTCGTTTGAGTGCCCATCAAAGCACAAACTCCAATAGCCAACAGTTCCGAGCGCTCCGAACCCGTCAAACAGTTCAAAACGAGCGGCGACATTGGCGCATTGGCGGCCTGACAACGATCCTGATGCGTCTGCAGTGCATTCTGTGCAATGCCCAACAATTGGGTTGGTGAACTGTTAAACAAAAGTATCGAATAAGTAAAGAATCTATCCAATTCATTATCAATTTCATGTAGTTACGCTTTAGTCCATTGCTTAAGCAGCAGCAGCGATAAATCCAACACAGCATCAGCGCCATGCATCGACAATTTCAACTGATATTCCGTGCAGTGGCTGAGCTGCTGCAGCTTCACACAGTTGACAGTGAAGTCATCGTAGTGTGTGGGCTGATTGAGCTCCTGCGGCCAAAAGGGATCAAAGAGCTAAACGAACAATAGACTGATTAATTTGTAATCCAATTGCTTAACTTAACAAACTCACCTCATTTGTGGTATGCAGACAGGCAACAGTGCGCGCTTTCTCCGACCAAATCATGGACCAGAAATCGTTGATTGTATTCGCCTGCGGAGTTTGCGCTACAATAATGTTGGGACAGCCAGCGCTGAGACTCTGGGACAAATGGGAGAGATGATTAAGATAATGAGAACAGTTTTAATTATGTTGGTCTCACCTTCATATAGGCTGCATTAATATAGTCATCCGTCTGCTTATCCAACTTGACACGCGCATGGTCATACGGCAAACAGTCCAGCGAACGATTCTTTTCCGGAAACAGTTTGGCAATCGTCGTCGTCCGTTTCACAGTGGTATTCTTGTCGAGTTTCTGCTGTAGCTCTTGCCATTTGGTGCCGAGTTGCGTGTTGCCATTCAACATTTTAACGTGCAAGTTCTCAACCAGCTTCTC
Organism: Drosophila macrospina; assembly: GCA_035042075.1. NCBI lineage: Eukaryota > Metazoa > Arthropoda > Insecta > Diptera > Drosophilidae > Drosophila > Drosophila macrospina. The sequence continues at coordinate 638,034 of JAWNLW010000591.1, forward strand.
GTAGCTCTCCACCTCCTTGTGGAAGTATTTGAGTGTCTTATCATCGGTAAATGGATCGTGAGCTCTCATTTGGAATGTGATCATTGGATGTCTTTCTAAAGTCTGTTGCTTTTCGCTGGCGGAATGTGTCAATGAAACCGAATCCCAGTCAAAGTTCTCCATTGAGCTCAAGTCTGAGCAATTGGAAAGATTGTCGAGGCTATTCTTGCGCAGCGAATTAGTTGCTGCAGCTGGAGAGACCATGGGCGAGAGTGTTGAAGCAGCTGCAGGAGTGCTCGCAACCACTGCAGTCTCGCTAGCCGCCACTTGACTACCGGGTGGCGTAGGCGTGGCAACGATCTGCGGCTGCAGCAGGGGCAACGGCACAGCACCAGCATAGTCCAAGTCCAAATCGCTAAGCAAATCCACATTGCTGGCATCAGACTTTGGCTTCGTCTCCGCCTGCAGCGCGAACGAGGAGGCATAGGGAGCACTGCTCGTGGTTGTCTGCGTGTTGGCAATGCTGCTAGCGCCACTTTGCATATAAATCGAAGGCTTCTGATTGATGGGAGGCGTGGCAGCTGCTACAGCTGGACCTTGCTGCTCCTGCTGCGGCTGAGGCAGCTGCTGCTGCAACTGTTGTTGTATTTGTTGCTGCTGCTGCTGCTGTTGCTGTTGATGTTGCTGTTGAGGTTGCGTAGGAGTCTCCCCTGCAGAATGATAACCATAGGGAGGTGTATAATAATTTCCAACGGCCTCCTGGGATTGAGTTGGCGCTGAATTGGATTCGATGGTGCCACTTGCTGCCTTCGCATGCGACACAATGGGCGACTGCAAATGGGATAGTTTCATTAGCCCAACGCTCAAGGAGTATAAAATATTTACTCACGTCAAAACCCGTTGCCAGACTGCTGCGATTGGCCAGCTCCGAGTCTGTGGTGCCCACAATCGCCGCTTGCTGTTGTCCACTCTGCGTGAAGTGTCCAGTTCCATGGGAAACTTGTGGAATGTGATTGCTGCTGCCTTGCTGATAGCCGCTGCTGTACTCATAGTTGCCTGTTTGCGGATTAAAACTGTAGCCAGGATGATTGGAGTAACTGAAATAGTTGGCCTCAGCATTAGATGCTTCTGTGCTGGCCACTGGATATTGGACTGCCTGTTGTGTCAACGCATTAGGCGTGGGCGTGGCTTGTGCTTGGCGAGGCTGCGAGGGAACAACACCTTGCGAGGAATACAATGCTGACTGTGGCTGCTGTGGTTGCTGAGCAAATGTTGCCGTTTGCTGAGACAATGCTGTGCTTGTTGGAGGCGTCTGCTGATGAGCATAAATTGTGGTACTTTGTTGTTGCTGCTGTGGCGTCTGGGACTGAGGATAGACTGCAGTTTGCTGCTGTGGCGTCTGCGATTGCGCATAGACTGCAGGCTGCTGAGCTGCTGGATAGCTGACCGCCTGAGGTGTCTGAGATTGAGGATAACTGGTGGCTTGTTGCGGCAAGGTCTGCTGCTGCGGATATGCTGGATACATGGATCCCTGTGGTTGCTGTGTACCTGCCGCCTGTGGGTAAACCTGAGCAGCATTTGCCGGCTGATAGGTCAAAGATGGCTGAGCAGTTGTCGGCTGTCCATATGCAGAAAGTTGCTGCTGTTGTTGCTGCTGCTGCTGCAGTTGTTGCTGCTGCAGTTGTTGCTGCTGCTGCTGTTGTTGCTGCTGTTGTTGTTGCATCTGTTGCTGCTGCTGCTGTTGTTGTAGAGTATAGGCCAGGGATTCGCTAGACTGCGTTGATGTGGCCACGTAGAGGGGCTGCTGATAGTTGTAGTTCTGCGGAGCAGGAGAAGCAGCAGACGCTGGATAACTCATTTGATAGTTGTAGCCATAAACCAGCTGCGACTGCTGACCATAGGCAGCTGCAGCATCTGGTTGAGCCTGTTGCACGCTGAGTGCCGCCATTGCGCCGTGCAGCGTTTGGGAATTGGGCGAAGCCTGTGCCTTGTAGGCGGGTGGTGCAATATTCTGTTGCTGTTGCTGGTACATGGGATTGGTGTAGCCAGCGGCATTGGGATCATAGTATTGTTGCTGTTGCAAGCTGTAGGGTGGTGGGGGTTCGTTGGGTGGCGGAGCGGTGGCATAGGCAGAGCAAGTGGCCTGCGTAGGATTCTCAGAGCCAACTGGCACTGGACGCACTGTGGGCAAATAGGCAGTGCCATCTATTGCCGGCGTCGTAATGTTATTGTTCTTGGCCTTTAGATAATCACGCAGCTTGGGCGCACCACTTGTTGCACTCACATTGCTTAGTTCCGGCTTGAGAGCTGGCGGAGCTGCCGGCGGTGTCGCCTTGACGCTCTGCAGTCGCTGTTGACGCTCTTCGGATTGGACATCGCGTGCGGACTTGAAGCGTGTCAAGAGTTTCTGCACATTGCCCGCCAGTTTCTTATAGAACTCCAGACCTTTGGCCGACTTGGCCAACAGATCCTCATACACATCATAAGAGGCTGCCAAAGAGCTATAGAAGTGCTCACGCTTCTGCTTCACATCCTGCAGCGTTTTCAGCACCGGCGCTGCCCGAGCATACGCCTCCGTTAGAGCCTGCAGTATATTGTGTTGGGCCAGCAAGTTTTGGTCGAGCAACTGCGTGAGTCGGTCGTGCTTGGCCAACTCGGTGGCAAAGAGTGCCTGCATTCCCTCCTGCCCGCCATGAGCAATCACTTTGGCCGTGATGTCATCCTCATTGATGGCAATACGCAAATCAGCATGAAATTGTGCCCGCTGCGCCTTCATCTCATTCACTTTGTTCACAATCAACTTGACATCCTTGAATATCTCCGTGGTGTTTAGCTCCGAGCTGAGCTTCGGCATTAGTTGCTGAATCTCCTGCAGCGGACGAGCCAAGATTTTCAAATTATTCACATGCAAACTCATTGCTTTACGCAGCGTATTGTTGGACTCGCCTGCTCTGGTATGAGCTTCACTGTACTTCTGGAATTCGCGCGTCAATTCCGTGATATGTGCATTGGGTGTCCGCTGCACTCCGCTGGCTGTTTGAAAATCTCGCTCTGCTTGTGCTTCCGCCTCCAGCATGTGGGTTAGTTCACTGAGATTGGTCTCGACATCGGCTGTGATTTCAGCCAACTGGGACATGGCCTCGATTAGATCGCTGATGGCCGTTTTGTTGGCATGCAATGCTGCACAGCGATCAACGATGCCCTGGGGCAGCTTATTGGCCTGCTCCTCATTGATGTTGAGATTATCCAGCGTTAGGGAATTCATGTAGCTATCCAGCTGCGTGTCCTTCTCCTCCAACAGTCCGCCATACTTTCGGAGCAATTTGGCCTTCTCCTCGCTGTACATGGAGCTGGCCTCGTGTGCCTTCATGGGCACCAGTCGCGCAAACAGATCCGTTCCAGCGTACTCCTCATCCGTTATAGAAAATCCAATGCCATTCACCAAATTTGCACCTTGCACGGCTGCAATGGTATTCAGCTCTGGCACAGCCTCATGGTAGATGAACTCATTCTCATTTTTGGCATTCTTCCGCTTGGCTTCCACCACATCTGCAGTGAAGCTTAAAGACTCGTTGATTTCCCTCTGATCGGGCAAACCCTTTGATTCTTTACGCGCCTCCTCCAGCTTCTCCCAGGCGGCCTTTGAGGAATACATTTCATTAATATAACCATCTGAGTCAGAGTACTCTGATCTTACCTGGTAGAGTGTCAGGCGCTCTCCCATTTTGCGCTGCTCCTCGGCATGCTGTCCCTGATACAAGTACAAGATGCAGTTGAGATAATTTATTTTGAAACGCACGTATTTCTTCCACAGCTTATAGACAGATCTATCGATGACCTGGGACACGGGTCCATCATCGCCGCCCGTTAACAGAGCTGCCAAAGCAGCGCCATAGTAAACCACAATCTGAGCCGTCACCTTGGCCACAATATGCGGCTTACGGTTATCAATCAATGATTTTTCCAATATACATTCCTGTGCCTGGGCTAGGGACACCTGCTGCTGGAAGACCAATAGTTCATTGGTCATGAAATCACCACCGCTGTTGACATTTGCATAGCGCTCCCTCAGCTCATTGTAAGCCCAAGCGGCGGCCTGTGTGTGTGTGGGGAGAAGCAACTTTATTATAATTAAATTAATTAATTTATAAACATCTGTTTACCTGGAAATGAGTGCAGGCCATTTTCATGCCATCGCTGTCGCCACGCGTCACCGAAGCCCCCGACTGTGTGTGGGAGGCAGCAATGTTAAAGAGTACAGCGGCCCGTTCGAAGCGCATGTCGTTCACCTCATGGACCGTATTGTGATAAAGATCCTTCCAGGTGAATGTAAAGATGCTGCGCTCTGCCAGCTGGGGAAAGCGATTCTGCAGCGCGTACAACTGACAATAATAACGTTTCATTATCGGAGCGCCGTCTTTGGTCGTGCGCATGGCCTGGTTTCGGAGCGTTTCCAGAGCATGCACCTCCTTGGAGTAGGCTTCGGCATCTTCTTGATAGAATTCGGCAATGTACTGAAAGGCAAAGAGCGAGAAAGTGAGCGTATGATTTACTGTTTATTTGTTTTGCAATTGTAGCCATAATCAGTCGACTGCGAGAACAATAACGATGACTCAGCGGCAGTTGCCGTCAGCGTCGCCGTCGGTGTCGCAGTTACGGTCGCTCTTGCCACCCCCGTGAGAGGTTCCCACCACAACAAAGAACACTGTGAGCAGCAAATAAAGCTCAACAGTTTTGTGGATCAGCTTATGTCGGTGCAGCTGTCTATGTTCCACCACCAGCGGATGTAATTGATTAGTTCGTCGACCGTTGTTGCGTCTCTGCCAGCGCAGACGTCGCAGTTGCCATTCCAGTGCACTTACCTTTTTCAGCGCCGTAAAAGATGTGCCCTCAGGACTGACTTTGAGGGCAAACCAAAGCATGTGCAGACGCGGCACGGCCTCCATTATATTGGTTTTTGTGAAGCCTTCTCTGCTTATTTGTAATTTGGAAATGTTATTAAAAAGAAAGAACCGTACTACAGAAAATTGCACTGAAAGTCCAGTATGACCGTGCTTGGAAAACGCTTTAATCTTAACAAAGCAGTATTAAAAATTCAATAGGCAGTCCGAAAACTTCAAATTGGAAAATACCAAAAAAATAATACCAACAATTATTCAGTAGCGTTGGCTTTACATTCTTAACGAAAGTTATTATCTGAATGGTTGTTGTCTAGATACCACAGTACGCATGCTGGCCACCAGAGGGTGCAATCCGCTCAGTTGTAACCACGGCTGCCTCACTTGACACTGCAGTACTTTGGTTGTACTTTGGTCCTCATTTTCTTAAAATAGTACTTTTTTGTTAGGAGCTATTGTTATGAAAAAATTATGTTTAATTTTAGTTTAAACGTAAGGTTATTTATAAATGTTTGGTGTTTTTTTAATCCTTTTTATGGTTTTTATAAATGGATTAATAACATATTTAAACTACACTATGCTTAAAATATAAAAAAAATCATTTCTAAAGTGAGTTCTTTAACTTGTATCTTTTAAATATGTATCTTTTTTTAGGGGGTTCTTTAATTTGTATCTTTTAAATTTGTATCTTTTTTCTGAAGTGAGTTCTTTAATTTGTATCTTTTAAATATGTATCTTTTTTTTAGGGGGGTTCTGTAATTTGTATCTTTTCAATTTGTATCTTTTTTCTGAAGTGAGTTCTTTAATTTGTATCTTTTAAACTTGTATCTTTTTTTCGAAGACTTATCGGCAAAAATGTTAGCTAATCAAAGACGTTGAGTTTGGAATGCAAGTATAAATGAACAAATATAACTGATGAAACTCGCTGGATAACAACACTTGACCGTCATTAACAAGGATGAACACTAATAACAATACAAACTCTGGACAATTGTTAACAAAATACAATGCAAACAATTTGTATTGCTTTGCACTCTGACACTTCCGTAGTAAACGCACCTAATCCGTTTGGTAAACCGAAATAAGTACAAATAATACTAAGAACTAAATTATGTTTGTTCAGCATAAATTCAAATTTACATTCTCCCAGCGTCCGTTGACAGCGGACAACAGACAACGAAAACAGCGACAAGCGGGTAGGACAAATGAGAGTGAGAAAGGGAGAGGGAAATAGAGAAATAGCTGAGCATTTTCCTTTTGTTTACAGCGTTCTGCCGCTTTAAAAAGAGCAGCGGTTTTAGTTAATTTCATTATTTATATGCAATTTTTTCGACATTTTTGTCATTGTTGCTCTTAACAATTATTTTTAGCACTTCCTGTGCGAAATTCTAACCGCAGGGACAACAAAAACTGCTACCAACAGACGAAAAAGAGAGGCAGTTGGCCAACTATGCACTTCCTGCCATTGTCTCCTTTTACTCTGCCCCCTCTCTTAACCGACCAGCACTTTAGTGAGGATTCTTCAAAACACGAAGTGTTGTTGTTTACATTTCCGTTGCTGGCAAAGGCATTTGGCTCTTCCAGTGGTGGTGGTGCCCACATAATTCGCATGGCTAACAACTGCACAAGAAGAATTTGTTGCGAAATTATTATGAAACAAACAATTTGTACGTGGCAAACGGTTTACATTTGTATTAATATATTTTAGTCTCTCTTTTTTAAATGCACTTAAAGATTAGGTTGAAGCTCTTGCATTCATGTGCGTGTGGCTGCTGTTGCGTGTGTGTGTGTGAGTGTATGGGTTAGTGTGCATATGTGGTTGTCAAAATAATAATTGTGTTGTCATGCGTCAAATGAAAATTACATGCGAAGGGATTTGTGTTAGCACTTAAAAGTATGCTATGAAACCAACTTGCTTCGGCCTTCCACGCCTGAAATAAATCTCGTTGCATACTTTTGAGTGCTGCATCTAATTTGTAGATCTTAATGCTGAAAGATTTCTTTTTTTTTCTTTTATTTATTTGTTGAAAGTTTTACTTTCTTTTTATTTAGGTTAATTAGCTTAATGCTACCACACGGCAGCTTAAACTAATTTTATATAAAAAAGATAATACGATTGACTAACAAAGTGAAATATTTTCTATCATTAACAAACAACAATAATAGGTAACATGATTAACAGAGCAGTGAGATTTACAATGGAAGAGCGATATATTTACATTTTGACATATACTCTTTAAGACAGAATTCTGGAAGGTATGTAGATCCTGTGGGTGGTAGATATTAAAGCAAGCACAGATTCGAAGACTAGAAATCGGGCAAACATATAAAAGTATGCTATACAAACGTCCTATCTAAAGGTGCCCAAGTTAAACTACAGCTTTATATTAATTATTAACGATTTAACGCCTTAGCTTTGGATACTAAATGGTTACCAAATAAATAAAAGAAAGCATAACAGATATGACTGTATGTGCTGATAAACTTTTAGAACATTATTACATTATAAGTGGGCATGTGAACTTCTTATCACCAACAATCCAATTATGTGTATCAGCTTGTATTATTGGAATTTTCATTGCATACTTTTAGCTGCATACTGTCAACTCCGTTTTGACATTGGTGAATAGGATAATTAATAAATAAACAAGATATATAAGTCATAACAGGATGTTGCGATTAACTTATAGTTGAAATATTATCAGAAGCTTAATGTTAGTAATTAGAAGTATGTCAGTGTCTATAGTTGACTTCCACGAACATTGGCTTATAGAGAACAGAAGATTTCATTGCCTACTTTTAGCTGCTGCAGCTAATTAGCAGTGCAAAGCAAGCTCAGTGGAACCGAATGAATTTATTCAGAAATTATTTATTTTTAATTGACTGTGAGCAACAAAGTTAGAGCATAATTTACTGCCATACTTAAAGCGATTAAATAAACAGCTTGTGAGGGTCTCATTGATTAGGTGAGTAATATGTGACCGCAAAATGGGAGAATACCACGCATAAATCTCGAGGGTAAAACTCATTAAACTTATCACTTAATGCTGAAAACAAAATGGCAATGCCATAAAAAATATACAACAATAAACATTACTCATAAGTCTTTTCTGGACACAATGCATTGCATGTGTGGACAATTAAAAAGAGGAAACCAACAGAAAGAAAGGACAAAATAGCCGTTAAATTTGAAATGGGCTCTGGCACATGTGTGCGTGCGTGTGTGTGTGTGTGTGTGTGTGTTTGCGTGTGTGTGCAAAGCCAGCACCAACAACAAAGATAAACAGCGACTAAACAGGGACTAAAAACAAAGCCAAACAAACCGAGGAACCGCAACAGAGACAACAGGGGAAAAACGGAATGTTGGGGGTAGAGGAATTGGAGAGGGGAAACGCACAAACTTGCGCTTGGTACATAAAATCTACGCGCGGCCTCAAATTAATACGAATTTATGACAATTTCAAATGCATTTTCAACGTCCGCCCACTCCAGAGATCATAAAAGTTTTTATGCCAAACCAAAAAAAAACATGCGCGAATTTTCCTTTAGCCAAACATTTTTATGTGCTGCCTACCACGCCTCTAAAATATCTAAAGAATATATATATATATATATATATATGTGTGTGTGTGAGTGTGTGTATGCCATGTGTTTGATTCGGAGTTCCGTCTTCTTGTTTGACCATTTTATGACCCGCACACGAATCTGGCAAAACAGCAGCTCATTTTGTAGGCTTTGTCTTACGAGCTTTCGTTTGGCAGTTTCCCCCCAGTCTTGCCGACTCTCCCCCCGGCACCCATTCCACATATTCTTATAATTTTTATGACTACTGACAATGCCATTTCCATTTGCGTTTCCATTTCCATTTGCCCGTCACGTTTCACGTTCCTCAACGGAGACGGAGACGAAGACTTTATGCACTTTATGCACAATATACATAAATAAATTCGCATTAAATGTGTACTCTTTAGAGTCTCCGCCACCTTCCCCTCGTCCTGTCACTGTTGCCAGCCCACTTCTGACACGACCAACAGCTGAAACATTTGCGTAGCTCATAAATACTTTTAATGATCTGAACGTTTTGATTTTGGTTTTTTATTAATTTGTCACAGCTTGTCAGCAAATGGAGTGTGTGGACGAGGGGGTAGAGGAGATGTTTACCTAATTTGTAGCCCACTTATTTATATGGCCCAATATAAATGTCAATTGGCGGCTTAAGCGTTGCAAACTTAAGTGAAAGGAAAGGGTTTTATTTAGCTAAATATATGGATTAATGAAAACGCTATAAAAAGCAAATGACACTTGTTGAAAACAATGGATTAATATCCAGCAGTGTTGGAAATTAATAGGTTAAGAAGTGTAATAAATGGGCTGACAACTGTAGCTTGAATAAAACAAATGATACTTGATTAGAATGATACGTAATTAAAAGAGAATTCACTATATTGAAATTAAAATAAATTAATTAAAAAGAATTACACACTTTTAAAGAATTTAAGCAATTAAAATAAAGAGTTTTGTCTTATTAAAACACATATAAAGTTGAATCAAATTCACTTTTATTATTCAAAACTATGAGTGAAATTTACTGCATTTGTTTACACTCAGAAATAGACTTTGAACTTGAGAAATGTCTAATAAAATGTGAAACAAAAACATGGAACATATTGAATATCCAATTGACAGGCGTCCGAAACATTTGCAATATAATATATTTATTTTTATATTTTTTATTTTAATGCGCTGCACAAATTTGATGCTGTTGCTTTGCAAGGCAAATGACAGCATTTTAATAGAAGCGCGCTTCGTGATTTTCTGCCAAATAGAAAAAATTATTTAAATATAAAGTGAAAAAAATACAAATAAGTAGAAGAAGAAGAAGAAGAGGGAGGAGGGTGAAAAACTGGGCAAAGCTTGTCAGTCAATGGCAGTAAAAACATTTTGCTGCACATTTTCTGTCTGGCCAAGAAAATTGTCGAGCTCAACTTGTTTTTGCCGATTATCGATGGTACAGTGGTGCGATGGTGCGATGGTACGGTGGTACAGTGGGGCAGTGAGAAGACAGGGGTGTGGCTGTTGAAGGGGGCGCTGATTTTGTGTCTTATGCTCGCAATTTGCGCCTCGAATGTCAATTGATGCGCATTTCGTGATAATTTTCTTGTTTTCCGCATTAGTGCGTCGCCTAAAAGGAGGAAAGGCATCTGGGGACGAAGTCCAACCCATTCGAAATCAAATGGAATTTACTTTTTATTTTCATTTGACATTTTTTTTTATTTTCGTAAAGTGTTTTGCATTAAAAGTTTGAATTGAAATTCAATAGTTTAGCGGCAAATGCATTTGATTGAAATTGTTGTTGGCATTGCGATGTTTCTCAAAGTTTTAAGCTTTTGTTTATTTAAAGCATTAAAGCAAGTTGAACATTTGTTTGAACATTTAAAATAGTGAATAAATTTTAAGTATTATGTGTAGTTTTATAATAATAATTAATGAAATTATTTGCTTTAGTTTAACGAATTTTTGTTACATTTAATTGTTAAGAATGAAATATTTAAAACTGTTGAATTAATTATTTTCTATTAAAAAGGTTAAATAGTTGTTAGTAATATTTGCATCATTTATATTTAGTTTTAGTTTATAATAATAATTAAGCAAATTATTTGCTTAAATTTAAGGAATTTTGTTGCATTAAATAGTTATGAATAAAATATTTAAAACTGTTGAATTAATTATTTTCTATTAAAAAGGTTAAATAGTTGTTAGTAATATTTGCATAATTTATATTTCGTTTTAGTTTATAATAATAATTAATTTAATTAATTAATATAATTTAAGGTATTCATGTTGCACTTAATTGTTAAGAATAAACTACTTAAACTGTTGAATTAATTATATTCTATTAAAAATGTTAAATAGTTGTCAATAATATTTGCATAATTTATATTTAGTTATAGTTTATAATAATAGCTAAGAAAATGATTTGCACTAATTTAAGGAGTTTTTTGTTACATTAAATAGTTATGAATAAAATATTTAAGACTGTTGAATTAATTATTTTCTATTAAAAAGGTTAAATAATTGTTGGTAATATTTGCATAATTTATATTTATATTATTTAGTGATATTAAGGCGTATTGAGAAGCCAGTTTGAAGTGAAAAATAATAATGGAATTTATAGAAAACATTTCATTCTAAAAATATAGTGTTAAAGTTAAAGTTGCTATTAAATGATTATGATTTAACACTGAGATTAACACGTATATAAATATCATAATAAATCCCTGCCTAAAGCGAGTATTATTCCGCTATTAACTTATGTATATATATTTATATATATATTATGTATGTATGATTTATGAATCTTAATTGTACTTATGTGACAAATGATTATACATCAGTTTCATTATGTGCATTTTAGAAAGTTTGGCATCCATTCTGTGCAACAAACTGAGAGTTGAATATCATTTGGTTGATGGCAGAAGTGAAAATTCAAGTGCATAAACTGTGCACAATTCAATTATAAAAGTTAATTTCAAAGTTGCCGCGTTCAACTTGCAGATAGACTTTAAAAGTCAACAAACTTCGTTTGGCGTTGTCAAAAGTCGAGACAGACAAGCGTCAAAACAAAACAGAAACAACAGCACAAACAAACAGCAAAGGGAGAGGGAGACAGACTGAAAGCGACAGAGATAGATAGATAGAGAGAGGGAGAGGGATAGAAAAGAGATGCAGAAATTGGCATACAAAGAATAATTTAGTTTTGGCAGCCGCAACTAATTGAAAGGTATTTGTTTAGCGAGTGCAGTTGGTTGCCTTCTGCGTGGAAATGAAATTAGAAGCAGACCTGGCAAGGCACTAAAGCCGCAAAAGTCACACACACACACACACCTGGTGCGAAAGGGAGAGAGAGATGCGAAAAGAGGAACACACACCGTAAAGGCAACTTGTCGTGTGTTTCGCGGCAATTTTCGCTTATTTGTTTTGCTAATTGGATTAATTTTGTGAAAATATTGAAGTTAAGTTCTGCCACTGATAAATTGTCTTCGACTTTAATTATGTTGTAGCAGTCACAAAGCAAAACAAGACTAAATATAGACGCAGACACAATGCGTTAATTCGTTGCCATCGAAACGATTATATTTGCACTCGAAGGTTTAACAAAGATTTCATTTGCCAAACAAAGCTGCGCATGCGCAGTAAAGGAAGGTGAATATTAAGCCAAAAAGACTGGCAAGTGAACATGGAGGAGGGTCTAAAGTAAGAACAGTAGAATAAAATACTTGCAACTCGCTTAACTCGTCCAAAACCAAAGCACAATTAAATACAATAAATTTATTTCTATTTATATATATTTATTAGAATTAAAATTAAATAACTTGGCAATTTAAATAAAGAGTGCAAGCAATAATATTAATATTATTATTATTAAAGCATTAAAACATGCTTACTTAACTTAAATCTTAATATATATGTGGGGTTTATTTACTAAATAAAGATATATAACAGATATATAATCTATTAAATAAAATTATAATCTTTCGTCGTTTCAGTGGTTCTTCTCGCAACCGTTCTCGTCAAAGGCCGAAGTACCACTCCCGTTCGGCCTCACTCATATCTTCTCTCTGCTCTCTCTTGTGCTTGCGAATTCGCCTGTGGGTGAATTCGCCCTTCTACTGCTCGTTGTCTTCTCTAATTCGCTCTTGTCTAGGGTAATTGCCGTACACTGGGAGCTACCATCCCACATATATGCAAAAGAAATGCAAGTTAAGTGAAAGTCCATAAGGAAAAGAAGTATTGCAGTATTCATGAATATGCTGCGAGTACCTCATTTCATTCACTTCATTCGCTTATCAATTCACAAAACACGTTGTGAAACAAAGCAAAACAAGCAGTCAACAAATTGTTATCACGACTTTTTGGGCCAAAATGTCGAGGACATTAATTAGCCAATGCGCTGATGCGACACAGAGATAAACAACAACAAAAACATTCATTGAGTCTGAGCTGCTGGCTCACTAACTGCCACAGCTTCGCTCTCTCTCTCTCTCTCTCTCTCCCACTCTTCCCCTCGCACATTTACAGTTTCAATTGAACTTTTGTTTGGCTGGCAATTTTTCGCAACTTGGTTTTTGTCGCGTCTCGTTAAATGCGTTGAAATGCAGTCGGAAAAGCAATTGTTTGCGGCATGAGTGGGTGAAGGGAGGAACGGGAACGGGGAAAAGGGCATGGCGGGGTCTCGTGAAACTGATGCGTTAATTTGATAAAGCAGCTTTAGGGCACTTTTGTGCATAGAGCATCCAAGCAAGGATTGCTTTCTATTACAAAACTCATTGCGCTAATTAGAGAACTGCATGAAGTGACAGAGAGAGAGAGAGAGAGAGACGAAGCAGGGTTGTGTACACTGTGTACTGTGTGTATTTGGTGTGTCTTGTGCGTGTGTGTGTGTTGTGGGTGTTGCATATCTGCTGTGATGCCTCCGATATGTGCTCCCTAATATGGTTTCAGGTTTGCAATGCGGTTTCCAAAGCGGTTTCTGCGGCTTCGGCCCAACTTTGGTGATTCGATATTAACTGAAGAGATATTTGGATTAGATTAAAGCTTATAGCATGTGAGTAAACAATATCCGTATACTTTAATAAGCTGAATCATGTTATATACGAAATTAAATGCATAAATTGTTGACAATTATATCTCATTTCATTTATTATTGAAGTAAGTTTCTCTCTGTTTCTTTTATTTATTTCTCAACTGAATTTGTTTAACTTAGATTTATTTCAAACCCACAACAAATCAGTAATATTTACCTTAAATTAGATTCACTTTTCTATATCTTCTGGTTCTTTAAAAGATTCATTTAATATGGCCAACTAAACTACCAATAAGTCACAGCTCGTTGAAAGCTAAAGTCTTTCTTAGCTTGACTTCATTTAGTATTTTTCATTAACTGAAACTAGACAAGCACTTTAAAAGCACGAAGCTTTTCTATTTAGTTTGTTGTTCAACTTATTGTAGAGTTTCTTTTGTGTTTTTGCCTTTTTAATTAATATTTGCATGCGCTGCATTTTATAAGCTTCGTTGGCTTAGTTTTTATAGTGTCTATATGTATGTACTCTGTGTGCGTGTGTGCGAGTGTATGTGTGTGTGCGTGTGTGTGTGTGAGTTGTGTAGGTAGTTGACTGCTGACGTTCAACGTGATGTGCTACGTTGTGTGTCTCGCCAAAGAAAATGTGTTTTAACCGCATTTCCGCGACTTGATTCCATTAAACGACATTTTTCTCTTTTAATCAAATTTTATGGCCAACAAGATGCGGCAGAAAACCGCGAGATTTTCCATGTTAGTGCACTAAAGTGCAGTGGCAAATGTTGAATATTAAATAAGAGTAGAGAACATTTGTCCTATTTAGCGTAATCAAAATCAAAATAATAAATAAGAAATAATAAAATCCTCAACAACAACAACAACTGTAAATGCCTCGTAATAACAGAAAGTCAGCTTTTATTACAGCAACAACAGTTACACATACGGACTGCGGGGGGAAGCGGAGAGAGGGGCCTTGGTAACTGCATTAAAAATTAAATATGAAAGAAGAATACATTCCACATAAATAGAAACAGCTAGAGAGCACGAGTATCTCAGAGTGTGCAGAGCAGCAATCGCTAACAACAAACGCAAATAAAAATTGTATTATGATGGAGGCGTTAGACGTTGTCCTGCCATTTGCCGGGAGAGGGGGATGGCGGATGGCGGATGGGGGAGGGAGGCGTGGCAAGCTGTCGTCTTGGTGTAGGCTACAAAAAATGTATACACATTTCTATAATAAATAAATGGCAAGTCTTGGAACTCTTGGGGAACTTTGAGACTGTATTGTGGAGTGCGGCAAGCAACATCTCGTGAAATGGGCATGCGAATGCGTATGTGACTCCTACGGAGAATGTGGAAATGCCAGGCAGTGCCAGTGCATGTAATAAATATAAAGATTTGCAAAGCGGAAAATTGTGCGCTTTTTCGGGAGTTCTGCCCCCCACTCCACAGCCACTGCCACTCTGAGTCACAATCCCACTCAGCATGCACTGAGAAAATGTATGAGTTGGTTACACATATTTAGAGTAATTTAAAATGTTGTTTGACAATTAATTAATGTTAATTCATTATAGTGAATCAATTTTAGAAAACTTAAATGTAATTTATACATATTTTTTATATATATTTATCATTTTATTCATAAACAAATTAAAGTCTAGTCTCTTTATTTAAGCACAGAAAATAAATATTATTTTAGAGCCAGTTGAGTTCTGAACATATTCCCGACGATTATCAACTCACATCGTTGCCTAGACAAGAGCGAACAACACTACAACAATGATTACAGAAGACGACGAGCAAGTAGAAAGGCGAATTCACTCACTGGCGAATTCCCTCACTAACAGGCGAATTCGCAAATACAAATGAGAGCGCGAAGAACACTACAGCAATGAGTACAGAAGACGACAAGCAAGTAGAAAGGCGAATTTACTCACAGGCGAATTCGCAAATGCAAATGAGAGCGCAAAGCAGATCTGCGTGAGAGATGCCGAACAGCGAGTTGCAGTGCGGATTTTGACGTGGAAAGTTGTGAGAACATCGACTTAAACGACGAAAGACGAGAAACTTTGTGTATTTATAGCTAATGTTTTACATATATGTTTATAATTATTCATATTATTGTTTGCAATAAATTAATTCATTAAAAAGTTAATATTTCTTGTTTTCTTTTCCCCTGATATTTTATAGATATTCTTCCAACTTTTCATCTACTGAAACAAATGCCTGACTCTTACTATTGCTCTATTTTTTTGCAGTGTATTTAGCTTTTCTTACTGACAAAAAGACAATATATGATGCAACGTTGAATGATTTTTTTTTTCTTTCAAAAAAGCTAAAGAAGAAGAGAATAAATATTAAAAATACAACAACAACAAAAAATGGGGGAACAAGAAAAATAGAATTCAAGAAATGTGCAAAAAGTTGTATAAATCTGCAATGGAAGTCAACAGAAATGCGACGATGGGCGTGTGCCCAAGGAATTTATAGTGGCAGCATACGCGGCGTATGCGCAACATGCGAGATGCAATGTGATGTCTGCGTGTGTGTGTGTGTGTGTGCGTGGTGCATGCAAAATTATTGCGTTTGTAAGCGTATTTCCGCTCTTATGACACGCACACAGAGTGGGAGGCAAATGGAGGAGGAATGTCGTTTTGTGTTTATAGAAATTGCAACAGAGGCAAGACGTCGCCGACATTGTCTTTACTTATCGACAAACGACGACGATATATATTCTGTACCCAGATACTTATGATGGCAATGATGATGATGCTAAAATGATCATCATGATTACAATGCCGCCACCGCCAGCGCCACCCCACGACGACTTTGTTGCCGCTTCCGACCTTCGTCTCTGACAATTGCTATTATTGCTCAAGTGTAATGCCAACAATAAAGTAGCTGTTCATATCTACGCCATTTGCCATGCAATATTGTTTAAGCACACGGAGTTTGCTGAAACACAGAAAGAGAGAGACAAAGAGACAGAGACAGAGAGAGAGAGAGAGAGAGAGAGAGAGAGAGAGAGAGAGAGACAGAGAGAGAGCATAAGAAAGAGACAACCATCACAAGAATTGTAGAAGCAGTTGGCAATTTAAATGCGCATTAAAAGTATAAATAAAATGTTGAGCCTGGCAGCTTTCCTGCCGTAGGCATACGAATCAGGGAAAGCGGTGGAGCAGGAGGAGGAGCACTCTGCTCTTCCATCATCCAAGCACACATTGCATTTCGAATTAATCATGAGCCTAGAAATGTGCAATAAAATATTTAAGCGCTATTGTAAAAGTGGGCTACGAATCAGATACGAGAGGAGCGAATGGGCGGGATTGTGTTGAGTTTTGAAAGTAAAAAGTGTTGGAAAACGATGGAAAATAAAGTATGCGATAATAAATCTATATTTCTATAATTATAACTATATCTATATCTTTATTAGTATCTACATCTATTCCTAAATAAATCTATATAATTTATTACTTATCGTAATTAAGAAATATGTCAGTTAGTCCGTGCCAAAAAATCACTTCAAATTAATTGTAGTAAATTTGATTAAATTTTGTGCCGTGTGGCAAATGCTAATACAATTTTAACACAAATTTCTATGGCATTTGTGTGTGTGAATTCTATCGCAACACCTGAAAAAGAGGCTGCAAAGCCACAGAAAATGTGCAAAATCAATGAAATATTTGACAAAATACCAAAAATGCCGCAACGAGCAGCAGCAGTCAAAAGACAACAGACATTTTAGAGAGTTAAGTATCTGCAGATACTCGTACATATGTAGGTGTTGTTGGTATCTGTGTCTGAGTGTTGTTGTATGCATTTTGCGGTTACTTCTGCAACACTGAAACTAATAAATTTTGAGTTCATTTATTAAAGTTGCTGTAAAGTTGCCATCAAAAGTCTAATCATGCCGGATTTGTGGTTATCTATGACCATGGCTTACATGTGTTTACTTGCGTTGTTTTCTGTATCAGATACAAAAACTCACTCAACAGAGCCAACATAACATAAATAAACAAAATGCCACAAAGTGTGGCAACTAAAGGGACGTGTGCACAGTAAATGGAAGAGAGATAGTGAGTGAGAGAGCGAAAGAGAGGAAGGAAGCTTTAATATTTGGCCTTGCACTGCAGTGGAAGCAGCTCCGCATCTATATCTAAGTGTGTATAGAAGTATATCCATGAGCTGGCATTCAATAACATGTCAATATGGATATGTAATTTGGCCATTTACTGTAAAATTTTTGAGATAAATACGAACTGGGCATCTCTGGGCTGCCAACTGTGAACTCTTCACAGAATTACAACATTAAAAGCATCGGATAATTGCAATGAACACCACAGTGTTAAGCTTCATGGGGATTTTTCGAATTTTTCATTCCACGCTGGCTTTACATTCCAAAGGTTTAAATTCAGATTTATTTATTTTGACTGTAAATTCATTGGCAAAATAGAAATTTTATTGCACATCCGTATAGGAAAATATATTTTCCATTTAATTACAGCGCAATTTGGAATATTGAGTTTCCCAATTAATCCACAATATTGCATGTATTTTGCACTTATTACGAGTTGCTCTCATTAAAAATTTCAATTTGTTAATTTTTAAACTTTAAAATAAACAAAAAAGAAGATTTGATGCCCTCTGCAAATCCCCTATTCAATTTCATTATCTAATATATGCGCAGCTTCATTTGCTTTCTTTTTTATAAATGCTATACTAGTTAATTAAAATAAAACAACTATTGAAATATTTGTATCCGTAATAAAGTAATTTACTATATTACATTATTTCTGCTTCTGTAATTATCTCATTTATTTGAATAATAACAAAATTACCCGCAGCTTCTCTTACACTGTTCCATAATTTTTTTTGCTTTGGAACAATTAGAAAAAGCAGAATACATATTATATTTCTTGTCATTCTTTTATCCAGTGAAAGCAACTCTCCGACTAACTCATGAAATACACTCCGTTATTTTACGCAATTTGCTTTCCCTACTTCGTAGTCGGTGAGCACAACAACTACAACGTAGCTGCAAGCTTTCTTACAGTAATGCAACAACAAAACATATGAGAGTGTTGTTGTTGCTGAGCTCGAAGCATCAGCAAAGAAGACTGAAGATAAGAAAAGAAATACTCAAGTTTGTTATTGTATTTTGCACTGGCTTTTGAGCGCTTGTTGTTGTAACTCACGAGCTGAATTTGGCTGCCCAGCGCTGGTTGCGTACATCTTTGTAAGCATACAGGGGTAGTTTTTTCAAAGTGTGCGTATTAAAAAATAAAATTAATAATAAAAATAACTATAAATATTTATTAATAATTAATAATTTATATTCTTAATAAACGTAAAATATATTAAAAAATAGTTTAAAGCTGCTACTATTTCTCTTAAAAAGTGGGTGAGTCTATTATACCCTGCGCTTGTCTCTTTAATAAAGTATTTCATATATGTGTATACATATGTATGTGTGTGCATATATATTGCTGCTTACTGCAACTGCATGTATTGAAAATACTTTACAAATGCAAGTATCGCTGTCGTTCGCTGTCTCGCTCGCACACAGGTGTTGGAGTATGTGAATACCACAGTCGAAGTAGTAGTATTTAAAATTAATACTGCGCATTCATAGTAAGCAGCCATGCATTATTATACCGTTACGATGACTTCTGTTCATTCAGTAATAAAATCGGCTGAAACTGAAAGTTTAAGCATTAAGATGCGAATTGCAATTTAGTTTTGTTTAAAAGCGTAATGAGCTCATAACCTTCTTAAGCAAGTTTAAATTGTTACTTTGTGAGGCGACATTATACAGAAATCGTCTTGGCCATGTTCGGGTCAACCAACTAATAGCAATTAATCAACAGAATTTCATTTAAGCTTACTTTGTTCGTTTCGCACGCGCATAAAATGCTAACAAAGTTGTTTGACTTGACGGGCGTCGTCGTCGTCGTCATAAATGCCATTACGCCACACACGTTCCGCCAATTCCAAAGCCAAGCCCTTGCCGTGTCTCAGTTCCCCCGTTTTCCCCCGTTTCCCCGCTCACCCCTTCTACACAATTTCACTTGCACTCTAACTAATGCAATAGAAGCAACTGCAACGCGTCCAGGCACCTGGGTGCATTCTTTTTTCCTCTCTACTTTTACTTCCTTTGTTGTGTATTAATTTCATAATGTAATTTTTACTGCTTAGCGCAACATTTAGCAGGAAGTAGAAGGCTGAAAAGGAGGAGATGTAGAAGCATTTACTGCCTCGAGAGCTGCCCATAAAACTGAGCCCCAATTCAATTTATGGTCAATGGCCAACGCAAATTGCCAACAATTTTCTACCACACTTATGCAATTTTCTCTCAAGTTTAATAAGGAAAATCAAAGTATATAGTCGGTTATGGGAATATAGATATTCATATAGATATTTATCGTATTTTTTAAATAGTTTATCGCTTAATAATATTTAAAGGTTTTTAATTGATTGCAAATACCAGAGAAGGCATCGCATTTTATGAAGACTATTTTCTGCCAATTAATTAATATTAATTAATTAATATAGCAACATTTATTGTTATATCTTATTTTGGTAATACAATACTCTACCAAATAAATAAGAATATTTACAATAATTGAAATGGCACATTTCTATTTAATTATTGGAAATGTATAAATTAAATGTAAACCAATATTTAGCATTGTTATGGTAATAAATAATAAAATATTTGATTAACACATATAAATATATATACATATGAATTTGATTGCATTTCCCTAAATTATTGCATTATTATTTGACATGAAGATAGCTGTCTTCATTTAGTTACAAATTGTTTAATATAACTACAGCCTTAAACTAATTTCTAATATCCTTTAAATTCAATTGAAAATGATTTGAAGATTTATTTCCATAATTATACTATCTTTTCTTCCATCTCCTAACTTCCCTTTGTCCATTGTCCAATGGCCAATTAGTTTTCATTACAGAGCTCAACTGTCATGTCGTTTGACCTATTAAAAATCTGCAAATTGCAATTAATTAATTATATGTATGACTCTTATTTGTCATTTGACCTTTGGCCATTTACTTTCAATCTACAAATTCTAGCAGTTTCTCAATAATTGAACAACTTGGATTGTAAATTGCATTGCATTTGCCATATTTGTTTGTTTTCATCCAAATTGACTCAATAATAATTACAAATATTACTGTTGCAATTGTTTTTGATATGCTTGATGAATTTGCTACGCCTACAAAAGTCATGTCAGCTTGCATTGTTGTTTGCTTTAATCACATTAATTGAAATGTTTCAAGCTTGTTTATTTGTTTATACTGACGGTTTAGCTAAGCTTCTCACTGTTTATTACACAATTTGCAGTTGTGGATAATGAAATCAATTAACTGCATTTGCACTGTAAGAAATTTGCATAAATATGTTTAATAAGATTAATTTGTGAGTGACATTAGTTGCAAGCGACACTTGCACATGTTGTTTATACTGCAAAATGAACAAATACTCGAATTGTTGTAGATAACATTGATATTTTGTTTAGTTTAACTTCATTTGCATATTTATTTAGTAACTTTATAATTATAATTACATTATTTTATTGTGAGAACTTGTACACTTGTTGACTCAAAGACTGCTCTCTTATCCAACAGTTTATCCATTAACCAAGACTACAATTTAATTTCAGAATTTTCTACTTTCAGTATTCATCAATTTTTTAAGTAGAACACTTTAACATTTGCCAATAAATCGCATTTCAACCTGTCTGGAAAATTTCGGCGTTGACTAAGAGCGTAATTGAATATAAATATTGCCTGATTGTCTGGGGATGAATCTGCGGGCTGGCAGGAGGTGAGGAGGGAATACTTTGGCAACTTGTTCACTTTGCCTCGAAGTTCTTCACTTCACACTTCGTGTGGAGGAGGCGGCCAGTGTCGATGAAATTTATACGCTCTGCAGATTAATATTTAATAAATACAATAACGTCGAAAATTCTAACCGTTTTAGTTTGCTTCGAAATTAATTCCCCAGCTTAACACATCTCCTCTTTCCTCCTTCGGTATCCCTCTGTTCCCACCATCTGTTTCTGCAGTTCGTCGAGCATCGCTCTCACAAGCAACCAAAGAAGTTTATGGGAAAGTCATACACTAAACTCAAATATGCACTAGTATACATACATAGTGTCTCTGTGTGAGTGCAGTGTGTGTGTGCGTGTGTGTGTGTGTGTGTCTCATGTCTGTGTATGTGAGTTTAGGGATTTCTTTATGCAAATTTGCCATAGCAATGTTATTTTAGCCAAGGATAAAAGCGCTGGGCAGGGCAAAGCAGAGTCAGGACAAGCGATGGAGAAACTCTGGCAAAATTGTGTTCAAAATGCATAAGAGCGTGTATTAGTGAGTACTCATAAATATTACCATATGCACATACGTCTTCTCTTTTCTTCTCCTCTCTTCTATCCTCTTCTCTGTTCTCTCACAATCTTAAGTTCCTTGGGCTAAATTCAAATATGCTTTAAGTAGAGCGCACAGATTTACCGAACCATAAAAAATGCTCCGGAGAGAATCGACGATGCGTTATGATATGACTGACGCTCTCTCCCTCTCTCTTTCTCTCTCTATCACTTGCTTCCTCTCTCCATCTCCCACTCATTCACTTGCTTGCGCTGTGGTACGCCGCTGCTAAATGTGTCACGACCAATGCCGACTCCTCTCAACTAGACCGCCAAATTGAAAAGCCAAATGAAAGCGTCCAGCGTGAAAACAAAGATACGCACACACACAAATACATATGTGAGAGAGTAGAGAGATAGAGTGAGGGAGTTGTGACTGATATGCAAAAGATAAGAGAGTGACTTAGTTAGCGAGCATAACGGAACTCAACTGAAGTTCTGCATTCGCCAAGAAGCATTGCATGTGTGCTCCTTCTCCGCTATTTCGCTCTTCCTCTCTCCTTCTTCTTCACACTACGCTGCTCTTGAACAGTTAAAACTTAAGAAGGAAGAGAAGAGAAACAATAGTATGAAACGTTGGCAAAGCAAATTCAAATAGAATTTATTTTTATGCCATTTGTGTTGTTTGATTTTGTTCTCTCTTCAACTCCTGCTTCTACACATTCTCATTCTCTGCTCCTCATGTTAGCCGGCCGTGCTTTGCCAATACTCACTGTAGATTTGTCTTGTGTGTCAATTTCGTTAGCTTATTGTTTTTGCATTTCATTTTCACTAAGGCAAAAAGAGACTTTTCCTCATGCACTTGGCATTGCTTTCAATTTTGTATGTCATCTGAATATTAACAGAAATTTCCTTTGGCAATTAGGAAATGTGATAATGTCTAAAGTGCTTTTCATTGTTTAGAAGCTTATATTAAATAATGTACAATATAAATATGTATATTCAATTTGCGTAACCAACGCAAACAATTGACAGTTTGTGTTAGTTAAAAAAAAAAAATAATTAAACATTCATGAAATATTTTATTGCTGTAGATTCTCTGATAAACCATAAGGAAAAGTATAAGAAATATATAAATATTTAACATTATTAAACATTCTTAATATTTATATCTGCTTTATTTGAATATATTGTGTATTTAAATATTTATTTATTAAATTTACATCTGCTTGATTTAAATGTTTTCATAATAAAATCTGAATTATTCACTTATAAACACTTTTCTGTCTGATTAGATTATTTTCATAAAGAAATTAAATTATTTATTTAATGAATTAAATTGGAAAAGGAGAGTTTCAATGGTAGTTTTTTCTTTAGACTACTTTTCCATTGCATTTCTATCGCTTTCTTTCTTAGATTGTAAAAGTGTTGCAATAGTTGTCGCCTTCAGGCTTGCTGCAAGTATTAAGTGTTTGACTATCAAAACTTGCTGCTTATTTTGTTGGGTTTTTCGGCAAGTTTTTGGCAACATTTTTCCGTACTTTATACACCCCATTTCCAGTTTAGCACTCAACACACTCAGCTACACACACTTCTCTAAAATCATAGGCCATAGAATCGTATATCCAATGGCACACACATGTGTGAGTGTGTGTGTGTGTGTGTGTGTGTGTGTGTGTGTGTGTATGATGAGTGTGTGAGGCGTGAGTTGCTTTTATCATCGTTTTCTTTTGTCGTTTTGCTGGTTTTTACTGTTTGTTTTCGCATCTTTTAGCTCTGAGCATCATCATCAGCATCAGCATCAGCATCATCATTATCGCCAACATGAACGCACTTTGTATTTAATGTTTTTTAATGGAAAAACTTTGTAACGCTGCCGAGGGAGCAGTTTTCTTTCACTGGCATTTGTCATAGGCGCTACGAGGCTTACCTCTCTCCCTCACCCTCTCCCACTCCCTCATTCTGTCTCACTCCTTTTGCAATGCCAATCTCTAACTTCAAACCAGATGCCCTCGGGGAGCCGCTTAAACCACTCGACTGCATTTTGCAACTCTGCAATGTTTGCTTTGCCTTTCGCAGATTTTCTTCCCCTCCACTTGTAGTTGAAATTTCTTTCGATTCGAGCGTAATACGAGTATCACTTGTACCCTGTAACTATAACAATAGAGTTGCAGAAATGCGCTCAGTTTTATTGAAACATTAGTCTTGTAGACACTCCTTAATCTTGATCAGCTTTCAAGAACTATCTATCATTTGGTACAGCTTTCATTCCTTCCATTAAGTCTAGGGTATCTTCTAGTCGTTTACTCATCACTCGAGCCTTCTTAGTTGTGCTCTTTTTTGGGTTTTTATGCCTCTTCGCATATGCTGCGAACTGACAGAAGCAGCAGCAATAGAAAGAACCCAAGGAGTCGAACAGCGAGTGTTGGTGTCCAAGAGGGGAGCAGGGGTTAAAGAAGGGGGTGCCATCAATAGGAGTATTGGCAGCAATCGAGAGTTGCCTGGCAAACAATTCTTAAGTGCCTTCCAATATTTAAGCAGGCTTCCAATTCGATTGCTGTTTGCTGTCATCGAATGGCGTTGTCTACGCAACTGCAAAAGCAAAGTCGAAGTATGTTGTGGAAATGAGGGGGAGACAACGGGGAGAGCAATCAAACATAAAGAGATACACGACATGTGCCTTTTAAGAACTTTTTTTTCAAATGCTTCAGCTTCAACATCTTTAGTGTCAGTTTGTATTTCGACTTTTCAAGTTGCTTGAGTGCAAAACTTTTCATTTCCATGATGTCTAAGAATTATTGCATTCGCAATTCTTCACAATATGTGATCGAGCACTTTTTTCCAGTTTTCTTCGAATTAAATAGAAATTAGTCGCATGCAAAGTGCCCTCAATAAGTTTCAATTAAATGTTAAGCGAATAGAATGTTTCAATACTAATTTTTCTTTCTCTTTCCACTTTCCATTCACCTTTCAGCCTATTTGGCATTCGATTAGTTCTTTTTAATTGAATTTGCTGTACACAAGTTTCCTGATTTGTTATTTCTTTCTCCTCGCTATTTTCTGCATTCTCATTGGATTTAATTAACCTCAATTGCAAAAGGCTTCTTGTGGTACGAAGCACTCCTCCAGGCAGAACTATGTGAATTGTGGCTTCAATTATTTATGAGTTGAGCAAAAAAAGGGAACTGAATGTAAGCCAATTGAAATATTCTCACACGTGGCATAAAAGTTGCCGCCGTTCGTTCGACAACATTAGAGACAACTACCGACAGCGCCACCTAGCGGCTAGCAGTGCGAATAAAAACAAGTTTTACGTTGCGAGCTGCCTTAAATATTCTTCACACATGCACACACACACACACACGCACACAGACACAGCCACACAAATGCTAGCACGAGGCGTTTACAAAATGAAGTCAGCATTTTTATGATAGTACTCGTCGCATTTATGACATAGTCCAGGGTATATTCAAACACACGTCCACTATGTGCGGGGGGCGTTTTCACTCCTAGAGTTGTAGGAGAAGTCCCTGTGAGTGTGCGTGTGTGTGCGCGTGTGTGTGTTTGTGTGTTGTGCCGGTATATGGGCGTCTATGGGCGTGATGTGTTGTGTGTTTAGTGGATGCTCCAAATGCGGATATTAGTTGTCGTAATATTAGAAAGTAGCACTGAGAGAAATAGAGAGAGAGAGAAATTAGTATTTGAGTAAGTTCTGATTGTTATTCTTTATTCTTTTAAGTTATTCTTAATGAGGAAATTGTTTAGATTGCTCAAATAAAGATGATCTTCAGAATTTAACTAAAACTATCTAAAGCTATAGCAGCTTGTTATAATGAGAGAGTCACTATATAAATTATAAACTTAATTATGGATAACTCTAACATGACAAAAGATCTGAAATGATAATAGACTTTAGAATTGTCTTAAGTTCCCTATAGCTTCAATGCATGTATCACTAATATCTTTTTACTACAAATAATATTTCATTTTCTAGATGATACGGGATTAGTATCTATCCTAATTGCTGAGTTTATTGTATCTTAACTTCTTAACAAGAAAAGCTGTACCGATATGCCATCGCTACATTGTATAAACTCCCATCTCTAACTGTAGACATTCAGTAGCTATCTCGCTTTATCTTTTTATAATAAGAACGAATCATATATTGAACTCGCTCTCACAGAGCTGCTTGGGTGAGAAATGAGTCAGACGACTGGATGGGAATGTAAAATATAAGAACTATAAATATAATTATAATAAATAAATATTAATATAATAATTTAATAAAAGAGTTGTATAATTTATTCTAAATTTAATAATGCTTTGCAAACAAAACTCATTATTATGCGAGTTACCTATTTCTGCAATGCAATTATTAGAAATATCTTTAGTACTATATTATAAATTAATATTTATATGTTGCCTAGCTACAATGTGCGCCCTTAATTAACTCTGATTTCTCTCAGTGCACGCATTGGCAATAGTTTCCCGTCTGTCTTATGAATTTTTTCTGCTCTGCGTCCTGAATCGCGTAATAACAAAGGCGTTGAACATTTGCCATTTTCGCCATTTGGGTTGCCAGTGCTGCACAATTTTATAGCTTGCAATGAAAACGCACCTCAACACACACATACACACACAAACACACACTCGCACAGCAGCTATAAAAGTGCGAAATACTCATTTATTAACATGAAGCTTACGAAAATAGCGTAGGTGCGGTTAAGGACTTGGCTCACACAGCCGGAACAAAAAGAAAACCGCAAAGCGACAGAGGTAGAATGAGAGAGAAAGGGAGAGCGAGAGAGAGACAGCGAGATAGACAGGAAGAGAGCAAGGAGATTGTGAGGTTGCGACTTGTCCAGTTGCTTGTAAATGTGTTGAAAATTGAAATTTCAATTTCAGGACAAGCAGACAACGTCGTGCTGCTCAACAACTGACGTCCAGCAATCCTGCAACCCTGCAGCAACCTCACAACAGCAACAACAACAACGAGAACAACGCACAACAACAAAGCGCACAACAATGTAATGTGCACATTGTTGCATGTCTACAGTTATGCAACGTTGATCGTCATCCAAACAAACTTTAAAACAATTTCCCGCACAATTTTACTGCCAGGCCACTTGACAATGTAAACTGCAAGCGGAAAGGCGGCACATGCAACGCCTTGCCTGCGTTTTCCCTCTACTTCGCTCTGGGCTGCCCTTAAGCTAGAGCAGTGTGGCAAGTAGCTTGCTCATGTGGGGCACATGCATGTGGCAGGCGGCAGGAGGCAGGAGGCGGGCTATCGATAATGCCGAAATGCTTTTGATTTGTGCAAACTCTCTCTTTCGCACTGAGGCCAAATTGCTTAATCGTCTATGCATAATGCAACCGCTTCTCCCCCTCCTTCTCTCGGCTGACACACATTGCCTGCCGCCCTCTGCATGCCGCCTGCCGCCTGCCGCCTGCCGAGTGCCAATTGCCCATTGCATTACATACAGCATGCGTGAAAAATGCATTGCAAATTTCAGCGCAAACAATTTTTAATGCTGATCCAAGCGCCATTCAAAATCGCACAAATTTTCGCTTACAGTTTAATTATGCGTACATAATGTTCAATCGTTGGGAGGAAAAAAAAACGGCGGCCTGTTGTTTGTGGAGCAGAATAGCGTTGCTAATCAAAGCAGCTAGACCCACCTATGGCCATCCATAACCCACCGTCCTGCCTTACTCTGTGGTGCATTGTGTGCCTGACAGTTTTATGAGCTGCTTTCTGGTCATAAAATCCTTTTTTGCCATCCACATTTTGTTGTAATTTGCTGTTGATCCATAAAACTTGCAAAAATTGTTACCGTTTTGTTAGCATAAAGTTGCATTTTCGTGCATTGCATGTTGCATATTTTTAGTTGAGTAGAGCGGGCTGCAATCCGAAGCGGGGAAAGGAGGCAGGTTGCCTGATGGGTTTTCGGTGACATATTTGGAGCGAAATAAAACACGCAATGAACGCCTGACGTAGATATACCCTAACAAATATTGTCTAGTTTAAATACATACTTATCGCCTTATCCGATAGATAGCGCTATTTAACTTTCTCTATCGCATTTGCATTAATTTTCATCCAATTTCCTTAAGGGCTTTCGGGGACATATTTTGAGCGTAACAACTCACACAATAAGTGCTTGACGTTGAGATACCGTAACAAATAGTATAATTTTAAATATTTGCTCTAATTTAAATGCATACATAACTCCTTACCTGCTAGATGGCGTTATTTCAGTTTTTCTATCAGATTTTCATTGGCTTTTCATCAGATTGTCTGAAGGGCTGATGGGTGACATAATCAGAACGTAACAAATTATGCAATAAATGATTTACATAAAGATACCCTACAAATAGTTATATGCTCTGATTTAAATACATACTAAGAACCTTACCCGCTAGATGGCGCTATTTCTGCTTTCTACTATTTAATAAATTAGCTTGTCGCTTAATAAAGTATTTAGAATAAATGGAAGCCATAACAACATGATTGTGTATCAAATTTTCATAAGTATATCTTCAATACTACGCTCATCATTTGCAACTCAATACTCTGCTTTACGATACAGCAAATAAACATGGATTAATTGTATACAATTTGAGATACTCAGATAATGATTTGTTAATGATTCAATTTGATCGAAACTTTGTGTAGATTATACAATTACTAAAGGAGCAATGAAATCTAATTGAATTTGAACTGTTGTTGTTGCTGTTGTAAGAGATTTAATTATCTTTGAGTACTTAAAATTATGAGTGCATTCAGACGAACACTGACCATCAAACTGAAGCTAATTTGTCTGAACAGCCACTTAAAATGGAATGAAAATGTAGCCTAAAGATGAAGCCAAAGCCAAAGCCAAAGGTAAAACCGAAACATGAATCAATTACGAATTCAACCGATTAGAATTACCTGCAACTTGGCAACGTCAATGCAAATTATCGATTACAATTCTGATTTACTGAGACTGTTGAGGCGAATTCGTCAGCTAAGGGATAAGACCCTAGTGGCTGGAGAGAGAGAGAGAGAGGGAGAGAGGGGAAACCATCAGAGCTACCTCAAAACAACATGTGGTCCACAAATTACATGAGACAAACACAAACATATACTGGCCCAAGGAGAGATTTGGGTGTGCGTAGGGCATTGTAATTTCGGGGCTAACCAAAACCACCAAAAGCAAGCAAAGGACACTTGAGGCGAACACTTTGGATTGCCCAGTGGCTTGTCAGCTTAGGCTGTTGCAAGTTCTTGTTGCATACACAAGACGCTAATTAAATATGTGGCATGTCAAAATGTTCATAACCAGAAATTTGACTGTACATTATGATATTTTGTGTGTGAATTGTCTAGGAATAATCGAATATGAAAGACAACAATGCGAATTTGAGAAATTAGAGAGTTTGTGCTGTTGCTGAGGGCAGTCAATGGTTTAACCTTTTGTTGTATGTTGATTGATTTATCCATCAGTGTTTGTCTCACCAAACTGACCGTGTTGCGTGTATATAGCTTAATTTTCAGTCTCCCTCTGGATACGCTTGTTCACAAAATTTGCTTCATTAAAATGACTATCAAGCAGAATCAATTACTTAGTGCCTGTTGTGTTGCACTGCTTGCAGTCTCAACACCTATTCAAATATTGTCCGAACTGTTGCTGTGTGAATGGAAATTTACTTAAGTGCAAATCGAATAGTAGTTCCCTTCAGTATGTGCAGTGTAGCAAAAGAGTGACTGAAAGTTTGAAGGGAGGGGGAAGAGAGAGAGAGAGAGAGAAAGAACCACTCTGTTTGGCTTTTGCTAGAATTAAAGATATAGCAATGTGTCACAGTTAATCTGCTTAGATCCGTTAGCTGAGCTACAATGGAAAAACACTGCTTAATTAGAAAGCAGTTGTAAGAAAGCAAGCAAGAGAAAAAAGAGACTGCAATTCTACTCTCATGATTAGTTAAGCAGTGCGCACACTGCTTGATTTCGTAAGCTAAAAGCCAACACAGCCCACATATGTGCATAACATAAATATATTGACCATATTTTCTGTTGTAAATGCCTTAAAAAACGAATAATAAGCATGGACAGCTTCGCACTTATTTCGAATGAAACCACAATAATTTCAAATCAAATATGGCAGCACCCAAAATATTGCACAGCAACGCACATGCCACAATACGAACAGAAGTCGAAGCCGAAAATCACATTACAGATTCTGTAAGCCAAGCAAATTGGTTTGAATACGAAGAATGTGGCCAATGGAAAAGGCTCTGTGGTCAGCAGAAAATCAGTTGAAGCTAAACGCTGATGCTGAAGCCGAAGCTGAAGCAAACAAGCCAAGTAAATTTAATGCACACAAAGAATTTTCGCCACTTAACCAACACAAAATTCCAAAAGTCAAAGTAATTTGTTTTTTCTTTTTATATTTGCTTTCGCCTTCTTCTTACAGTTGCCAGCACCAAATTATTTGTGTATTGTGCGCGTGAATGTGCGGGGAATGTGCGGGGAATGTGAAGGGAATGAGAATGGGACTGGGGAGGGAAGGGAATAGTAACGGGGGCGACAATTGAATCAGACGAGCAAGTGTAACTAGAGCCGTCAACGCTTCGTATGCGTAATATTTTGCCAGCGCTCAGCAACAATGGCAATCAGCGTAACACTCGAATAGGGAGACGGGAGGGGATAGAACTTCACTGATTTTTATGACGTTCAATTTTTGGTTACATTACAAAGAAATTTTGCCAATTCAATTGAAAGTTTCCCATTTCTTCAGCTCGTTCTTTCTTCCTATTATATGGCAGCTTTCCTGGGGCTAATCAAGAGCACCAACTGAAACTGAAACCCCTTTGACAGCTGCTTCAGCTGTTTCAGTACGAGTCTTTTCAATTTACTTGAAAACCCCAATTTACTTGAGAACCAGTGCCAAAAAGAAGGGAAACAAATTAAATAAAATACAAGTGCTTCGCGTGGAAAATCAAATCAAATAATCTATGCTTAGGTTATGGGCAGTCTTTATAGAGTACATCGATGCGTCTCATAGAGCTTTTATGGCGCGTACGTGTTGCACGCAGTCGACGACTGCTCAGCAAAATCAGCGAAATGTGCGCAAAATTGTTGGAAACTATTACAATTTGATATATGCGCAATTTAGTTGAATGTACGAGTACGAGTAGTAGTAGTGCGAGTACGGGTGAGTGTGTGCGACCAAGTTTGCCTCGCCTAGTATTTTGTAGGTCTTTGAGGCGCCTCGGGCAGCGCAGTTGCCATGTTATGTGGCCATTTTGCGGCTTGGGGGCAACAGCTGTTGCAAATTTGGCCATAAAAATAAATTTTACTTAGCGATTTGCTTTTTATTCAGCGCGGAGGGGCGGGTGGGGCGCCAGTCTTGTTCTTGGCCATGGCTTCATGAGATTTTAACAAAATTAAAAGGAAATATATTTTGTGAATGTTCAGCAATTCAAATAAACTGCCAAAGGTCAAGCACAAGTTGTAGATCAGACGCGATACAAAGCGTGTGCAATTCATGGAAATTATATGAATTACTAACAAGTTAGTCTGTCTATTTATAATGCTTTACTAAATACAACTTTAAATACATTTTAAAGCATTTATTTTACTTTATTTATCATATTTACATGTAACTATTGAGCTGCTTCGCTTTGCAAAGCAGCGGCACTCTGAATCCGTTAGATCTTGATGAGCACTGCTTGTCAGCACATTTTGACTGCTCACGCAGCAGTTGTACCCGCACCCTTCAAACATACATACTTATCAATTGCCACTGCTTCAACAGCGACGCATTAAAGCAGTGCGTTACAGTAAACATATCTCACAATTATAACAGCTGACAGCTACATGAGAGCTGCTGTCATGCTCATTATGCTTGCATAACGGATAATGATGTTTAACAGCTAATTTGGTTAATAATAGAAAATAAGATGATATTTAGATTTAAATGGCTCTATTAATGACATTAGCTATCTGGGCAATGATGACTCTTTAATTGCTGTCTGTTTAGTTGAACGTGTGTTGCATATCGAATTGAAATGTCAACATTTATTTAACTGTCATGCATACACGAACGATAACCTGGCGTGGCCAAGAGGGGCATGGAGAGAGCGGCCACTGGGTAGGGGGAAATACTATTGACAGCGACATGTGTGGAGATTGTGCCAACAATTGGATTTTGTATTGTTGGATTTTGGTTTGGTTGCGATTCGTTTGCCTTTCGCTTAAAGCACGCGCAATTAATGCGTGTGCAAAGTAATTTATTTTTCAGCAAATAGAACGCACAAAAAAAAGGACAAACAAAGCAAAACACTATAGAATAATATGTGTGCATAACAAGCGACAGCAAATAATAAATGATAAACAGCAGAAGAGGCCAAAACCATTTGCTGCTGTCAGCTTAACGCTCAACTGTCTGACTATCTGCTTGTCTGACTGTCTGTCTATCTCTCTGTCTGTCTGTCTATCTGCCTGTCTGTCTATCTGCCTGTCTGTCTGTCCATTGTTTGTCAATAAAATAACATATTTGGAGTATGCACAATTGGGCGGCGGGTCGAGCATTATGTTGCATATAATGTAATTATCCATGGGATATATAAGTATTTAATGCGAATGAGAATGAAAATGCGAATGAAAATGCAGCTGCGCGGGTGGGAGTAATTCACCTGGCTGGCGGATTTGGTGAGAAATTGAGTGATTGACGTCATGCGGTGCTGGGTGAAGTTATAACGCGCGAATGCCGCGAATGTGAATGTAATAAAGTGGATTTACAGACGCAGCTCAACTCACACTCTGCCACTCTCCCCCCTCTCTCCCCCTCTCTCACTCTCTGTCGCGCTCATTTCAATTAAAGAAGAGGCGGCGTGGCAAGTGATAAAGGATAAAGAAGTGAATGCTGAGCACGGGGCGTATGCGTAATGCATGGATGCACATTGCGCATACGCCGCGTGGTACTCGGTGCCGTTGCCGTTTGCCGTTTGGCATATTCCCGCTGCGGTTGCAAACAAAGTGACATGCAAAAGTCGTAAAGGGAAACGAGCACAACGCGCGACAACAAAAGCCGGGGGCCAAAAAGGTTGACGACAGACATCAGATGACAGACAACAGACAACGGACAACAGACAACGGACAACAGACAACAGACGACGGCGACGCGTTGACACAAGTTAATTACAGCAGGACGAACTTTTCGCTGACTTTTTGGCCGCGCGGGTCACTTAAAATTACTTGTATTACGCGCAGAGTCCTCTCTGATGTCTCCTGCATAGTTTTCGCAACTCTTTTTCTGCTTTACTTTTTCCTTTTGCCATTTTCCATTTTCCTTTTCTGTATTCTCTTTTCTTTGCGCGGCATTGCTTTGTTTCGCTGCTGCTCTTGGGCAGCCATTACTTTTTACAACGTCCCTGCCGCCATGTCACTTTCGGCTTAATTGCTCTGCCCGCAAAGTGCAACGAAATGGGGCAGTTCAAAGGCAGCGATGACGCTGCGGTTAGACGCGACTCTACTCCAATAATATTCATAACCAATGGCGGTGCAAGTGCCTCAAATAGTTGAAGTTTAACCAAGTTCGAAAGTGCCAAAGCCAGTCCGAAAACATGCCACTTAAAGCCAAGTTCCTTTTGACCAAATTTATTAGTTTTCAGTCCGAAATTCTATAACAATTTATTGTTCAAAATATCTGCAATTTCCAGAAGAACTAATTTATACGCGCATAAATATTTAATTGCATTAAATGAAACTTTGCGCAATATTGTTGACTCAATTAATTGAAAATTTACTCGAAAACAAAACTAATTTCGCTTTTCAATAATTGTCCATAATGAACGTTATCAAATTATGCATTTCTATTCAAATTTCAAAATTAAGCGATTTCACAATCTCATTTTAAATGAAAATTAACAAACAAATATTAATAGGTCTTTTAAATTATTTATTTATATTTAAAATCAATAATTATTTTCATAAGCTAATTTGGGCTTTATTTTATTTGCTCTCTTTATTTATATAAAAAAATATTGAATAATAATAATAATAATAATATATTATAATATAATAATAAATATATATATATATATATATATAATAATATATAATAATAATAAATATTGAATATTCATATTTTAATTTAAAAATAATGGTAAAACAAATAAGTAATAAATAAATAAATTGAATTTAATTTGAAATGAATGAGACGAAATTAAATTAAAGATTAAAGAGAATTTAATAACGAATGGACTTATTAATTGGTAATTCAAATTATTTATTTCTATTTAAAAGAGTTAAATGTAATTGAAAATCATTAATTATTTTCATAAACTCTTTAGTGCTTTATTTTATTTGGTTTATTTATATTAATAATAAACATTGAATATTCATATTTTCATTTAAACATAATGGTAAAACAAGTATAATATAATAAGTAATAAATAAATAAATTGAATTTATATTGAAATTAATGAGAGGAAATTAAATTAAAGATTTTTAAAATATATAACTTAATAACAATTAGACTTATTTATTGGTAAGTCAAATTATTTAGTTTCCAATTTGATGTTTCTATATTTTGAAACAAAAAGGCCTTGAATTAGTTATAGAAATAGTTATAATTTAAAATCATTAATTATTTTAATTTGTTATTTTGTGTTTTATTCCATTTGAGTTATTTAAATAAACAAGAAATATTAAATATTCTGATTTATATTATTTTAATGCTAATTCAAAAACAAGACTATTTGAATTTAACTTAAATATGATTTATAAATTAAATTTAAGGTTTTTGACACACAATACTCAATAACAAATTGACTTATTTCTTGCTCATTTAAATTATTTATTTCTATATAATAAATAAATCAAATAATAAAAGAGAATATAAATTGAATTATAATTGAATATAATTGAAAATCATTAATAATTTTCATAAACTATTTTGTGCTTTATTTTATTTGGTCTCTTTATATTAATAATAAGTATTTAATTTTCCTATTTTCATTTATAAATAATTCTTATACAAATGCAAGAATATTTAATATTTAATATTTAATAAATGAATTTTTCAAGCATTTGTAATAAGTAAATAAATTTAAATTTAAAAAGTCAACTACATTTAACAATAATAAAATTTATAGAGAATTTAAAGTGTAAATTTTAAATTAAATTATATATTCTACAATTGTTAGTTACTATTCCTCTTACTTCTCATATAATTAAATATGATTGCGATTTATCAATGATTGCTGCTTCTTTTTTTCGGTTATATAATTAACAAATATATTATGATAAATATACTTCAATTAAAAGACTATTTTTATAAACAAACTAATTCATTTATTGGCTTATTTAACTTAGATATTATATTAAACTTGCAGTTATATTATTATATATTTAACAACAGATAAAATGGCTTGATTTGTTACCAATGAACGAGATAAAAGTGATTAATTATAATTGATTTAATGTTTAATGATTTTCCGCAGTTATTGTACGTTCTATTCTCCTGAATATTTTGCATTTTAATTACAAACAAATTCCTAAACAAATAAAAAAATAGTTTATAAACAATTTGCAGTCAGTGTAGAAATTTCATTCAATCATTTAGCAGCTGACAGAGCTTTGTTCAGACTCTAAGCACTGGGAATGGCAACTGAAAACTGCAAACTGTGAACTGTGAACTGTGAACTGCAAACGGACAGTTGCTGCGAAAGTTATGCACACACTTAGGCAGCAATATTTATAACAACAAATGTATATAACAAGAAGACGGAGCATTGTTTAATTGCCCGTTGAACAAATTAAAACTGACATTGCTACAAAATCGAGAGAAACTGCAGCTCGAGCTGTCTCTGAAGTGTTGAAGTTGAAGTTTTTAATTTATTTAACTGAAACTATGTCGGACATGTGCGAGGGTGGGTCTAACAGGGAGGGGGGTGGGTTAGTTAAGGGAGGTGTGCGCAGGGCGACCGCCGGCATCGGCATTAAAATAGTTTTAGCTAAAAGCGCAAAAGGCAAACTGCAAATTTATGTCAACATTTAAAATGCAGGGCACGAGGCAAGGAGATGGCGAGTGAGTGAGGCGGGAGAGGCAAAACCAGAGACAGGACAACAGGACAAAGGGACAAAGGGACAACAAGACCACAGACAGCAGGCGACAGAGGACAGAGGACAGACGACAGGCGACAGGCGAGAAGCGACAAGCGACGCTTAATGTGCATTTTGGTCACTTAAATGCGCCCCAGACGAGACGAGACGAGAGAGCAGCTGGACTAGAATCAAGGACTTGCAGCAGGAGATGAAGATGGCAGGACATGGCAGCACATGGAGGACACAGTGCAGGACACAGTGCAGGACAGTGGAGGAGGCTGCAGCTGGGCTTTTTATTACTGCAGCATATTTATCTTCATCTTGGACGTCGGCGCGTTCGAGACGTGCATTTGATGTGCCTGCAGCTGGGTGTGTGTGTGTGTATGCAAGTGTGTGTGTGTGTGTGTGGTGTGTGGCCAATGCAGTCAATCGTGCTGCCCATTTGCCTCGTCCTCTTTGCTGTTTTGCGTTTTGCGTTTTGATGTCAACGCTTTGCTTTTGGTTTTTATGGTGGCAAAGTTGCCACTTGCCCTGCCACGCGCTCACTCCATCTCACTCACTCACACCGCTGCCACTGCTTGCCACTGCTTGCACTGCCTGCCTGCCTGCCTGCCTGCATTGCACTGCCTGCCTGCCTGCTCACGTTGCACTTGTGACTCGGCCCTGCTGCCGCTGGACATTCATAATTCTCTTTGAATTTATGAACACTAAACTGTTATTTACGATACTCAAAGGCATTTAATGTTATACAAATGTGACTGTGGGGAGCTTAGCCCCAGCACCAGGCACCAGCACCAGCACCAGGACCTCTGCCAGGACTACGGCCAAGGCAATGGATCAGCAGCCGTTGCACGCAGAAGAGAGCTATAAAAAATAAACACCAGGAAATGCAAGTGCGAAGAAGAAGTTGCCAAAGAATGCGGATATTAGATTTGAGCAATCGCTTGCAACTGAGAAGCCGCAAAAGAGAATGGGGAATGAGCGCCTACGAAGCGAGTCCTTAAATTGAGAATATTACAAATATATTTTAGATTTATATATTTCTTTATTTCTTTATTTATCTATGTATGTTACAGGGAATCTCCTTCACTAAAACAACCATTAACTGCTTAACAACTTATGATCTTGTTTACCAATGTCATTATAAATCTTAGCTTAGATTTAGAATATTTTATGGATTATTTGTATTCAGAATAATGATTAAGCCATACAGCAAATGAATAATAATAATGAATTTGCTTAATTATATGCCAAATGTTCATTCCCTATTTACAATAGCAATCAACGCAGCTGCACAAGCAAGCGATTCAGACAAGAGCATACCCCACAGCATAATACCCTGCACAGCTCTGTATAAATAAAGTGTTTTAATAAATGTTATTCTTAAATTACACTTACTACTGAGCATTAAACTCTTTCAACTCATTCAATTCACCTCTATGCAAACTGTTCTTTTGATCCTTCATGCTTTTATGAATAACTTTCTTATTTCTGCAACGATCTCTATGGAACTTAAACGCCTGTTAAGTTAGCAGTGTGAATTCTTAGAAATATAGACTATAATTAGCTTAAGTTGCTTATAGTATGCAGAAACATTCATGCTAAGTTTGCTGTCTCTAGCTCTGTGATCGACACAGACAGACAGTCGAATGGATGCACGAACAGACAGGCAGACAGACGCTCTTGGCTCAATTGCGTCAGCTGTTGATATTGATCGAGAATATATATACTTTATAAGGTATACGAAGCCTACTGCTGTCTGTTAACCAATAGAGCCCTGTACTAGGGTATAAGAACAGAGCCAGCTGGCAGTATATACTAAGGCATAATCTATAGAGCATTTTCATTTATTTTCTGCTTAAATAAATATAGTAAATAATATTAAAAAAGAGTTGCAGTTCTATAGTAAATAATATATAAAAACAAGTCAGGCAGCTACAGTCGTACAACGTCTGTGGTAGACTATGAACTAATCGGGGAAAGCAAAAAAAATAAAGCAAATATAAAACTAATTTAAAGCCAAATAAGCTTAAGCAATGTTCAACTCATTATCGTTCGTTCTTGGAAGAGAGCAGCAATAGTGAGTGAGCGCGCAAGAGCGAAAGGGAAAACAAACAACCGTTCCTTTTTTTGCGCGTTGCTGTGTATACACGTATAACTGTAACTGTACAGCGCGCGTCTGTTTTTACTGAGATGCTTATGAAAACTATGCTGACAAATCAATTGGTGGTTAAAAACGCGTCTTGTGCATATATATTGCTTTTATAAAATTTTAAAAACATAAAAATTTTGTTTGGGATGCATCGAGATTCGAACCGCAGACCTCTCACACGCAAATCGTACGTCCTATAGCTTGAGCCACCGCCTTACATACTGCGCAGTCGGCAACGTCAATACATATACAGCACGAGTTTTTGCATTTGTCATATATATACATACATATATGTATACGAATTTCTAACGAAATTTGGTTATTGCTTTCTTTTAAATTCTTAACATTTTCTGACAAATAAGGCAAAATTAATATTATATGTATATATAAAATACAAGTAATTAATTTATAATTATTAAAAAATGTAATTTGGAATTGTCAGCAGTGGGATTCGAACTCGCGCCTGTGGGGCAATTTTGGCCGCAGAGGTGCCTTGAAAATGGTGATCATTCATTCTAATATCTTCTATGTTTATGATCCGATCGTGCTAAAATTTTCAGAAAACGTCCGCTACGGGACATTCTCCATATGTGCCAAATCTGAATTAAATCCAAAGTC
This sequence comes from Drosophila macrospina, assembly GCA_035042075.1. NCBI lineage: Eukaryota > Metazoa > Arthropoda > Insecta > Diptera > Drosophilidae > Drosophila > Drosophila macrospina. The sequence goes on from JAWNLW010000591.1 coordinate 676,747, forward strand.
GGTAGCTTCAGTTATACGTTTTTTTTCGATTTGCGGGGGCGGAAGGGGGCGTGGCAAAAATCTAAAACAAACTTGATCTGCCTGCAAACAATACACGTGTTGTCACCAAATTTGGTTACTCTAGCTCTTATAGTCTCTGAGATCTAGGTGTTCATACAGACGGACAGACGGACAGACGGACAGACGGACAGACGGTCAGACGGACATGGCTATATCGTCTCGGCTGTTGATGCTGATCAAGAATATATATACTTTATAGGGTCTGCCACGCCTCCTTCTGCCTGTTACGCACATTTCGCCTTCGTCAAACCTAATAGACTGTGAACTTTTAGTTCATAGTCTAAAAAGAGATGCAGTTCTATAGTAAATAATACATAAAACAGTTGCAGTTCTTCCTCTTCAATCGAGTAGAATCAGTGCAACTATTGACTCAGCTAGTTACAGAGCATACCCTGCCCATTGTAGTCTATCAATTACTATATTCCCTCCCTCAATTTTATATTAATTTTAATATTTAAATATTGTTGTAATGTTTCCCCTCATTTTCTTTGTAATACTCTTATTTAATATTTAATGAAATATATTATTAAATTAGCTAGAAGCGAGCGCTCGTTGATTAACTATGAAGACTGCAGAATAATCACAATAATAATCGCAATGAATGGCAGCGAATAATTCTGTTTGATCGCCTGTTTGGCTATGCAAATTGTGTGTTTGGTCTAATGTGGCGTGTTCCCTCTATGAATAAATTATA